>JAKUBG010000022.1:0-182745 GCA_030563145.1 Schwanniomyces polymorphus var. africanus
TATTAATGATATGATCTGATCTTTGCATCTTATTGGTTAAATATGATTATTTAGTAATTTTGTGGTTTATATGAAGCATATTCCAGCTTCATATTCTTACAAGGAGATTGATACTGCCTTTATGGCCAAGTTGGTAAGGCACCTCACTAGTAATGAGGAGATCGTCAGTTCGAATCTGGCTGAAGGCATTTTTTTTCCTTCCTTGGTGTTGTTTTTAATCAAATATTACACTATGGTATATTTAATACATTAAAAATTAAACTAAATATATCTAAACATGGATATATCTATATCTTATTTTTAACATTTCGGGGAAATTTATGATTGTTATTTTTTCTAAGTTCTATAATGTTAGCAATGAAAGATACAGACAATTTTATGTTTACAAGTGATCTGCAATCACAATATTAGTTTAGACTTATGTTAAAGTAAGTACATGTATAGATTTTAAATTTTATAATAGTATACAAATTTTTTAGAAAGGTTCCTAACGTCTGTTTTTGTTATGTCTAGGCTTGAAGTTTTTCTTAAAGTTTTTCTTATGGAAGTTCTTCTTGAAACCGTTGTTCAAGCTCTTGTCAACAAGTCCAATTTCTCTAGCTAAAGTAGTACCAAGTTCTACTCCAAACTTTTCAACTCTAGCGAGATCTTTCTTAGCCTCCTGGGCACCGGATTCATCTCCAAACTTTTCGGCTCTTTGTATTTTCTTGTTTAAGAAATCTACAGCTAATTGCTTTCTTTCTTCTGCAGTTAATACCTTAGGCTTTGGCTTTTCTTCCTTGGCTTCTTCAACAGCACCAGAAGCAGAATCAGTAGTGTTTTCCTCAGGCTTCTTTACTTCATCTTCGGCTCCAACAGCAGGTACTGCATCGGCTACCTCTTCTTTTTCTTGTTTTTGCTCAACTTCTGTAGTTTCGGCAGATTCAATTGGAAGCAATTCATCTTGCTGTTCAGAATTATCTTGTTCAGTTAAACGTTGAACTAAATCAGCCTTCTTACCTTCAATAGACAATCCTCTTGATTTTAATACCTCTTTCAATTGGGCAACAGTTTGAGATGCGTAATCAGCCATAATATTTAATATAATAATCTTATCTTAATTACTTTGTAATATTTATTATGGAAATTTCAATGTCAATACGCGAGATAAAAATGACACAATATCAAGGCGTACAATAAGAGAGCTTCAATTTAAGAGACTAGTTTTCAACTAATATAACTAAAGGTGACTTCAAATTTGGATCTATGTTGTAAATTTTTAAGAATTATATTAAGGATGTATTTTGAATATAATTAGGTTGAAGATAAACGAGTAACTCCAAAATGCGTTAACAATTATGTGCTTAAATGGTTATTTTAATATCAGTAACTAATAATATTATCAATAGGACAATATTAATAGCAATTAGGAAAAATACTAGTACCCTGGCTACTGGATAATAGTCTCGTAATAGGGTACCCTGAACCTGAAAGTAACGAAATGCGCCAAATAACGTGGATATAAAACCAATAACAATAAACATTATTGTCAATAATTTTAGCAGAGACTTTATACTAATATCTTTATATGAAGAAATATAATCATTTTGGCCAGCATCATGTTGATCTATCGAAATTACTCGGAGTCGATATATTTGCAATAAAGTCACACCAAAAGATAAGAATGTTGTTGCAGTTCGTATCCAAGATAGGAATGTTCTCTCGTTAGCCATCTAGATTTGTTAGTTTCTTCGTTAAATAGAAGCATTTAGCATTTAGCATTTAGCAATTTAAAATACTTACATGATCTCTTGCGATTGAATTATTGTTTTCCAACGTAATACCAAAGATTACCTCCTTCCAAGATAAGCCATGATATCTAACTTCCTCCTGCCTTTGACTAATATCTTGTAAACCAACCAAGTCTTGATTAGAAATCATTTCATCTTGAGAGCTTAATGAAGTAGTTTCCTGAGGAGTATCTTTATGTCTTCCAATTGCACCAGAAAAGCTCCTATTCCTTATACTTGAAAGACCCAAAGCCTCTTCTACATTCTGTTTACCTCTCGAGCCAATGTGACTAGTCTTCAAATTTCTAAGTTCTATTGCATCACTATCCATTTATCATATTAATGGTTATTTTCATTTTTGAGATCGCACTAAAAATGACTTATATAGCAGGTTCATAATACGAAGTTTAATTTATACTAGTAATACAATTATATAAGATAGCCTAATTTATGTCAAAAAGCAACCACTATGTTATGGTACAATTGTTAATTTACAATTATTATTTTTATTTGTTCTAGGTGAGATTTAGTGACTTATGAGTATTCCATTTCATCGTCATCTTCGCCATTGTTTTCACCTCCAATAAACATTAAGGTTTCATTATTGTCAATTCTTTGCCAAACACCAATATGGTCGTATTCTAAAATACAGTCATTGAATTGCTCAACAGTATAACCCTTTGCAATAACCCTTTCCTTAAGCTCGTTCAAAGGAAGAGATTTTGCAAGTCTTGAACCATCACCCATTGCTATACTTCTTATAATCTGGTAGATTTTAGACGTAGCAGATTCATCCTCTCTAATCATCTCGTCATTAGCAAATAAGGAGGATTTAGATACCTGGATTAAACGCAATGCTTCATCCACATCTTGGATAGTGACAGTATTGTCAAATCTAATTCTTGCCAATGCTTGAGACATTCTAAGAATACCCAATAAAGTTCTTGGTGTGATGTGACTAAACTTTTTAACTGAGCCTTCATTTCTATGCGACTCTTTTCTCATATTAATATATGATTGTACAACATAATCACCAACATCTTTTGGAACAACTGGTCTAAAGGATCTTGCTTTAGAGATGAATTGTCTGATAGTTGATGAATCTAATGGCTCAAAGTCCATATCTGGCTGCTTATTGTGCATATGAACATAGGCAACGTGATTGGCTAATCTCTCATCATTTTCTCTAGATGGTTGATCTAAAATCAAATACATAATATCAAATCTGGATAATAATGCTGCAGGTAAATTAATATTTTCGTGTGGGGATAACCTAGTGTTATATCTACCATATAACGGATTTGCAGCTGCTAAAATTGATGTTCTTGCATTCAATGTAGTGGTTATACCAGCTTTAGATATAGAGATTGTTTGCTGTTCCATAACTTCGTGAATTGCTGTTCTATCAGATTCATCCATCTTATCGAATTCATCAATACAGCAAATACCATTATCAGCCAAAACTAAGGCACCTCCTTCTAAGACCATTTCATCGGTTATTGGATCTCTCATAACAGCAGCAGTTAAACCAACTCCAGAAGACCCTCTACCAGTAGTATAAACAGATCTAGGTGCAATTTTTCCAATTGCTTTTAATAATTGAGATTTTGCTACACCCGGGTCACCCATAAGACATACATTGATATCACCTCTAATCTTTAACCCATCACCAATTTCCTTGGTCACACCACCACATAATACAAGTAAAAGAATCTTCTTAATATCCAAATGACCATAAATTTCGGGAGCAATCGACCTTGCTAATTTATTATAAACATCCCCTTCCTCAATGATGGTGTTAATTTTTTGACTTATCTCAGATGTTATTTCTAACGATTCATACTGCTTTTTGTGCTGTCTAACGAATTGTGCTTCTAAGTATGTTTCAGTAAGTAATCCTGCTTTCAATGCTCTGAATCCAGTATATGGCGATGGCATGAAAATACCAGAAACATCAACAATATCACCAGGATTCATTGATCTTACTAAATCACCGTTGACATGGATAGTCAACGATCTTGGGATGTTACCAACAGGAACTTGGTCAGATAATTCTTGTATCTTCACTTCTTGAAAACTTGAAAATTTCGATGCTCTAGTAGACATGAATAACTGACCTTTATTATTGTCAGTCTTACAAGCTAACGAAGTACACTCTGTAAGTGGAGTAAAAACTTTGGAGCCAACTTCTTGAAAAATTTCAAAACCACACTTATCACAAGTATATGCATTGACTAAAACACTTGGCTTAACATCAGAAACTCTAGTGATTATTCCTCTTACTGTGATATATTTACCAACATATGAACCCTTAATTTCTCTCACAGACAAACTCTTATGTTCTGATGATAATGGCTTGAAATAAAGGTTGTAACGACGGATTAACTTTGGTGGAAACATATTATCTGCACTTTGTTCTTCATTTTCTTGAGATACTTGTCCTTGAAATCCGTCTCTTAAGTTGTTAAATTCTTCGTTGTTGTCTTGTTGCAATCTCAAATTCCTTAATTTTCTTTGATGTAAAATCACATCCAAAACATCATCTTTATAACTGATATCTTTCGTTGGTTCAGGAATAAGCTCATCAACAATGTCACTGAAGACATCAACGTATCTATGTGTATTCTTAATTACTTGAGAAACTAAATTAGTATGTGGCCCCTGGCTCTGATAGAACTCGTTATCTTGGTACGATTTCAAGTCATCCAATTCAACATATATGGTCTTAAGTTCTCTATTTGCAACTTTCTGAAAAATATTCATATATTTTGCTCCTGAAACAATTTCTCCCAGCTCTATCATATCTATATCCTCATCTAAGGAGGACGCCTTAAAGTGCGTCAAAAAATCTTTAATTGCACTTTTAATTTCTCCATAATTCACATTCAATTGAATGGATGGCAATACTGTCGAAGTGGTAGACATATTATGAATCAAGTTATAATAAAGAAGTTAATTCGTTCTTGATTCAAATTATAAATAAGTTTTAAATGTATTTTGTAAAGACAAATGAAAAATTCGACGCGTGTAATTATTTCTCCTAAATAGGAAATTACTTACAGGGATGAAAATAAACGTTTTAGCGAGAAAAATGTTTATTAATACGATAGTTTGAATTGAATAAGGTTAATTTGTATCATATGGCTAACCATAGTGATTCTATATAAATATTAAAAATAGGAAGCAATGAAAACACAGATTGTCAAAAAAATAAAAATAAAAATGAATTGTAGATTGTCAAAATCAATCTTAGCTTCAGTATATTTGTTTTATCGTAAGACATGGAAGAATTGAAGACTCAAATAAATTATATGGTGTTAGCCAAGGTTGCATTAGAACTCTAATATTCTAATGATGCGAAGAACTGGGAATCGAGCGCATATGGTTAAGATTAATCATATCCACTAAAGCAGTAGCGGCCGAGCGTTCATCCTCATCTGCTTTACTCCTTGCTAAATTTGTATGATCATTTTCTCTCTTTCTTAAAGTTGCAGCGCCCATTGTCGCCCAATCTTCTTCATCAGTATCGCTTAAGATTTCATTTGAAATCTTCGACAGTAATGGCTGGCCAGATTGATATGTCAGTTCCGGCTTGGACTGCACCTTTGGCAAAGAAGAAGATAATGTCGATCTTATATGGGATTCGTTAAATGAAGATTTCCGTCTGTCAAAGGCAGAAATTGTAGTAGTTAAGCCATCAGGGCTTGTAGTTAATGGTTGGTGAATATAATTAGAATTCCAAGAATTTATTGGAGATCCACTTAGTGCCGAAGCAGCTGCAGAAGGTGGTGGTGGAGAGTTTATTGAGACGTTGGAATTTTTTGCAGATGAAATAATGTAATTCTCCAAATTTTCTAACAGATTTAATCTTGATCTATTGAATATTTGATGTCTATGATTAGGGTTTGCAATCTTTGAGATTGAATTTGGTTGTGATGCAGATGATCTTCTCCTAGGATTAGTTCCTATTGGAGGAGGACTGACTTTAATTGGAACCCTGTTTGCAAATTTAATTGGTGGTGATCTTTTGAATTTACCTAACATTTCATCGTTATCAAACGAAAAAAGCTCAACTTCTTCGTCATCTTCAATATCATCATCGTCATCATCGTCATCATCATCTTCTTCATCGCTATCAACTTGAATGTTATCAGACAAGTCGTACTCGTCTTCTGAATCACTTACGATTGCATTGCTATCATTGTTAAAACCTTCATTAGGAAGCTTCAAGTTATGTAAATTCGTCTTATTATTAGTAATCGATTCTCTCCTAGAAGACCCCAGGACAGATTTCTTTTTAGACCAACCCAATTTCAAGTTCCCCTGGGTTCTCAAGTCATTAACATTTATTTGCTTCTTATTTGCTTCATCTGAAGTATCAGTTCCTTCAGTCACAATGAAATCACTATCTACCTTTCTTACCGCCCATTGACCCCAGCCAATTTTTTCGAATACCACATTATTGGTTGTATCAGTTTGCTCCATAGCTGACATAATTAATCTTCGTTGCTTTGACAACGATAGCTTATCAAAATTTGGAACTTCTTCTGAAAGTTGGTGTGTAATGTGTCTAATGGGCAAAGGACCTTTGCGTATTAACAAATTGGCTAATCTGGTAGGGGTTATTTTAGACGCTACCTGAATTCCCTCTGGAGACGAGGTAGATAACAACTTCTTGGGTTTATCGCCTGGTGGCGATTCTGACTTCAGTTCCTTTTCTTTCAGTGACGAATTATCGAACTGGGGTGACTTCGAGAATTCACTCTGGTTCTTTGTCATTTTGTTCTTAATTGTAGCGTAATTGTAAATTAATGTTTGATGATAAATTGCCAGCTGAAAAATCCCACAGGTAGTTCCTAGTAAAAACGCGTGGCTCAAATGAGGATATTAATTCACTAATTTAATAATTTTGTCAAGATTAGAATAATTAAGTTGACTTAGGTAGTGGCAGTATTTATTTTAGTTGTAACTATTGTACTAGCACTATATAGTTTTTTCATAAAACAAAAACAAAACAGTGTTACTACACTTAGGTCATTTATTTTGCAGGGTGTGACTAACCGTTTACAATCACATATACAGGAAATGGAATTCCCGAAATCTACGTTAGAGACCATCCAAGATAGCCTACATTATTATAATGGGGTCGATTTTAAGGCTATAATTGTGTATAGAGATAATGCTTTGGTGGGTTCGTTGGACATGACCACCAATAATGTGTTGGGCGAATCGGAATGCAATGCTCTTATGGAGCTTATTCCGCAAAGACCAGATTCGGTTACTAAAGTGAAATTTGACCACACTTGGTACATATTTATCAATAGAAATGGCTACACTACTATCTTAAAACTCTAGTACTAATTGCCAACCCGAGGAATACTTTGCACATGCTATGTATACATTATCTAGAGAGTGTTAAAGTAGATTGGGTAAACTACTATGATGTTATAAATAGTTATAATTGCGACAACTTATATTAGAGACGGTATCTTTCGATATCGTGCAGACGGTATATGCGATTTACCCGATAAGAGGATAACCATGACTAATTCAGGCTTTTGTGTGTGGGATAAAGTTTGAGATAGCTGGTTAATTCATAGGGCGATTTTTTATTTTTACTTCCCCAGTAGGTGCCCCGTGAAAAGGTGCACAAATAGTGGATTTTTCATATCATAATTTACTGGTTATAGTAAATTTCATAGAGCAATATATAAGTTCATTGGATGCATATCATTTAATGTACATTATTTGAAGCATCTTACATTAATATGAGTATCTGTACCCTGCGACGTGATTAGTTATACATCAATAAATGCCACTTTAACCAAGGTTTGTTGGTTGCTACATTACATTTGCTCCTGCAAAGCCTTATAGATTGAGCCGGAATAGTGACCTTAGTCATGTGATAAATGACTATTGTTCTCGGGAATTAAATCGGGCTAATTAGAGGGGATTTACAATAATGTAACTTGTATTAACATCCCCGTTGTTAACTCAACACTCACAATCTATTGTTCCTTATCAGAAATATAGAGATCAATATTACAAGATAAGAATAGTACTTGATCCAACTAGGGGCCATCCCTATATAGAAATAGGAAATTCTTAACGAGTTTTAAGTTACATGACATGCATGCATTTACTACAAATGGACTTAAGCATATTTACTTTGATACGGATAGTCTCTATATGGTTTACATATTATTTAGTAGACCTCTAAAATGTAACGACCGTCTTCTTTCATATCCTCAACAACCTTAGCAGCGTCCTTGACTGGAGCACCAGTCCTTTCACCACCAGCAACAACAATGTCCTCCAAACAGGCAGTAATATCCGGAACAGGCCATGTAGGACCACACAAGTAGAATGAACCATTCTTAACAACAATAGCATCAACCAAGTCGTCAATACTTTCTCTGATTTTATCTTGAATGTAGATCTTTTGTGGTTGATCTCTTGAGAATGCGGCACCTATGTGAGTCAAGATACCTGCATCAATGTATGCTTCCCAAAGCTCACCATAAAGATATTCTTCTTTTTTGTGTCTGGAACCCATGTACAAGTAGATTTCACCAATTTCATGACCTTGTTGTTGTTGCCAGATCTTTTCTTCAATGAAAGCCTTAAATGGAGCCAAACCAGTACCTAAACCAGACATAACAATTGGCTGAGTGGTCAATGGTGGAAGCTTCATGACAGAAGGCTTAACACTAACCACTAACTCATCACCAATGTTCAAGTCAGAAAGGTACTTAGAACATTGACCATATCTTGTTCTACCCTTAGGATCAACCCAATCGACAACAACAATCAAAAGATGGACGGCATTTGGATGGAGTTTTTGCGAAGAGGCAATAGAATATTCACGTCTCTTCATAGGAGCAATGAATTTAATCAATTCTACAAAAGATGGTCTTGCAGACTTGAATTCTTCTAAGATATCAACATAGGTGCAGAAATCAACATCTTGTCTCTTCTTTAACTCTTCAGCACCAGCAGAACCAGCAAGGGTTTCTAAATGCTTCTTTTCCTTTTCATTGGTTGCGAATTCAGCTAAAGATTCGTAGAATCTCTTTGGTGGCTTACCTAAGAAATCAACATTCTCAAGCAAAGCTTGTCTAGCTGATCTAACTTCTAAAGTAGAAGGTTCGTCTTTGTTAGAAACCTCTACAATAGAATCACCATCAACACCGTAGAAAGCTAAGAATTTTTCAACTTCTTCGGCATTGTTTCTACTGTGAACACCTAATGCTTCACCAATATCGTAAGTCAAGCCAGTACCAGTAATATCGAATTCAATGTGGAAAATATTTCTAGAGTACTCGGTAGGAGTCAATCTTTTATTTTCTTGAACTTTAACAACAAAGTTCTTTACTGGCAAGTCTGGTCTTAACTGTTTAGAGACGCTGTAAGCCTCTGGGAATGCTAACTTGGTGGCAACATCAACATAAGTACCTTGGTTGGTTTCTTCTTCAACAACATTGGAGTTACGTTCATTAGGAACAAATGATGTTTCTGAAGGGAATAATCCTAATTCAACAGGTTCTTCTTCTTCTTCTTCACCTTCCTTCTTCTCATCTTCCAAAGTTGCCCATTCTGCAGACACTGGGACTTCTTTCAAACAATTCTTCTCTTCAACGCAGTTAACAAACTTATCAAGTACAGCACCTAATAATTCAAAACCATTACCATTGGCTTGTAACAATTTGTTAACAACAAATCCACCAACTTCTGGGAAGGCAGCCTTCCAGAAAGCAACTTGAACCAAAAATTCTCCAGAGAAACCTTTAGTAGAATCGTTGATAGCATCTAATTCTTCCACAGTTGAAAAGTCAACCATAGTTAAAGAGTTGTGGTTTTTAGCCAAGGATCTTTTGAATTGGATTGGTAATTTGGCAATTATATCATCTTCTAAAGAATTAATAGTTTTTTGACTAATTAATAAGATTTTAGCACCAGGTTTAGCAGTTGCAACAATATCATAGCTATTAAGAACAGTTTCATCAATGATAACAACATCTGCAGAATCAACTGGGTTAACATTAGCATTAGCCTTTTCAGAAACAATCTGAGATTGGAATAAACCACCGTTTGAGGTATTATCGTATTTGTTTCTGATACTAACAGTCTTGCTATCATCCAAGGATAAAGACAAAGCTAACTTATTGGCAATATCAACTAAAATACTGTCATCTCTACCCCAAATCAAGTAGCTACCTTGAGGAGAAGTGTTAGCAGTGATATCAGCTGAAGATTCAACGATTGTCTTCTTTAAGATTGGTTCAATGGATACCTTTGGTAAATATTCTAATAAGATTTTAGAAACAGTAATTGGGGTCCAGTTGAAATCTAATGGGTAAGAAAATTCATCAATGTTCAAGTTGTTATAAACACCACCTAAGAATAATGCAGCAGTGATATCAGCCTTCAAAGAAGAGGAAGATTGAGAAAGAGTACTCTTGACTTGACCCAAAATAATCAACTTTTTAGTAGATTTTGGAATAGCAGCTATGAATTTTTCTTGGTTAAATGGTACTGGAACACGAATCTTAATTAAACCAACATTACCATTAAGTTTAGAGATGGCATCAGAAACTACAGTAGATTCGTGAGAACCATAAATAACAAACACTGATTCTGGAGTTTCACTTCCAATGTATTCAAATTGTGAGTAAGATTTACCAGTTAATTCATTCAAGTTAGCAAAAGCTAAGTCAACAGCTTGGTCAATACTTGAAAAGCTAGTCTTGGAACTTGCTAACAAATTTTCGTACAACTCACCTAATGCGTCCAATGATAATAAGTTGGTAAACTTAGTGAAAGTCTTAGCAAATTCAGGACCATCAAATAAGTTAACTGATGGTCTACCGGTTAAGAAAGCTAAGTAATGGTTCAAAACAGCTAAATGTTGTAATTCTAAACCATCTTGGGAGCTGACTGGAGTTAAAACTGGGTAATTTAATGTACGAGCCTCACTTAAAGGAGCAATATAGTTAGAAACTAAAGTGTTGCTTTCTTCATCAAAATCAATAGCAGAAACATTGAATGACAATGGTAAGGTAGCAGTTTGAAGAGCTAAAGTTGGCTTCATGTAAGTAAGAGTATTAGCAGCTGCAAACACAGAAACTGGTTGTCCGTTGGTACCGTTCTTACTGAAATAACCAAGGATGGCACTAGAAGCACCAGATCTAACTTGAAACTTGTGGAAAAATGGAACAATACCAAATGAGTTAGTTCTCTTAAAATTTTGAGACCAAAGTTGCAAATGAGAGTCTAATAAATCATCAGCACCAGTAGTTTCGTAACTGAAAATCTTGCTTGAAATAGCATATACAGATTGAGCAATAATAGTAGAAGCAGCAGTGTATGATTTACCTTTCAATGATCTTGGATCAACAGTAGTGCCGAATGGATTAGCAGTAGCAGTAGAAGTTGAAGCCGAGGCACCTGTAGAACTGCCAGCATCACTGACAGTCATAGAGTTTTCTCCACTTCTGAGATGTTTCTTAGAGTCTTCAACAGTCATAGTAGGTACGACAATAAAGTTGATATAATACTAGCTTACCTTAAAGTGGATTTTATTATCTTATAATATTTCAGATGAAAAGATAGTGAAATTTGTAGCCACCAGAAACACAATATCACGTGATATGTTATCATAGATCTTTTAAATTTCTTATTCCAGATTGACATATAATTAGTCAACAGCTTACGTCATAAATTGACTTAAATCTTTAAAAATATGTCTCGTTCAAATAGTCACTAGTTGTGGCTCGAGCGGCACATAGTTAAAAAGAAATATTGTTCTTCAGAATACATATTGAGTTTTTAAGGTAGACCATAGGGCTATGCTAACATTCTTGTACTGAAAATGATGATTAGAGTATTAAAATATAGATTGCCAAGGTCATTGACTACAAGGTCCATCAAGAATGGGTGGAGAAGAAATCTAACTACAACTGGGGAAACCCCAGCTAATAAAGGTAGATTGATCCAATATCTCGGAGTTGGAGGAGTTCTCTTTGCATTGGGAACTTATGCCGGTGCCAACTTTTTTGGAAGTAGTAGTGGGAGCAAGGTATCTTCTAATAAAGATTCTTCTACCACTAGGTTAAGTGATATCGAAAGCCCAGTCTACGCTACAGATGAAGAATTTAAGATTGCAGTGTCAAAAATGATAAAAATCGTTGGAGAAAAAAATATTAGTTATGATGAACTGGTAATTGCTTCTCATTCCGATTCATTCTATTCTACCCATCATCCTCCTGAACCTGAAAAGCAAAAGCCGCATGTAGTAATCTATCCTTCCAGTACTGAAGAAGTCTCGGAGATAATGAAAGTCGCACACAAATATCGGGTTCCAGTGGTAGCCGGATCCGGACTCACGTCATTAGAAGGACAAAATATGCACACTAGAGGTCCTAATAGTATTTCACTTTCATTTGGACATTTAAACGAAATTGTGGACTTCCATCCTGATGACATGGATGTTGTCGTTCAACCTGGTACTGGCTGGCAAGATTTGGACGAATTTCTCAAGAGTAGAGAAGATGGTAAGCATTTAATTTTTGGACCAGATCCTGGAATGGGTGCAACAATCGCGGGAATGGTTTCCACTTCTGCAAGTGGAACCAATGCTTATAGATATGGTACTATGAAAGAAAATGTGATAAATTTAACAGTTGTTCTTCCAGATGGTAGAATTATTAAGACAAAGCAAAGACCAAGAAAATCAAGTGCAGGTTATGATATGACCAGATTATTCATTGGTGCAGAAGGTACTTTGGGAATCATCACTGAAATCACCTTAAAGTTAAATGTTCGTACTGCTGAAGAATTAGTTAGTATTGCAACCTTCCCAACTATTAAAGATGCTGCGAAAACTGCGCTGGATGTTATTTCAAAAAGTGGAATCCAACCCAATGCTCTTGAAATCTTAGATGGGACTATGATGTCTTTTGTCAATGAATCTACATCTGGTCTGAACCAAAAAGTTTTTATTGAAAAGCCTACTTTATTCTTCAAAATTGGTGGTATAAACAAGAATGTTATAGAAGAACAAGTCAAAGTAATTAAAACAATTGCCGAAGAAAACCTGTTAATTAAGTTCGAAAATTCAACAAACGAAGAACAAAACGAAGTATTATGGAGTGCTCGTAGAAGTGGATTATGGTCTACTATTGACTATGGTAAAAAGATCTTGGAAGATAAAGACGACATTCAAATCTGGACTACTGATATTGCCATTCCTGTTTCCAACTTGAGTCAGGTTATTTCTGAAACGAATGATGACTTGAACAACAGCGGGTTCTATAAGAAATTTTCTGTTATGGGCCATATTGGAGATGGTAATTGTCATTTCTTGATCTTATATAACAGTAAAGATTATGCGAAGACCAGTGCTGTGGTTGATAGACTAGTCTACAGAGCCTTAAAGTACGAAGGAACTTGTACAGGTGAACATGGTGTAGGTGTAGGTAAACGTAGATATTTACCTACTGAGTTGGGTGATGGAACCATTGATTTGATGAGACAAATCAAATTACTGATCGATCCTAGAAGAATTTTAAATCCTGATAAAATTTTTAAAATAGACCCTGCTGATAACTTAGATGAATTATTAGAAAAAGGTTCTATTATAGATAATAGCAAGCCTTGTTGTCATTAAATAGTACATAATCTATTACTATATAGAATACAATAGAATTTTGAATATTTCGCGATAAATTCACCATCTGATTTATCATTGAAAAGTAAGAAATAACTTTGTTATTACTAATTCCTAATCATTAAAAACAACCGATAGCATACTATTAATATGACTGCTTCACCAGCACTTGAAAAAAGTTACGAATTGCATAGATTATCAGATATTACCACAAAAGAACATAGTTTTAAGAACCCTAATAGAAAGACACCCGTTAGAAGATTCAAACCAGCAAGACAAATAATAAGTGACGAAGTGAAATATTTACAATCAAAAACCAATATCAAATATGATACACCAACGTATACTTCCATAGCAGCACCACCAAGTTTGATGCCTGCAAAGAATTACTGTGATATAACTGGATTACTGGGCAAATATAAGAGCCCTTCTAATGGATTAAGATTCTACAACGTTGAAATTTACCAAGAAGTCATAAAGAATATGCCACCTAGTGTGGATCAGGAGTATTTAGAGTTAAGAGGAGCCCATGTGATATTAAAATGAACATAAAGTTAATAGTATATAATATACACTATATATGACTTACTGATTCATTCCATTCTTCTACAAAGTTTCTGACATTTTTATCAAATGAGCTTGATTGTAGTATACTGTCATACTCTTCTGGTTGTGATATATTCGTGAAGGGATTGCAAATTACTCGCAAGTAATATCTGTGGATTTGAGAAAATGCCCGAGCTAAATCTGCACTTTCTGAGTACTTTGTTACATCTTTTGGTGGGATTTTGGAACTATTACTTTGATCATCCTTTTCTGATTCAACATCGTTCTTCTTGGAAACGCTATGACCCATTCCTATAATAATTTTTAAACCATTATTCATCTCTGTTCCGTATACCATGATGTCATCTTGAATAAATAATAATGTCACACCATTATTGTTATTGATGTCATCTTCTCTATTACTCAATGCTGATGGGGAGGTGAATATATCTAATGCTAAATGTGAAAGAAAGTTGTGTTTTAAAAATTCATTTGCATGTTCACTTGTATTGTCATCTTGTGGCTCTGGTGCAAAGGATTGGATATAGAGAGGTTTATCATCTCTTGAAATAAATGAAACAAACTTGATTAGTTTTCTATTTACCTCTGTCATCTATCTAATATACAATTAATGATATGGTTACTAGCAAAATGTATATAGCTATTATTACAATAATTGTAAAAGAGTGTAACCTGCAATTCAAACATTTTGCAGGTTGCTTGTGTTGATAAATTTACATATCAGTTGGTAAAACTAACCTTCACAAACCTTGTATATTTCAGCCAAACATGGCAAGTGCATCTCCCCAATCTAATAATGTGGATACCTTTTTGGAAGACCTTTCTGAATTATCACAGAAAAGATTAAGAGAAGACTTACAGAGACAGCGTGATCTTCAGAAAAATATTGACGAACTAAGACTGAGACTGAATAGTAGCTCACCAGTAAAAGGTGGTTCTTATAGATCCTCGTTGGGTGAAACTAATAATTCATCCAAATACAAAGAGATTCCTCTGTTGAGCTTTAACAGAAATGAAAAACCAAGATTTCTGACATATGATTTAATTGAAGAAAATGAAATAGCTCCTCCTATGCCTAAACGTCCTGTAATTGACAATGAAATATCAGTATCAAGGTTCGATAGAAATGCTCTTGATGAAGGCATTGCTCCAAAAATGCCTAAAAGACCAACGAGTGTTGCAGACAACACGGCTAAGCCTAATAAATTTGAATCAGAGGAACAAGCTCCACCACTCCCAAGAAGATCTAAGGTGGATTCTTATGAAATTAATTCCAGCAGAGAGAAGAATGTAATATCACCTATTGTACCTTCTAAATCCCAGAACTTATCGAATAGAAATACCTCGAATTATATTAATTCAGTTACAAATAAAAATTCTCTGTTGAATTCGATCGAGAATACCAATAGCACTGGTAAGTATAAATCATTCATGGATATAGAAAAGGAAATTAAAAGTGGAATTGTTCCAGATTTCAAATCCCAAAGGGAACTGCTCTCAGTCAACGCAAAGAATGTTGGACCATCTATTAAACCAAAACCAAAAGAACTTGCAGCTAGAGGCTCTTCAGATTATAACGATCCTACGCCCAAAACTCCAACAAAATCTACTGATTGGATTGACTCTTTAGCAAATTCTAAATCAAGATTTAATACGACATCACCTATGATCCCTAAACCATCATACGCAAATGCATTATTTGCAGCTCAAAACGCCAAGGTTGGATCTCCACCTAAACCCAAAGATCCTTCTCCTGCAATTACTAAATTAGGCACCAATGGTTTTTTCAAGGAAAATACATTACATGAATCAACTCCAATTCAACCAAATATTGAAAAGCAGAAGCCAATTTTGCCAGATAAATCAAATATAAATAATATCATCCCAAAGTCAACAAGTGCAAAGAAATTACCACCTAGGCCAGCTAAACCATCTAAAGATTTGGTTAAGGAATCACTGAATGATGTATCACTGGTGAAGAATGATGTATCACTGGTGAAGAAAGATGCAGACATATTGAAATCTACAATTTCCAATTTGAATCTGGTTGGGAAAGCCAAACCATCCTTACCCTCTAAACCTCGTTTGAGCAAATATGAAGAATTGGATTCTAAAGAGTTAAACTCTCAATTAAGAAAATTGGGTTCAACAAAGTCTCCTATCATTGAGCGTTCAGAGACTCTAGGAATGGCTGAAGGATTAGCAGCATTAAACAAACTTCGTCCAGTCGCTAAGCCTAAAGTTATGGAGAAACCACCAAAACCTGAAGCAATACAAAGCTTAGAAAAAATAAAGGCTACTAAACCTGTTCTCTCAAAGCCACCTACAAAGCCGAATCTTAATAATACAGACAAGGGAACTCAAACTAATACAAGCAAAGAAGAGACACCAACAAAATTGTCTTCTGAACCTAAATCAATTCGCCCTGCATTTCATGATGAGTTAGCGTCCTTAATCAAGCCTGGACCTAAGACTCTCCCTGGTTCTGGTGGTTCAATTACGGCAGAGCAAAAAGTTTCTCCCAAAGAAGCAATTACAAGCCAAAGTGTAAATACTGGGGTAAATAAGTCCAATCAGAAACTTTCTCACCCAAATAAGAACAGATCTAAAGGGCCAAAGAGAAGATTACCAAAAACAATGAAGACATCCTTATCTGATTCAAACTTGTCTGCAAATCTCAAGAGTAATTATAATCAGAAGGAGCAAGAGAATGAAGCTATAAAACTACAATCTGCACCTAATTCTGGCACTAAATCTAAGAAGCCACCTCCTATCAACAAATTATCAAAGCCAAGAACTTTACCCGAATTGAAGCCATCTAGAAATTTTAGTGGTGACATCTTCATATGATCCTCATAATTTCACGGTTTTGTGTAATTTCACTTCTTCAACTATGTCGACCAGAAATTAAACAAGCTTTTGAAGCTGGGTTGTAGTCTACTAGTCTCCTTCGGAATATACTATTCTGTATAAAATATAGCATATGTCCCAATATATTGACTATTTGAGGCTGAAATTGCCTAGCTCAGCGGATTTTGAAGAATTCGTGAACGTAATTAAGGAAGCAAATAGAGATCAAATTATTCAAGAATTCAAAGAATTAAAGATCACACCAGTGACAATATCCATTACATTGACTACCTTAACTGCTATACTTTTAGTAGGTAGATTATTGGGGTCCAGGTCTTCTAAGACTCAGAATAAGCTGAAGAAACAAAAGAAGAAACAAAAGAAGGTATCAAAGGCTCAAAAGGCTAATCACGATATCCAGAAGATTTTAGATTTTGTTGAAGAAGAATACGTTCCTCAAATTAATGATTATTTGGAAAATTATAAATCCTTGAAGGCAGATGATATAGAATATAAATATAAATATTTTGAAGAAATGTTGTTAAAAGAGTTAATGAAGTTAGATGGAGTCGATGTTACGGGTAATGACGTTCTTAGAGAAAACAGAAGAAAGGTCATTAAGTTCATCCAAGATCACCAAAAAAGATTGGATGCCTTTAAGAAAGATTTGGGTAAAAATTGATGTTTATGCCCTGTATAAATTTGTATAAAATTTAATATAGAATTACCTGGTGCTTAATTAAGACCCAAGTCTTTTTTAACTAAATCTCTGCAAATAGGATGGTAAACAAGTTCATGCTTCTTGTAAGTTTTAATCGCGAAATCTTTGGAAACTGCTCTGCTTAATACTCTATAACCTGGTCTAACATATTTCATTCTGCCAACTATTCCTAACCAATCCGCATATTTTATTACAATTCTGTCATCTTCGGAGCATTTTCTTAAAGATAACAACAAACCACACCATGCTGTGATGATTTCACCGTTAGAACTTTCTGTATATTTAGGAAACTTTTCCGATAACGATTGAATCAAATTTGGTGAAGGCTTAGAAGATTTAAGCTTCTCTTGAAGCGTTTCAATTAGCAAAATATCTTGATTTGATGATAAGTTCTTAACATCTGGTAAACGATCATATTCTCCTGTAGTAAAGCACTCCAATATAGAATCTGCAAGTCTGTAGCATTCGTCAGCTAAACTAGTATCAAATTCGGGAATGACTGGGGGTAATCCTTGGCTGTAGAGCCATTCATTCCAATTAATTGAATCTAAAGTCTCCTTCTTTCCTAATGGGATGAAAAACTCGTATAATGTATCAATAAATTGAAAACTATCAAGTGATTTATAACGGTATTTTTTGAAGTAGTATGTAATAAATGGATCAAAATCCTTTAACCCTCCTAATTTCTTTTCAAGATAAAATATAAAGTTGAATCCCTTTTCGTATGGGATTCTAGAAAAACTATCGTCAGGATTAATATTTTCTAAATCAATTACTAGACTGGTAAATTTTGCATCCATGGTCTCAACCGCATCCTTTAGAGAATTCCAGCCTAGAATTGAACAGAAGTTTCTATATTTCTCACCATATTCTTGTTGATTGGATATCCCAGATGCACGAGCTTCAGCTTCAGCAATTTTTCCTAATATTCTCCTCTCAAGGTAAACTGTCCAACCCTCATTTAACCAAAAATGCTCCCACGATTTATTAGTGACTAAGTTACCTGACCAGGAGTGTGCAAGTTCATGAGCAAGAACCCTGACTTGAGATCTATCTTTACAAATTAGCGTTGGAGTCACTTGGGTATAATTAGGAATCTCCATCCCACCATATGGAAAACTTGCAGGAAGGACTAAAGCATTAAATGAAGACCATTCATATTCAAAAATCAACTTTTCTGCTATTTGAATGAAGTTTTCAGTATCTTTTTCAAATTCCCATTGACAGGCTTTCAAATTTGGAAGCTCAGAAAGAACATCGGACCTGGGACCAATGGGGGCACTATGAATATTTCCAGATGTTATTGACACCAAATACGATGGGATTGGAACGTTTTGAACAAATTTGTAAGTGTTCTTTTCTTCACATGATTGTGCTATACCAGACATGAGACACTGACTAGATGAGCGAGCCTTAAATTCGTAGACTGATTTGACAGCAGGAGTATCAAAACAAGGAAATAAACTTCTTGCGTGAATTGCTTGACATTGGGAAAATATATATGGGCCCGTATCTCCTTTAATGAATTGGATAGCTGTACATTTCTCTGTAGTTTTAAAATAGACCGTAACAGTCAACAGATCATCACGCTTACTTTGAAGTAAAACTTGAAGAGGAGATCCAAATGGCTCTATTCTTTCTCCAAGTGTAAATTCGCTTTCTTCATCATTGACTGAAACACTATTAACATCAAGATAAGATGTATCAAATCTAATTACATTTGTATCTTCAATCACTTTCAAATGATAGGTAACATTTCCAGAAATTTTTTTTTCTTCAAAACTAACATCTAATTCAAGATAAGTTTTTAAGACTTCAAACTTAGAATAGTTAGAAAGAGTACACGGATCTATTTCATGAGCTTTAATATCATATTGATTTATTTTGTTCATTTTATGAATAATAAATAAAAAATTATAACTAATTTTATCTCGCACAATATCTACATTCTATATATAGTTACCCTCATTAATTATCAGAAACATCACTATTAGACTTATGCTTCTTCTTTTCCCTCTTCTTACTTGCTTCTGCTACTAATTGCTCAAATACTCTAGCTTCTTCATCTTCAGCTTCAGTTCTTGTAATAGAAACAAATACTTCACCAATAATCTTTAATGCTTTGGCTCTTCCCACTCTAACACCTACAGGGACATCTTTATCATCAAGAATGCTGTCACACACTGCACGAACAGTTCCTTGTATCTCAAACTTGGATCCAGACCATGCAGCAGCCAACACTTTACCCATTAAAAATTGCTCCATTTCAGCCAACTCTTCGGCAGAATGCTTTTCAGGAACTTTTTCTTTAGAATGCTTTCCAGACTTTAACTCTTCATTCTCCTTTCTTAATCTCTGTAACTCAGCTTCCAACTCATTCACTTCTTTTTCGGCATCTTCCTTTGATTTCTTTTCTTCGGCTTCCTTTGCAGCATGGTATTCGTTATCTTCTTGCATTTTGGCATATTCTTGCATAGTCTTCTGGGCATCTAATGCAGAGGATACTGTTTTAATTGTGTCCTTAACAACTCCTCCTTTTTCCTTCACAGACCACCAGAAACCACCCCATCCGAAAAAGGTTTGGTTCTTCAAAAAGATCTTCGATTTAGTTTTATAAATAGCACCAATAGTATGTAAAATTTCTAACCCAAAACTTTCCATTTTCAAAGATTCAGCCTCATATCT
This sequence comes from Schwanniomyces polymorphus var. africanus, assembly GCA_030563145.1. Taxonomy (NCBI): domain Eukaryota; kingdom Fungi; phylum Ascomycota; class Pichiomycetes; order Serinales; family Debaryomycetaceae; genus Schwanniomyces; species Schwanniomyces polymorphus. The sequence goes on from JAKUBG010000022.1 coordinate 20,261, forward strand.
TATTTTTTCTCTAAATGATTGAGCAACATCTTCTTTCATATCTGTTTCGGTGAATAATGATATTTTTTCAATTAACTTCTTTGTTAATTCCTTTCTCATTTCAATATTCTTTAATCTACACTCCTCTTCGTACTTTTCCAATTCTTCTTTTCTCTTCTTTTCTTCTAATTCCTCTTTAGTAAGCTCCTTGGCTTCACCACTTGTATGAGTGCCAGATTCACTACCATTTTCTAAAAACAACTTCGAATCATTGGAATTATTTGCGCTACTTGTTTTACTCTCTTCTGCGACCTTTGTCTTTTCATCAGTCGATTTAGGAGCATCAGCCTCATTATTTTCTTCGTTACTTCCATCCTTTGTTTCTTCGTCTTTATAACCAGATAATTCTGCTGATTTGGATAATTCTTGTAACAAAGATAATTCTCCAATCCAATCTTTGAAAGCCTCTCCTCCAAATATCATGGAAAAAAATTCAGATGGGTCTTCAAATCCTTCAGTTGGTATAGACTCCTGTTTACCAAACTTATCATATTTTGATCTCAAACCTTGATCACTTAAAACTTGATATGCTTCTCCAACTTCTTGGAATTTAGCTGCCGCTTGGGGATCATTAGGGTTCTTATCTGGGTGCAACTTTATAGCTGCTTTACGATACGCCTTTTTGATTTCCAATGCAGTAGCAGTGGGTTCGATATTCAATAAATCATAATACGTTGTATCCACTACCATGTTAGTATGTTTTATAATATCAATTTATACAAGTTAAGTGTATAATAATTTATATTTAGATGATGTGGCGATATGACAATCGCACGACTTCATCTCTACTATCAAACTTAAAGTCCAAAATATATTTTTATTAAATATTTACACTATCGGATAATATATATACATGATTAAGCAGAATAATAAACCTTTCTCAAGTCAACTAACTTCTTACCTCTACCAATAGCAAGATCTTCTAAGGATCTTTGTTTGGTCAATGCTTCAACAAAACCCTTGGTAACATTCATTGGGTTTCTGGACTTGTAGACTTTGCCTCTTAAATCCTTGATACCTGCAGCTTGGCATACTTCAAAGATATTAGGGTTAACTCTTAAACCAAAACCAGCTGGAGCAGATTTTATGAATAATTTGACGGCATGGAATTTATACTCAAGGTCACCAATGATGGTACGATTTTCATATCTTGCTATTGGGGTTAAATTCTTAACTGCATTCCAGTGAGCTTTAATTAATGCAGTTCTCATACCGTCTCTTGATTTACCTTCACCTAAACCAATCATACCGTTCTTATCACCAACAACTGTTAATGCATAAAAGTTTGGAATCTTACCTTTGGATGTTTGACAAGACACTCTCTTCATAACAATTGGACGAACGTATAAATTGGAAATATAACGTTGATCTAAACCGGTCAACTTGGACAATCCTTCGGCAATTTCTCTCCTGCTTTTTAAAACTGAAGCTTTCTTACTAGTAGAGCTTGGTTTGAAACGTAATACTAAGTCTGTTCTATCAGCAGCTTGTATTTGTGGGATTTTTGGGTAAGGAGAATGGTTGTTTGCTTGATTTGGATATATGATTGGTTCTTCCCATTTTGCATCGCTATTTGAGTAGTCAGAGTTCAAGTCTGTAGGCGCAACTTTGGATTCTGCTTGTTTACCTTGTTTCTTTAATTGCAAGTAGGTCTTAGGGTCAACTAAGGATTCTGTGATTTTGATACTTTGTAATAATTCTGGTGAATAAAATTTTGACAAATATTCTACATGCTGATTAACCTTCTTGGCCGATTCGTTTTTCAATATTTGACTCGAGCTAGAGAATAACCTAGCCCTTATGAACAGTGGACCAGATAAACTCAATCTTGATTTAAACATGGTCAAATAGTGTGTTGGTTTATGAACTACTAACTTCGTTCTTGGTTTTCAATAATAATTTCACGAAAATTTATCATTACATTTACCCGGTTAATGGTTTATATGCAGGTCTGGTTTATATGGTTTATTCTTTGGATTTATTTAAACATATTTTGGTCTTTATGATGTCTATTATTTAAGTGACCAAGGAAGGCAAAAGAAAAAGCTTCGTTTAACTATACATCTACATACTTCCAGTCAGTACTTCTTGCTCTTTAACATTTTTTAAATCAGCAATTTCTAGTTTCAATTTCTCAACTTCTCTATCTAATCTCTTTCCAAATACATCGATATAAAATGTTGCACCATTATAACTTGCCCAAATAAATATAAAAGAAACAAAGCTACCACAAGCAAGTTTATATTTAAACCAAATAGGACAGAAGACCATGGTCATAAGTTGATAACCAAACTGAATAATTGAAAAGGCAGTTATTTGCATCCAGGTATAAGGTAACGAATTTACAAACTTACCTAAAGTACTCTTTTTTTGTTTTTCTTTTAAATATGTGAAGGAAGTCACTAAGCCATTCTTTATCTTTTCCTTCCTTTTGATGGTTATGAAGTAATGGTATGTTACCTGCCAAGCAGTATAATAAAAAGAAGTCCACAAAATTCCATTTATAAAGTTCCATTTATCAGTATGGAAAACTGCAGGAAACCTTTCTTTTAAGTAACTTTCAGGAAGCTCATGAACAATGACAAACATTGTGATAGGTGGCATAATATGGATGAATGAACTTGTTGTCTTTTCTATAGAGTGCAAAACCAACGAATTTCTCCAAGTTATTACAGCAAATGATAACGTACCCATAGATAAAGCAAAAACAGAAATAAATAATGACGTAGAATGAGGAACCCACCATATGAATATCATTAAAAGGACATTTACATAATAGCATAAGTCAGCCAAGTAATACTGGAAAGACTGCTTGAAATAAGTGTAAAACCTAATTGGCATCAACAAGCAAAAAAGAATAGTGTGGAAAATGTGAAAATATTCTGGATACTTTCCAATTATAAATCCAGATGTAGCAATTGTGAATAACGCCAAAGCATAAAACAATTTTTCTGTTGCTGAACTCAGAAGGTTATTCTGTAATCTCTTGTCGAAGGAAGATAACCGCTTTAGAAATCTTTCCTGTAGTCTTATGATCTCTTCGTTTCTTTTCTTATCATCTGTGAACTTTTCAAATTGTCTTTTTGCTTTGGTTTTCATATCCTTTAGCTTCTTCTTAGAAGTCTCACTTACATCTTTTCCTATTCCAAAATCAAAATCATTTAAAAACGTCAATTTAGATAAATCAAGGTAAGGGATTGACGATTGCGAAGACGTCCTCCCTAGTATTGGGGACCAATCGCCATCAAAAGTATCCGCATCTGAATCTAATGAAGATCTGCTTTCATTTGACTTACTTTCACCAATATTACTGGATTTGAACACTGGAGAGGTACTCATCTGAGTTAAGTTAATGTTGTTTGTATTTTTCTTGTTTTAACAATATTTGATTTTACTTCAAAAATGCATGTGATCTCGAAAAGCGATCGCAAAATATTACTTACAATCGTGGATCAGCTAGCTTAATGGATTAACAGAAGTGGGTGTCCCTAAAAAATTAATTGAAAATATTAGTTTATAAGAAGTTAAAATCACCCTTTTTGAAGGTGTCATTAATATTACGAAGCCATGGTTACCATTATTTATCACGAGGCAATGATTACTATTATTTATTACGGGGCCACGAGTTAGCTCGAGATTCCATTTTTTATATTCAGGTAAATTGTACAAAGACGCTTCACATTTTCTACGTAATTAATACTTGTAAAGCAAAGCCAAAGATCATTGATTAATTAATATCTTGCAAATATACCTGTTACATCAATATTATATAATGGAATTATACTTCTTCCTTATATTAGAGTTGTCCACTGTTTGTATGTAAGGATTAATACTCTTTTCTCACTTATAATTAAGCTTAATGGTGTAAAGGTACTACATACTACTGAATAATTATTAACAAGAAATTATATCTCTTAATTCAGTAGTTAATGTTAAACACATGTAACATATCATTTCTGATAGTCTGGAATAAGATTCTATCAATTCAAATATTTTTCTTGCCCAAAATTTCAGTTTATATTCTTATATTCACTAGAGCATTCGTTTTCGGTACAGATTCTTGTACATTAGATGAGGGATATATTCCATTCTATATCAAATAGTTTATCTAAAAATAGGGTTTCGTAACACCACAACTAAGTCCAGGAGCAAGTCATGTGATCACCAAATTAGGTAATGATGGAAAAGATAAAGTGGAAAAATAATAATATTTGTCCTAAGCTCAATTTAATGGCAATGAATACCAACTACACGCCATTGAATCTCGTGGGATTTGCCCTCACTGGTTTTGGGTGTATTTCCATAGTGGTATTTTTGACATCAACGCAACCATTTTTTATTAGCGAAGCAATTGGGATTCCTGATAATCAGAAGATAGGGAGTATTATAGGATCACTTGGATTTGTAGATGAGCTAACTGCTATCGTGTTCTCCCCTCTAATTGGAACATTACATGATTATATCAATGGCTCCAATTCAATGTTTAGTGGATCTAAAATAATTGTGAGTATCGGATTTCTATTTCTCAGTGCAAGTCTCTTGGGATATTCTCAGTTCGCTAATTCAATATTTCCAGCCTTATATCTTTTCAGAATCATATTTGCTCTAGGAGTAAGCTCATGTATGAGTATGGTGACAGTAATGCTTAATGAACTAGCTAACTCGGATTTCCATATAAGAAAGTTTATATTCTGGAAACAGGTACAAAGAATTGAATTAAACTCGGAAGAAACCACAGAAACTAGTGGGAAGTATGCATCATTGATTGGCATTTCAACTGGACTCGGAGCAGTTTTTTCGGTTGCTTTCTTCTTGACACTACCTGTCAAGCTTTCAAATAACAACCCTGATTTATCAATGAAAGCAAGTTTAAAACTCTCTTATCTCTTAATATGTGCCATTAGTCTTGGATATGGTATTATCATGTTTTTAGTTTTATACAATTCAAAAAGGGGTCAACATGCCTCTCTTAGAGAAGAAAAGGAAGGTTATTTAAAACGATTATGGAGTGCAATCGAACTCTCGAAAACTGACAAATCTGTTCAATTAGCTTACGTTGGTTCTTTTGTTGCAAAAGCTTCTACAATTACTACATCTGTTTTTATCCCTCTTTTAGTGTATAATTATTATCAAAAGAAAGGATTATGTGAATCCAATGGGACTAGCGAGGATATCCCTTCCAAGCAAACATGTTATAACGGTTATATATTTGCAGCAATTTTAACTGGAGTTTCACAAACAATATCTTTAGTATCAGCACCTTTCTGGGGTTGGCTCATAGATTCAAGAATTGGAAAGGTCAAAACCCTCTTTATTGTATCAATCTCTGGTACAATTGCAAATTTGGGTATTTGTATACTGGGTACATTTACGAATCTATACAATCCCAAATCGGTATCTTGTTTCATTTTTGTTTCCCTTATTGGATTTTCTCAAATAGGGGCAATTATTACTAGTATGAGTATATTATCTGAACTCAAACAACACCCGAATATTGGTGGTATAAGTGGCTTATTTAGTTTATGTGGAGGATTAGGAATTTTATTGATCTCGAAATTAGGAGGGTCCTGGAGTGATTCCTGGATTTTAGCACCATTCTTTTTACTTAGCACATTTTATTTAATCCTTGCGATGCTTACTAATTACAGATCATCATCAGATATGGATTACGAAATGTTGGAAGATTAAAATTATATAGCTTAAAATATATGCTTATGCAAGGCCCTTTTTCAGGTACGACTCGCTATTGTTCTAAGCACAAAATAAAATTTTCCAGGTATTTTACACGTGACCATTCTATTTTTGAATGAAATTTTCCACTAGAAGAAGGCTTGAATTTTTTTTGACATATAGTATTTCGTATTTATATATTGGTGGGTGTTATGATAGAGGTCTTGTTAACATTGGTTCCTTCTTTATGTTGGATCTTCTATAGATGTTATCAAGTACTTAGGACTCCCGGTGAAGAACTAATAAAGAATCTCCACATTGACATTCCACATACGCCAAACATTTGCATTGATTCAATAACTAGTTCCTCTGTAGTTATTCACTGGGATATTGAAATTTCTAAAGAAGAGATCTTGTATTACATTGTTCATGTAAATAATATTGAAGGTATGTTGATATTCTAACTTTTTATTTGTTGAATTATACTAACATGATTTAGCTGCTCGAGTGAATACCACTTCCTGTAAATTGAATGATCTTAAGGAAACCAAGCTATATCAGATTCAAATCATAGCTGTAAACTCGATTACCAAATTCAGATCAGAATCATCTCCTGTGTACATACAGACATTACCAAAAGATCGTGATGTTCCAGAATGCATTGAAAATATAAAATTAGATTTATTAAATGAACAACCCAAAAATGACAAGAAGGATTTATCGGATTCTTCATTACCATTGGATCTTACGGTAGAAGATATAAAATTAATTGAAAGTTCTGAAGAGTTGAACAATTATCTTCTTAGGTTTCAAAATGAATTAATTAAATTAAAGAACGAATACAGTGCATATGAAAAAAATGTAAACGAAGAAATTTCTTCATTAAAGGCTTCCTTAAAAAGCTATAAAAAAGAATTTGAAGAGGAAACTGATTCCAAAACCAAAAAAGATACCAATATAAAGGATCTTGAAAAACAGAAAGATAGGCTAGCATTTAAAAAATCAAAAATTTTGAATCAAATTAAAACGATACAAACATCTATAGATTTGTTTTCAGACAAATTATCAGGTTATAAGGTACAAGCAAAAAAGCTAGAGGAAAGGAATAAGCGTGTTCTACAAAATGAGCTGAAAGAAATTTTAAGGATAAAGGACGATATTATGGAACTTGAAGTTGCCAAGAATACATTGAGGTTAGATAACGAAAAACATGATGAAACTTTCAAAAAGCTTGCTGCAGAAAAGAAGGAGTTGAATTCACTTATTCTGGAGATAAAGCCTTTGATTGAGAAATTAAATAATGAATCGATGTTCAATAAGGATGGAAGTGTCTCAAAGTATTCCATTGATATTCTCAACGAAATTCTTCAAGTGATGCCTGATTGGCATCAAGAGATTTTGGATGAAATCAGCAATTATCAGAGGTTAGATACACAATGGAAAGAGACATTCAAATTAGAAATTAGACGTTTTTTGTCAATTCAGCATTCATTAGAAATTGCTAAAGCAAATAAAGATAAAAACTATCAACCAAATAAAATGACTGAACATCAAGCAAGTGTTGAGTTTGGTGGATTTAATAACGCATTGCCAAAGGTTAAGAAGAAGTTTTCAAATTCCTCGAACACATCCTTGGTTTATACAAATGAAGAATCGCCTATAAACGAAACGTGGCACAATCATTATAGTGATGTTTATGCAACTAATTCTGATGATCAATTAAATGGTAATTTAGTGGAGCAGATAAGCCCTGCTGAAGAACATCCATATATTCCATTGGCAGATTCTGCTGCTGGAACTCTTCAAAACCTTTCTTATGAAGAGCTGCTCTACAATAACAATAGCGTTTTCAATTCACCTATTCCAGACCCATCTGTTATGAACATTTTACCCTCTATGCAGCAAGAAAGTTTGCAATCATTTTTACATAATGACCAATTATATGGCTATAATTCACCTACTATGTCTACTAGTGCGTTGAATAGCGCAGTCTGGGGTCTGGGTATACCTGTGAAAAATGATTTCTTAGGTATACCTAATATAAATCAGGATATAACTACACCACAATCTAGGTTTAATCAACAGTTTAATATGGGGATGTCGTCGTCTAATTCTGGTATTTCTTTGAATGTTGATCAAAATATGAATGGCTCTAATTCTAGTTTTCTAGTCAATCAATCATCCAGTCAGGTTGGAAATAATAATACTCCGATATTTTCAAATACGCTTTGGCTGGATGCGGCTCCATTGCAACATACACGCAATGTAAGTTCAACTTCCAATAACCAAATTTGGAGACATCAAGATGTATCTACTCATAATTTCCATTTGGGTCAGTTAGAGCCGTTCATAACTAATAATGTAAGCCTGGAAGGGATTACTAAAGATAACATTTCCAGAGGGAATAATACACCCCACCACCCCGAAACTCCTGATTCTAGAACAGAAGGTGGTTACGTTACTGATCCTCAGTTTGGGTCTGAAAATAGAACCGCATCAACTGACATGCACTTTACATATTGAAGCGACAGCCGGTTACAAAATTTACCCGCCTAATTTTGTCTCAGTCTTTTAATACCCGCGCAATTTTCGGTTATTGATGGATAAAATGATTTGATAAATTTGTATTTGTATGCAGGAGTTTGGTTGGCATTTTTTTTTTCGCTTATGTTTACTTTTCTAAATGCATCGGACCTCGTTTCCCCCCAGCAATATTCAAGCAACACTTATTTGGTCCCTACTTGGTCAAAGTAGAAGTGTGCATCTCCTTCGGCTCGAAGACATTATGCTGCTTAACAAACTTGCTCCACAAATTTATTATCTCACCCAGTCTTTCCATTTGACATAAAAAATAACTCGGAACCTTATATTTACCTAAAAGGACGTAGATTTATTTATATATCTGAATTGAGCTCATTGAGGTTTAAGTATCATTCCATTATATAGAAAGCATGTTAAAAATATACGCAGTTATGAAATCTACTACAATAAAATATATATGTAGCTTAGTTAAGAATACCCAAAGTATACTCTCCTAGGTTTGTTTTCATTTCTTAAGTATAGTTGGGGTATTTTTATTCCTGATGTAAATTTTGGATTCTTATGCAGCACTATAGAGTACTCCTCGTGAGGCATTAGTAAGGTTATTACTGCAAAACCTACCGGTTCTGCACCTTTAAAGGAGGTAACTGACAGAGTTGCGCGGCATTTCTTTTTAATGTGGGAAGAATAACGGCTAAAATGGTGTGCCTATGTGCAGTAAATTGCTCTGCTTACAGAACAGCAGTGGCGATGGCATCCATTTTCTGTGACACATATAAGCTGATTAAAACCCTCTCATATAAAACAGCATCGATTATTTGACTTTGTAACGAATATTTTGGATATAGTAAAGGTTATTTAAATTTTTTAACTATAATTTACTTTTGATTTGGACGATATAAAAATCAGGCTGCAAGTTAATAAAGCATCATAAACGCATAATATAAGCATACGGTGTACATTTGTATTAAAATTTAAGATACGCTACATTCTACTATACTAAGTTTCAAGTAGATACACCAAATATCAAATATACCGATATTCCTTCAATTTTAGTTATTTTCAAATAAAAGGGACGCAAAACCATTAGTCACAAGTCGCATAGTTAAAAATGACCTCAGACGAACAAGAAACCTTCTCCACACATAATGAATTCAGAAGTGACACATTTACCGTTCCTACCAAATCAATGGTTGAACGTTGCATGAGCATGAGTACATGGGGTGACTCGGTGTACAAGGAAGACGTGATAACTCTCGAATTGGAAAGAATGATGCGCGAGATGACAGGAAAAGAATCAGCATTATTCTGTGTAAGCGGTACCCTTTCCAACCAAATTGGATTAAGGGCAAACCTTATGCAACCACCATATAGCATTTTATGTGACCATAGAGCGCATGTATTTTTACATGAAGCAGGTGGGTTAGCTACCTTATCTCAAGCCATGGTTCACCCAGTCAAGCCTCTGAACGGTAATTATTTGACATTAGAAGATGTCATGGAAAATTTTACACCATCAGATGGTGATATTCACTCTGCACCAACAAAAGTTATCTCGTTAGAAAACACATTGCATGGAATAATAATGCCTATTGAAGAAATCGCAAGAATTTCTCAGTTTGCAAAGGCGAATGACATAAAACTTCATTTGGATGGGGCTAGGTTGTGGAATGCATCTGCTGAAACAGGAATCTCCATAGAAGAATACTGTTCGTATTTTGATTCTGTATCATTGTGCTTATCAAAGTCTCTTGGTGCTCCAATGGGTTCTATATTAGTTGGAGAACATGCATTTATAGAAAGGGCTAATCATTTTAAAAAGCAAAATGGTGGTGGTATAAGGCAAGCTGGTCTCATTACTTCTATGGCTATTGTTGCCATTAAGGAGAACTTCTCAAAACTTAAACTTGCTCACCAATATGCCAAAGATGTTGGTGAATTCTGTGCTGAACATGGCATAATATTAGAATCTCCAGTGGATACTAATTTCGTTTTCATCGATTTAGCTGCAAATAAAATGGACGATAATTACCTAATTGAGTGTGCAAAAAAACGTAATGTTAAGCTCATGGGTCATAGAATTGCATTTCACTTTCAATTATCCAGGGAAAGTGTTGAAAATCTTAAAGCTGCTATTTTGGAGGCATATGAATACAGCTTAGAAAATCCATATACGCCTTTGAAATTCAAGAAAAAGATGTACAATTACGATGCTATGAAACTGAAATTGCCTGTATAAGCACTACGTTTACCACACGGTCATGATTTTTCTTAAAATATATTTAAGCTTTGGCGACCTCGCACTGACCTTAGTGTTAATAGTCCAACGTTAAATAGTTTAATACATTTAATTAATTATAAGTTAGATATACGATAGATAAGTACATATTTGTCCCCTATACTTCGTAATTTCTTTTCCGGTGGTTTTCCATCATGCTACTATAATCTGTCAGTCCGTTAGATATCCGGACTACGCAAAATCCTTGCTGTTTTATGATTGCTATTCCGCCCGGATTAATCAAAACAGCTGTTTGTAACAACTGATTACAACCGGAATTCGAATCCGAGATCACACGGCTATCCCTTAATCCATATATCCATTTTTCCGACAACGGTTATCAATTGTATATATATAGAGTAGCATAGTTGAGGATTATGAAGTTTATAAACAACAATAGTAAAAACTACAAACATCATGAGTTCAAATAATTCATCAGAAGTTGATTTTGAATCGTATGCCCCTCGTCAACTAGAGGATAATGATAAAGAAGAAGATTTGCAATCAATTAGATCAGACGGAACAAGACCAAGTTTACCAAGAGGGTCATTATCTATTACAAGAACTGAAACTGTCAAATCATTGCGTGAGTTAGGTATTTCTCAAGAAATACCCACACCTAATTTAGTTCATCCTCCTGTGCAGAATCCAATCTTCCCTGAAGAATATACATTAGAAACTGATACTGGTTTAGTTCCACTGCGAAGCTTACAATATGTTGGAAGGACTCCAACTAATCTTGGAAGAACTGCAACTAATGCTGGAAAAACTGCAACTAATGATTCTTCCAGCAGCACTGCTGTTTCAGGTGATGAAGAAGAGAAGCTGGATTTTGAATTTGTCACATTTTTAGTCAATGATCCTGATAATCCAAAAAATTGGAACGAAAACCTTAAATGGTTATATACATTTGTTTTAGCGGTTTTCGTTATTTCTGCTGCATATGGTTCTTCTTGTGTTGCTACAGGTTTACCAACTATAACAAAAAAATTCGGTGTATCTACCGAAGTTGCAACTTTGGCTGTTTCTTTAATGGTTTTAGGTTTTGCAGTTGGTCCTCTTATTTGGGCACCATTATCAGAGCAGATAGGAAGAAGACCAGTCTACATGATATCATTTTTCTTATATGTTTTATTCAATGTTCCAACAGCGGTTGCAAAAAATATCGGTACTGTTTTAGTGTGCAGATTTCTCTGTGGTGTCTTTTCATCTGCAGCCTTAACAAATGTCGGTGCTAGTTTGGTTGATATGCATTCAAAGAATTTAGGTTTAAGTATTGCATTATTCTCTTTTGCACCCTACAGTGGACCAGTTATTGGTGGTCTTGTAAACGGTTTTGTCAGTGTTAATACTGGTAGATATGACCTTATGATTTGGGTTAACATGGCTTTTGCAGGTGTAATGTGGATTTTGGTTGCATTTATACCAGAAACATATGCTCCTGTAATCTTAAAAAAGAGAGCCAAAAAGTTAAGAAAGGAAACAGGAAACAAAAATATTGTGACAGAACAAGAAGCACGTCCAATGTCTTTTTCAGAGCTACTTAATGATTGTCTTTACAGACCATTAAAATTTGTGGTACAAGAACCAGTTTTAGTATTAGTATGTGGTTTCGTTGCATTAATTTATTCCTTACTTTATGCATTTTTCTTTGCATATCCTGTCATCTTCAATAAATTATACGGATATAAAGATGACAAGATTGGTATGATGTTCATTCCAATTTTAATCGGTGCTGCTTTAGCCGTAGGATCGACAATTTTAATCGAAATGAGATATAATGAATTAATAAAAAGAAGGACTCCTGTTCCAGAAGATAGATTAATTGGTGCATTGATAGGAGCTCCATTCCCTTGTATCGCCTTATTTATTTTGGGTGCCACATCTTACAAGCATATTATTTGGGTTGGACCAGCATCTTCTGGTATTGCTTTTGGATACGGAATGGTTTTAATCTATTATTCCTTAAATAATTATATTCTTGCAACCTACTATAAGTACGCTGCTTCTGCATTAGCAACAAAAGTATTTTTAAGAAGTGCTGGTGGTGCTGCTTTTCCTTTATTTGTTACTCAAATGTATAATAAGTTAGGTTTACAATGGGCAAGTTGGCTCTTAGCTTTTATTTCCTTGGCTATGATTCCAATTCCATTTGTATTCTACAAGTACGGTAAAGGATTAAGGGCAAAGTTGTGTAAGGAAGATTACACTGCTAATGCCGAAACGAAAATTGAGATCTAATAGAATATATTTACATAATGCATTAATCATAAGATATTTATCTTTATAACTATAATAAATTACATTTAAACAATAATTCTAGAAATGCGTTGAAGTTAGCATGAATATATTAGCGATTTTATATTTTATCAGTTATGTTCATGATAACCATCATTAACCTTAGCTTCAAAGTTTTCTGAACGAGAATGCTTGGTATCCTTAATTAACTCAGTAATCTTACCTAAATCTACACCAGTAATAGCTTCCATGAATTTTCCGATTTCCGTATTTTCATGATTACCCGATAATCCGTAGTTTTCTTTGGTAGAACGTAATCTAGCATTTATAGCCTCAGAATTGGAGTATGCGTAAATATTTACATCTACTGCAGAATGGCCATGAGTGGTCCAACCAGTTTGTGATCTAACTGATATCATATTGTTCAAAAAATACAATAAGTCACTCTTATTATTAGATAATTCGATAATTGACTTAACTTCTTCCGGTGTGTAGTCCGAAATTCCCATATCTTTCTTAATAATTTCATTAACAATAAACTTCTCCAATACTTTTAAGTCTTTTGCCAGATTTTGGATTATCTTATTTGACAAGTACTCACCCGAATGAGTAGAATTCAATAAAACTTCTGGATACCAAAGATAATCAGGATAATTGCTACTGATTTGTCTAGAGGTAACTAATCCACCGGTTTCATGGTCACTTGTTGAAATAGCGACGGTCTCAACATCTGATTCGTCGATAAATTTGACAACTTCTTCAAATGCTTTGTCGTATGCCAATACTTCTCTAACTTGGGCAGCTGGATCATTATGGTGGCCAGCGTGATCGATTCTTGAGCCTTCAATCAACAAAAAGAACCCTTGGTCGGAGTTTTCAGTAGCTTTTGATAACGAGGTCAAAGCTACTTTTACTTGTTCAGCTATAGATGGGTAGACTTTTGAATCCCTATCAAGGTCATATGGTATATCACCGTCAGCTAATAAGGCCAATAACGGAAGTGATACATTTTTACCATTATCTAACAAATCAAATTCTTTTCTGTTCCCAGCGTAACTCCACGATCCTTGCTCTTTGACCTCTTCAATTAAGTTTCTGTCATCATTACGACAACCACCTGAAATACCTCTTGGGTAATAGTGACATCTACCCCCACCAATGATTAAGTCCACCATTCTTCCTAATGGGTATTCTCCAATTTGATGTTGAGCAATCACATCTTCTTGGGAACGGAAGTCTACATGAGAACTAAATGCACCAGGAGTAGCATCTGTAATCCTAGTTGTGACTACCAAACCAGTTAAATAACCTTCTAATTTCAAAGCCTCTAATATGGTCCCGCATGGCTGTTGCAAAGAATCAACACCAATTGCTTCATTGTACGTCTTCAATGCGCATGAGAACGCAGTAGCACCTGCAGCAGAATCTGTGATCAATGAAGAGTTAGACCTTGTTCTGGAAGATCCAATCAAGTATTTATCAAGGGTCAAGACGTCGCCAATATCCAAATTGTCTCTAAAGTGTCTGAATGATCTTGTAAGCGACAATGATGCAGGACCCATACCATCGGTGACCATGAAGATGACATTCTTCTTCTTCTTGGTATCGACTTGAGGTGTTTTCTCTTGCTTGTTTTTGTAGAAAGCAAGATAGATAACAAGAGCCACAAGAAGGGCATGATAGATTCTGTAAAGGAATGTCTTCAAACTTCCATTTTTTTTAGGTTTGGTGTTGTATACTGATGCTGGTGATCCCCCGAGCAATGTTGAGCTTTCGTCAGCCATTAATGAGTTTGTTGTAGGAAGAAGAATTATAAGGGTTTAAACTCCTCGAATTGGTGGACTTTTAGTCACAAGACCGATAAACGTGGGAAATCGATCCGATTTTATTATACGAGAAGTGTTGATATCAACATTTTGCAATAAGTACAATCTATATTAATTACTCTATCACTTCTATTTATGTAATATATAATTAAAAGTCCTCAACAGTAAAAGTACCTTCAGGGTTTGAGCTAGCAATTAACTTAGCAATAGCAATATCCATTACAGATAAGCCTACTATTTTCTGCACAACGATATTCGAAGGAGAGGTATAGTCCTCTCTACTATATTGTGCTAAATCTGCTATCTCAATGAGCTTTTCTTTAGGAAATTCTGATTGAATCAATTCTCCAGCTTCTTCTGCAGTAGTATCTCTGGAATCTACAATTATGCATTTATCGCTCTTTTTGATTTCTCTCTCAATAAGTTCTAAATCAAGTTCTATCATGTGTGGCTTATATGAGCCTATTAAGGATATGAATTTTGGAATAGACGAATCTTTATTGATGTATTTATCCTTTATGATACTTTCTGTAGATGGAGAGCATCCAAAGATAATAGAACTGTTTCTAACCTTCTCCACAATTTGTTCCTCTTGGCTCGAATCAGTGTACAGCAAGGCGTTGAAAACTATGTTGGGGAATTCAGATTCAAGTGACTTACACATTATCTCGGCGTTCTTTATCGTCCGGTTAATAATATTAACTTCTTTTATCTGGTCGTATAAAATTAGTCCCAACTTGACATGCCAAAATGCTTGAGGACCAGCTCCAAACACAGTCAACCCCGGTAAAATAGAACTATCATGTAAATCTAATGTCTTAACAAGGCCAATGGAGCTGGCTAAAGCAGTTCTAAATGCTGTTAGTGATTTTCCATTCAATACTGCTTCAAGGGCACCTGTCTCCTCGTTCATTATCATAATACAACCTTGAAAACCTAAACCTTTTGAATTATTTAAACCACCTCCACTAATGACCTTAATTCCAACATCAACTGGAGATATACATGGCATAAATAAATGTACTGTGTCTATGCCAGGTTTATTAGAAGGCTTCACCACTCTGGGAGGAACAATGTTCTCTGGATCTTTCTGAAAGTCTCTCAAACATTCAATCAACTTCTTCTGAAAGCAATTTACGATCGAATCTTTCGTTAAAGCCTCGTTTAAGTAGTTTACAATTACTTTATCTGATATTATCTGCATTCTAATATACTATTTAAGAAGTTTTATGCTAACTATATAAATTTCAATTTAGATCTCGCATTCATTATGCACCGTTCCCCAATGGAGACTTTTCCGGTATAAACACGTTAGTATCAAACCAACTTGTTTGTTCATCCTTTTCATTAATTCTTTTTAAATATGCCTGTTTATACGATTGAATTTCCTCTAATATCAACGATAATTCAGGATCCTTGCTGTTCTGTAATATGGATGTTATGAAGTTATCTAACGAATCAACTAATAAATAACAATTCTGTCTCTGAGCTTTGTTTGCACTACTGTCTGTCACAGAATGTATTTTATGCTTTATAGATATTCTTTTCAAGTCGGATAATACCTTCGATGAATATGAATCCTGCAACTGTGATGAAATTAAATCCCTGACAATGGGTGAAGAGCAAATCTTGAAAAAGCTCTTTTGTAATGTAGATAGTCCACTGATGTTATTTAATGCATAGGAAGATATTTTGTAGCTATTTGCAATTGAAACTTCCCAAATCAAGAATGTAGATTTTATGTCGGTAAGTTGCTTTATATAGTAGAGTTCATCAAATTGTTTAATGTATTCGAAGTAGAATTTCCATACTATTCTTTCATAAAATGGAGCTAATTTTCCTGACCTAATTAATGGGTAGTAATGATTATCGAAATTCATTCTTAAATTCTTTAAGATTAAGAGTGGCTGTTTAAGATCATGGTATTTCTTTAGTAATATTATCTGAAATTGAATGTAATGAATGTCATTCCAAGTTAGGTGACTATTAGCCCGCAAATTGTTAAGGTCAATAGGGAATGATGATAATTTCTTCAAATGCTTGTTTAATATGATATCTGTTAATATCTTCATTGTAAGTCTTCCCTGAAAATAAAACATTTCTCCA
Source organism: Schwanniomyces polymorphus var. africanus (assembly GCA_030563145.1). Classification (NCBI taxonomy): domain Eukaryota; kingdom Fungi; phylum Ascomycota; class Pichiomycetes; order Serinales; family Debaryomycetaceae; genus Schwanniomyces; species Schwanniomyces polymorphus. The sequence goes on from JAKUBG010000022.1 coordinate 36,959, forward strand.
ATTTCCATAAGACGGGTCTCGCTAGTTATAGATTTCAATGCTGTAGACAACTCCTTACCAGACATATCTAATAATTCATGATTAGTCACGTCTACAAGAGTGCTTGATTTAATCCCTGAAAACAAATTATTAAGAAATCTTTCAGTATTTGCTTGTTTTGGCATATTGTATGTTATTATATCTTTCTCTTTGAACTGTTCACTTGCAGATCCTTTTGTTAAATTAGCCAAGAGAGATGGCTTATATGAGCCATTATTCTTTACATCTGATGTAGGTGATAAAAGATTCAATGCATCTGCTAGTAATATATTCTCATTTTTATTCAGGTAAAACCTTCTAAGAGGTTCTCTTGTTATACGCTCTAATCTTCCCCTTCTCATACTCAGTAGCTTCAATATACTTTGCTGCTGACTTATAAGAAGTTACTTTGTTTGATAACCGATGCCCTTAATCCGTGCGCATGATCAAAAATTGTGTAACAAAATCCTTAAGAATATTTGTAACACAAACACTACGCAATCTTAACGCCACTTCTGAATAAGGATAGTTACTGGTTGGAAATTTTGGCAACTATATTTGGCTACTGTATTTGGCTACTATATTTATAGAGAAAGAAGTACTTAATAAATTAGTAAAATTTTGGTATTAGAAGGAAGAAGTTTCTTCCTTTTTTTTAAAAAAAATTTGCAATATCTTACTAAAATTGATGCAAAATACTTAATAATATGTCTTTATTAAAACTACATCATATTTAATCACTATATAAATCTCTATTCAAGTAATTTCCACACTTTGATAGTCTTGTCGAATTTCCCGGGAAGCATCAAGTAATTAAACTTAAGATCATAGTCATGATTCATCAGAATCATCTCACCAATCATAAAGAACTGAACTAGAGACTTCTTAAAATTCTTTGAATTCCTTAATAGCTTTATAAAATTGGAAAATATCTCCTTATAACTTAAAGACTTGTTTGTTAACCTAATGTAAGTTGTAGTGTTATTGCTACCGACGTAATCAAAATTAATACCACCTTGAAGTCTATTTGAGTTTTTCAACTTTAAAAGTACAACAAAAAGTGGTAGGAAATTCATTGTTATTTGGAGATTCTCCAAGAAATTCAATGTCATCAAAATTACCATATGTATCAAAAAGAATACCATATAGAATGCAAAAACCGTGGGAAGTAGGAAAATAAGCACCATAAATAATAATGTCCCCATAAGTAGTCTATATATTTCAAATAAGTCACCTGGGCTGCTATCAATGTAATCAATTCTATCTCTTAAAACATTGTACTTCTTACCTCTGAATAACTGAAATAATGATTTTATTATATCAATTTGATGTTTGTATATTCTTGCCAAAGAATAATAGAAACAATATATTTGTAGCGTAATGAATTGACAAAAATCGATCATTCCAGCGATTACAAATGTTGAACCACAATAACAGAGAAGTCGCAAAATTGTTGGTAAGAACTTGTTTAACGTAGGATAATCTACAGGTATCATAAAGCACCTTTTTATTATGATATTCCAGAATGAAAGGGTCCACAATATTAACTCACCAATAAACAGTCCTAACTGGTTATTCAATTTAAATCCTGCAGGGTTCTCAAATGATACCCATGTTATAAGCAGGTACAATCTTTCATATAAAATATCTTGGATAAGGTAGGTATTAATATAGTACTTAATATGTTCTGAATTCGTTTCTATTATATTGTATGCAATATTCCCCAAAAGAATATCATTACATATCATCCACAAAGAATTGTATAAGTTAATATAATTTGAATTATTAATATTCAAGTTTGAATTAAAAATTGGAAGGTTTAATTCTTTAAACAACATAGAATCAGTATACAAAATGCTTTTATCATAATAGCATAAAAATTGTATAGGAAAGTAGTTAATTTGCTTGAGTCTTAAGTCAGCCTGTCTAACAACATGTGATAATTGTATTAAACTTATCCCCCTTATTTTGTAATTTAAAACCTTAATGAGAAATACAGATATATTCTGTACAACCAAAACCAAATTAACCAACACTTTAAACACTAAAAATCTTAAATAGGCAGCCAATTTCTTAACCCTTGCAAATTCTAAATTCTTGGAACAGAAAGATTCACGCCACTGTTTGAATAATGTCCTAATTTTCATAATCTGGTTTATTTTATCTAAAATGACTTCATCGTTTATAGAAAGTAATCTGGGACTTTCATCAGATTTTTCAAGCTTATTAAACCTTTTAACTAATACATTATCTTCATGTACCTCTCTTGACGTAGATTGTAAGAGAATTGGACTTATCGAAAAATATTCTAAATTCTTATATTTTGGGGGATCAAAAAAGATCACCACATATATGTCTGAGCCAGTCTCTACAACAGGTAAATTGTCATCATTAAAGGAGAAACATAAGTCATATTTTTCATTATTAATAGCACCAATTAATCTTAAGCCTTCTAGACTTGTCGGTAAAGAAGAATTGCTAATTATGTTATTTTCCACACTCTGTACAATGATATAAACATGCTCCACTTTATATCCAACTAATAATGCTTGTTTCTTAGACTTCCACAACTTAAACAAATTCTTTCGGACATCATTGGGGAAATATACTTGGTAGTTCATTGAACAATACTATCTCTCCTCACGTATTGTGAACTATTGTTAAAGTTCTTATAAAATTGAATCTGATTACGAAATACTGATTCTAGAGTTACACTTTCAGCGTCTGACAGTTCTTCTTCTCCGTCTGAACTAAATTGGAATCCTTCAATTTCTATCCTAGGTATTTTCTTCTTTTCTATTACCTTCGCTGTCTGTAAATGTTCTTGACGTTGTGAATATCTTTGAACAACAAACGTCCCAACCAAATAGTTAAATACTCCAAACAATGAAACAAATAATAGAAGAGTACAAGCTATTCTTAATGCTGTAGATTGATAAAACTGTATCCAAGTATATGTATTAAACATACGGCTTTCTATGGCAGCCACTAATTTTAAATAATCAAAATTGAGAAAAACGTCAATTCGCACAATTTATGTCACAGTGAATCATATACAAATACCATATCTTAAAATATATAATATACAACGTTTAGTGCTGTGAAATGAAATACTCATTAATTAAAAACACGAGATTCACTAAAATTAGAAGAAGATTTACTCTTTAAATCGTGAATCTCTGTAATGGGTGATAAACCTAACATCCGTCTTCCTAGTTCTATACTAAGAGCACAGAATCCCATGAACGCAGCCACAATTGCAAAAAATACTTCAGGCTTGTCTAAGGTATTTAAACAAAATTTATAGAGAGACAAATAGAGCGCTGGGCTGATCATAGAGCCAAAATTTCTCAATATTGCCAATGCACCAAATACTTCACCAGTCTTCGATTCTGGATAAAACTTAATCACAGAGGATCCAATAGCAGGGCCAGCCAAACTTCCAAAACTCATTAAAGTAGCCAGAATAATGTAGAATGTGATTGTTGATTTACTCATGGAGAAGAATAAAAATCCAAGCGATTCACAAATAAATGCAAAAAAGCACATGGAAAAGTCTATCATATCAAAGTGCAGTCTAAAAACTTTAAGCTTCAATAAGCCTTGAAGTACTTTATGATTTATTATTGGGGATAAAATGATTAGGACGATCGCTCTGGAAGCACACACAACAGCCATCAATTGGCCTATGTCTACCTGAGTCCATTTAAACTTAAAGATCCCATAAAGAGCATAAATATTCCCCATTACCATCGCCATGGAAACTAAAACACATTCATTAAACACTAATATCCAAACAATTATTGTCTCCTTCATATTTTTTCCATTAGTATTATATGGAAGTAATAGCTTCAATGGATGTAAAAAGTTAAAGTAGTTCCATAATTTGGCCAATTTACCTTCCTCTCCGAGACAAATGCTGTCAGTATTAAGCAGCGACAAAGAGAGAGTTCTGGATTTACGTCTTGCTTTTTCACCTCTTGATTCAGGCAAAATAAATATACCATATAACACAGTGAATAATAGAAGCACCAATTCGAGCTTCAAAGGAGTAAATTCTGATGATAATATAGTTCCTGGCTGTACATCTGAGGATTTAGTCTGATCACTACTCTCTTTATGTAATGAAAGCACCGCATTACCTACAAGTGGGCCCAAACTTGACCCAATAAATAGCGAGGCTACGCCAAATCCAAGCCAGTATATTCTTTCATGTGGTTCTACAACATCAGCAATATAGCAATTTGCTAGGGTCACTGCAGCTCCAATACCACCAAATATATTAGTTATAACATCACTTGTCATTAATAAGGCGAACTTCAAAACCGTGAAATGATGTAATACATAATACAGCAAAAGTTGACCAATAAAACCAATAGAAATAACTGCACAGATTAGAGGTTTTCTTCCATATTGATCTGATAAAGGGGCGATTTTACCTGAAGCTACCAACATAAAAGTCCCTGAAATCGTAGCTGTCCATAGTTGTAAATCTGAAACTAGCGATTGGGTATCTTTACCATCACATGTTTCCATTCCACTTTTCTCCGATAGGTAATTACAAGCCAATTTATAAGTAATCATCTGTTTCGTTGCCAATCCGCTCATCATTGAAAAAGTGAGTGTAAATAAAAGAAAGCAAACAGAAAATACGGAGGGTCTTCTGAGCCAATGAAGCGACTTGTGCATTATTCTCTGTTCCCTTAACCACAAGACATCCTCGTCGGCTGCATCTTCACCATCAGAGCTAAGCAATGCCTCGTATACATTGTTGGCAGCATTTTCCAACTGAGTTTCAGGGTCAGGGTTGCCAACTAACCGATTATCTTTCAGAGTCAGATTATTCATCAATATCAACTATTAACTCCAAAGGCTCCTCTTACTAGGAAGAGATTTACTTATAATAATATTCAACAACAATTTGGTTAGTAAGCCTGATGTGGAGTTTTTTTTAAATCCGATTTTTTTAGTGCGATGCTGCAGTTCGATAGGTAAAATCCGCAATGCATATTTTGCTGAAAAGATAAGCGTAGCAATGTTCTGGTAAGCAATTTACTGTAGAGATAAAAGTGCAATTAGTGTGAATATTAAGTAGGAGCAACAGTAGTAAACAACACAAAGCTTACGGGACTATATGAAAGAGTTAAAACTATTATTGGTGACTAATTATAGCTTTTATCATTAAGGTTACAGATCTAGTGAGTTAGTTAAGTATGTATAGATCTAAGGTTGCTTTGCGCCGCCTAGTCCTATGGAGAGCTTACTAAACATTTCAATAAGCTTTAATTTTGGAAATAGAGTCAGTGTTTTACAAAAATCTATTATCATGCATTATTGTGAATCAAATCACAGAACTAAAAATATATATGATCTAAAAAGTACAACTTATTCAAGCAATAGACAGATCAAAATTCCTGCTACTTTTTCTTGAAACTTGAGGCTGTATCTTCGAATCCAAACCCAATAAAATCTTAATTATTACTACACACAACAAACTGAAGCCAGTAACAACCGAGAGCGAAATAAATAAAAACCCAGGCTTATCCAATTTTACAAAATATTGGTAAATAGATATAACCACATAAGTCATTAACAACGTAAATATATTCTTAACAAAACCTAGTATACCGAGTATTTCTCCAGTTTTTGAAGGATCATAAAATTTAATCACTGAACTCGTCATTGCAGGCATTAGCAACGCACCAAGGCTGCTAAATATTGCCATATCTGCAAGTGCACTTTTTTTAGTGTTTGCAATCGCAAACCAAAAGTTGAAAATGGTCTCTGCTAACAATGATATACATAGCATGGAAAAATCTATCATATCTAAGCGATTCGGGACAGATTTAAATTTGCAGAACTTTTGAAGTATCACACGGGTTAGAATAGGGGAAATTAATATCAAAGAAACTGCATTAGAGGAATATTCTACTGCCATAGCGTTTCCAACATCTTTCTCATTCCACTTAAATTTCAAAATACCATAAATCAACATTACTTCTGATCGAGCTGTAATGATTGAAATAAGAATACAATCAATAAACACTAAAATTATAGCTGCTGCCTTAAATCTTGGAAGCGAAGGGACGTCGTTCCTAGTAGGTATAAGATGTTTCAAAGATTTAAAGGTATTTAGAGAATTAAGATATGTCTGGTAAGTTGGTGTATTTTTATTTCTTAAGCTCATTTCATCATCTTCTACTTGGGATACCTGTATGGACTTTCTTCTTGATCTTTCTGATCTGGATTCGGGGGTGAAGAATATTAGGAATATAGTCAATGGTGCCAAAACGAGAACTTCAAACCGAAGAGAGTAAATTGCCAGTTTAGAAATGGAAATCGTCGTAAGTGATATGTTATCCATTGGTTGCTGGTATTTATCTCCTAATGATTGCAAATAATTACCAATTAATGGACCCAAACTACCACCAATGAACATAAAAGAAGAGGTGATACCCAACCAGTGGATCCTCTCTGTTGGCTCAACAACATCGTTGATATAACACATAGCTAAAAATGAAAGTGCAATGGAACCACCAGCTAATGCAGGTATGAGGTTAACCACTACCATTAACCAAAATCTAAAGTATGAAAAGTTCACCACAAGAAGGTATTCAAGTAGTTTGTGAAGAAATGTTGTAGCAATACATAATGCAATAAACTTACTTCTTCCATATCTATCAGATAAATACCCAATTCTTGGTGTTGAAAATAACATTATTATAGAACTGATAATTAGCTTCGCCATCTTAAAGTTCGAAACAAGGATTTGAGTATCGTTAGGATTGCAATAGCCATTTGAATTTGATCTACTCAAAGAATTACATGCTAATTTAAGTATTACTACCTCTTTTGTAGCATCTCCACAAGCAGTTGCTAACGTAAATACAAACACAAGAATACACATGAACTTAGGGCTGGGTCTTCTCAGCCAATGTAATTGCTGGTTGGATTGAATGTACTTCTGTAGCCATACCAGTTCCTCTTCTTCTTCATCTATTACTCTTTCAGCATCTAGAGATTCATACTCTTCATTAGTTTCGGCCTCCCTGATTAGAGGAATTCGCTCGTCTCCCAGCACAATACTCATCAGTAATTGCTTATATTAGAAAATTCCATGTCCATATTGCATTGTATATATACATCAAGATACGAATACGTACATTGCACGGCAATGTTTATTCAAGTTATAATCCCGATAAAGGTTTATCTCCGTTCGCAGAAAAGTATTCTTAGTAATCAAGACATTGTACAGGATATAATTCCGTTATCTTTCTTTAGTACTATATAGGTTCCCATAGCTGACGTAATTACAAAGCAAGATATTCATTCATTATAGCAGTTATTATATGTGTTGAATTATTATTTGGTATATATATTGTTTGCCTGTTTAAAAATTGCACAATGGATTGGTTTATAAACCGATGTTAGCAAATATTTTAAGTTTCAAATTAATATGTTCCTTGTTACGCTTAATAATCTCATCTTCCATTTTCTCAAACCATTCGTCCTATCTGATATATGGCTTAGTGTTCGATATCTAATGTGTAAAAATTTATTTATTGTGTCGCTTTTTATTTTACAGAAACGAATTCAAAATCAATATATAATATAGAAACTATGTTAAAATGCTGCTTAATACTAGGTTCTTTTGGGATGTCTAAATATCCTTATCTCTTGTGATCAATAAGATGACCAATGAAAATTATTCCAAGAATAATCATGCATTCTTCAACAAATCCAAGCCCAAGATAATATCTCCAATCCCCAAATATAATGGCAAATTTTGATATATGGGAGACATCTAATAGATCATATCCTTTAAAACCAACTCCACTGCAAATTGAGTAAATAATTCTAACCAAAAGGAATGGAATAATGAAAGGGAGCAACAGTAAGATTTTTGCGACACCAAATTCTTCATCAACTCTATTATAGGTGGATTTCATTATAGTATATTTTTTGAAAACCATAAACGAGATTATCACTGCACAAACCAAGAATATTGAGGCCGAAGCTATAATAAGCAGTCTTGCCGTACTAATATCTGAAGTAGCAGTTGAAGAACCAGCAATTACTAAAATGTTAGCAACTGTAACCAATGTATCGAGTCTCTTTTCAATAATACCTAAGTAATACTTAGAGTCTGAAGAAGTAGTGACGTTATTTTCTTTGTCAGAGTCCTCTTTATAAGTGGCCTCCCCTTCACTGACTTCTATATCATGCTGCATTTTGAAAATATATTCAATATATACAGTATCAGTAGAATCGAGATGACGTATTATTGCAATTAACATATTCATTAAGAATCCAACTGAAATAGTGTTGAACATAATAGATACAATGACTAATCCTTCTTGGGGATCTTTCAGATCATTGACTTGATCAATTGTAACAACTGCGCAAGCAGCTCCAACTATTTTTAAAATTGGAAGTAAGAAAGCATAAATTTGAAGTTTTAAAAAGTTAAATTTCCCGCCATGGTCCCTGGAAAACTTTAATAGTCTAAGGAATAAACTAAAGCTGCAACCCAAGATGATAGCATAGTAGGCGATTTGTACGTAGAATATATCTTTCCATTGAGTCGATAAATAAGGCATTTTTTAGGATCTAATTTGTTTGCGCTTGGTAATATTGAACCACAACATATTTAAAGAGTATATTTTGTTCTATTTATACTTTACTAGTAGTAACTTGATAGCCATCATTATGAAATACGCGCTTATATAATCGGTCAAAGAAATTTATAATCGGGCATAGAAAACAGCCGCAGTATATTCGTTTGACAGTGAATAAAATTTAGCATGATATATAATTCCAGACACGAAAAAAACTAAGTAATATCAAGAACGAAGCACCATCGTTAGATTGACATCATGACTTATATATCAAGGGCATTTGGTTATAAAAAATATACCTATATTAATTTCCTACTAATAATTAAATTCTTTCATAAATGACAAACATTTTAAGCCCTGCAGTATTGAACATCTTCATAATAAAAAGTGATCTTTACGGCGCGCTATTCATGCATCAAAATCTAAATACAGTAATTATAGAAATTTCTCATATTCGGTCCAATCTGGTGAAAGAAAGCTCGTACTACGATCATTAACTCCCCAAGCTAGCCTGAAATAGAGTGGACAATCTTATGTCATATCATAAACTATATATAATTGAGCAAGAGAATTGAATCTAATGACTTAGTTGTATTCTTGATGGTATGGATGGATTTCAATTTTTGTAAAAAAGTAACCTTGCTTGAATTTGAAAAATTCCGAACCTTAAAACGAGTAAATTCGGAGCCCAAATATGACTAGAAATGTTGCAACTATCCAAAGCCAGAGTATCACATACTATTTTGCTTGATAGCAAATATGTATTTAAACATCTTAGTCTGATGTTTAAATACATATTTGCCTTAAAATATTGCCAATGATAAAGCATAGGTAATAAAAGACAATAGAAGTCATTTCAACTTTTTGAATTGAGCTGCAAATTATTTATATCTACAGCATATGAGATGTATAAATAAAGTATACTTGATATACCAATAAAAATATCTATGTCTGATAAAGTATAAGAGCCAATGTGGTCTCTTTTTTCTTAGTGAACTAAGTCTTAGTGAGAGTCTAGATATCACTATGCTTCAATGATTGATAAAATTTGACAGGACTTATCATAGTTGTTCGGAGGCTCGAACTTAAATTAAAGAATTGCACTTGAATAGAGATGTTATATCAGAAAATATAAAGTTCCTAGTAGTCTAATAACTGGAGAGTTAAAATTATTTCTAGAACAAGAATAGCCATTGAATAAATTAGTCAAAGTCCACTCTAGGTGAAAGTAAATTCATCTCATGCCGATAAAACCTGCTTGCTGATACAATGTTGTTTCAATATATCAATAGAAATTAACTTCAGGTAACATTTATATTTCTAAACATAATAGTAAGACATTTATTTACATATCATAATATTTCTCAGACAACTAGAATTGTTAAGAATAATTTGATCCTTCCCCATTCTACTTATAATTCGGGAGCTTACTCTTATCTGTATTCGCAAATGCACTTGCCATGAATCTTTGGCCAAATTCTACCATTTTTGTCCGAGAAAGAAATTTAAGTATATTGTTACGGATCCATAATCCCCAAGCTGACTGTGGTGCGATTATGAGTGGAAACAATGGTTGCAGCCCTTGCAGCTCATTTATTAAGGGCCTCATAAGCTCCTCGTAATTCTTGAGCGCCTGCTTGAGATTGCCACTATGCTTGCTTATTTCACCAGCCAATATATAAGCACCTACCATGGCAAGTGTAGTACCCATACCAGCGGCTCCCGCATAACCTGCGTCACCAACTAAAACAAATCTTCCTTTATACAAATTTGGTACTTTAACCTGTACAAACTCACTGGCATGAAAGTCTTGAGACAGCATAATTCCCTCAATTGTCTCATCGCATTTCCATCCTGCCCCTTTGTAATGCTGAGCAACATATCGCCTGAGAGCATTATCTCCTTCTTTCATGGCCTCACGGAAGGGTACTAATGCATCTGCTTTTCTACGGGGATAAACACTTAAAAGGGTGACATTTGTATCTGACGCACCACGCCCAATAGCAATAAAACGGCCACCTACGGCACTATATGCTTTACCTATTTTTCCTCCATTAAGAATATCTTTCTTCATAGTAAAGTATGCGGCCCAACGGTTTGATGAGTTTACGAACTCTCGAGCACCACAGCCAAGGCCCAATGCTCGAGTTCTAGAGGAGGCACCATCACATCCAACAATCAAATCGAAGTTATCAGCTGGTAGACCATTTGCGAATTTGACTCTAACGGGCCCATCGTCCTTTTCCTGTTGGATTGAAGTAACCTGCTCACCAAAAATGTACCTTATATTCTCATTGTCTTTTGTTAAATCAAAGAGAATTTGAGACAAATCGCCACGCAAAATCTCATAATCAGAAACAATTGATTGTTGGTATGGATTACCCGTGGGCTTAATACTTATACAGGGCTTATCGTCGGCATCCACAATACTAATACCATCAAATTGCATTACTTTTGATTTTACTGCTTCCTCCATTCCTGGAATTTTACGCATAACCGAGACTCCATGAGAACGAATGTCAACATTCTGTCCACCAATACGTAGTTGTGGAAAACGTTCAACGATTGTGACGCTTGCACCAGCTCTAGCTAGCCAATATGCGGTCATTGGTCCAGCAATCGATGCCCCTGTTATAAGAACCCTTAGTTTTGACATTGTGTTTAGGTAGCGTTCTTTTATAGATCTTTAGGAAGAAAAATGCCAAGCTAAGAGATAAGATTTTCTAATTCTGTCAAACCGTAAATGTTCCTGTATTTGGAGAAACGGGACGCGATCAATAAAATTTTATGAGAACTTTCCCCAGAAGTATGCCTGGCTGCTAATTCGATGAAAAGAATGAATACAATGACGAGCAGACGACATGTAGAATTTAGTGTTATGTGATTTATATAAATAGTGCAATTGACGAAACTCTATAATTTTCAATAATCTTATTGAGAAGAACTTAGTACTAGATTGCCCCATTAGTAACTTAAATACAATTGCTTAGCAATCTCTTTACTTTCTTTCTCGGGTTGGCTATACTTGGATTATACCTGGTCTTTGTTATTGTCTTCTTCTTTTTATAAGAGCTGTTATAATTCCAGAAAGGAATAAATTATTATTTTCATGATCTACATAAATTTGAATATTAAATCCAATGAAGTTTCTCTACAGGTCATTAAAAGGATGAAAACCATTGAAGATTTGTATCGACAAGAATAGTTTTATTTTTGCATCGTAGAGTCTTATGTGTAAAATACTTCGGTTTGATGACCCAAGATAAACGCAAACTTATCATCAAAGAAAACGATATTTCCTATATGCGTTTGTCTCCTACATGATTTCATGATTTCAGATAATATAAATATTTTTTGCTACTTTAATTAATAGCATGAGGTATTACTACTGATTAAAGAAAAAGTTTATACTGAAAGTGGCTCTGAACTTCCTTACAAGGATGGAAAAAATATATGAGTGATGGTAAAAAAAAATTGAAACTGTATATATCTGATAAGTATTACGTCATAGATTTCACTTTTACGAACCTATAATAAAATAACCGACTGAGTTCGTAAATATTCCTTTAGACAAGAAATATTGAGATAAAATATGATCATTCGAAAACTAATATCGGTTTTTGTACTTTATAGAGGAAAGTTTTGACCAATATTCGCTCTCTTTAGATTAAAACGGAAATTAATTATTTCCGTTGTTGCATTCATTTAAATATGAGCCAAGAAATCTTAACAGATACTTAATCTTTAGGATAACTGAGATTATATGAATGTGGGTAATAACTACATAGGTATAGATGACCTTAATAGATTGTTAAACTTATTTCCGATTATCAAATTGATTGGTTCGAAAAATTATTAACACACGTTTTGGCTTCATATATAAAAGTGGTGCTTTCTTTAAACTATTTGATCTTTTACAAATTAAAAAAAAATGGTTTCTTATGAAGTCAAAAAAATAGCTGGTGGCCTTACCATTGCACTATTGCCGGTAGTAATATTAATAGCTATTATTATATCTCTGTTTATGAATACTCGTCGGTCTAAAAGGTTTCGAAAGGCTAAGATAGAGAAGCCTCTGCAACCAAATTTGGTATATGGTTTTGCAAGGATTCATTTGGATAGATTAGAAAATAATCTAGTTATAGCTGTTCCACAACAAGCACATACACGAGTGGATACTCTCCCTGCATACTCTAGGGGAGTAGAAACTGCCCCATTATATCATGACATTGAGAATGATCCTATTATTATACGCTCTTAATTGCTATTCTTGCCTTTGTATTGTTAGTTTTCATCAGAGTTTATATTTTATCAATTGTAATAGTTTCAGAAGATATTTTCATCTACTAATTAAAAGGGTTATACTTTTGTGATATCATGAAAGATGAGTTGAAACTTGTGGATAACTAGAGGGGGCATTAATTAGATGACTTAATTCTTCTCTATGTACCCTACCAGAACCATTTATTATCTTATCTGAATAGTGGACTAACGCATTATCTGTTCTATCATTGTATCATCTCAAGATGTTATTTATTATTACCACAGAATATGATCAAGCATTTGAATATAAAATCTGTAAGGTAAGATATATAAGACCAAAGCATTTTGTTAAATTCTTAGTCATATTTACCTGCCACAATATATGAACACCTGAATTCTTGTTATCTTTTGATTGTTTGTCGAAACTTCCTATTTACGACAATAAAGTTACCATTTGAAATATATCTAGAACAATCTAGTTATTCCCTTTGAAATTTGCTCACTAGCTATTGAAATCAAGTCTCTTGAAGTGAAGGTGTACTTTTGAAACTACTAGTGCATGAACAACCGAAGAATATGCATTTTAACTAAATTAACGCATTCATATTTCTCATTATAAGAATACTGTTTGGGTGTGAGGTTCGGGACTTTTTGGCATCAAGTAATTAAATATAGTTCTTTGCCATCATACCATGATAGTTTTATTTCTTATAAATATTTCAAGCATATCTAGCTATTTATATATATTCTATAGATAATTCAAGATACTAAACAGTTTGACCAGAAGAAAAGCTTATAAAAATATATTGCTAGAACTAATTTGATTGGTTTCCACTACTATTAATCATATCTATAGGTAATACCAAGAAGATTATAAGATCATTTAAAGTGTAAATGTGATTCGCACGATCTGAGATGGTTCCGGCTCGCCAAGTTTCGTGGGAACTTGGTTGCGAAACTAACATTTTTGAAATTCTATAACTATTCAAAACATCTAACTTAGATTTGGGTTAATTCTAATAATAATACTACACCCCTAAAAGTATATTCTGCTTAATTTAAACAAAATTTGTACTATAGGAGAATACATTCTAGAAATGTTACAGATGATAATTTGATGATAGAAAAAGCATACTAAAGCATACTAAAGTCCCAAACTTGAACATCTGTTTATCCCAATAACAAGGGCTCTTCATTTCAGGTACGTATGTATCATTGTCTTTTAGAGTACTGCAGACATATTATTGGCATACTAAAATCTAGCATAAATTTTAGGTTTGCTATTACATATAAATGCAGATCAGCCCATATAGAAAAAATAAATAAATAAAAGCTAATACTCATTTAATCTTTTCTGGATGATGAGTTATACAATGTATTTTTCAGGTAAAGATAGTAGTGATATTTCAACTGATGAGCCCAAAAAAAATAGGATCAAAATAGACAAAGAATTATTCCAAGAGGTACAAAACGATGATGAAAAAAATGTCAGAGTATTCTTGGATACTCCTCTACAACGTCTTAGAAATTATAAAGGTGGAAGACCTCTTATTGAGAGTTATAATTTTGAAGAGGGTGCTTGTTTATCAGTTGGTACCTTGCCAAATGAGCAATGTCTTACCTATATAACCAAATTATTGATGTCAGCTGAATTTATAGCCTTAAGCAGTAGTGAATTTCAAAAAAGATATCTAGCTCCCCTTGATGAAGCTCTAAAAGGTATAAACGTTACTTCACCACCATTAGCTTCAGCTTATTCTTATCCTTTATGTGATCCTACAAACCTAGAGAATGATGTTCAACAATACTTTGAGAGAAGAATTGCCGGGCCACTTAATGATTTATATCAAGACATTTATGGCAGGCTCTGTTTTTTTGGAAAAGAGCCATGTCTTAGACCCCCTTTATTTAAAGACAATCTAATACAGCCGAGCATTGTTCTCTCAATGATGAATTCAACATATCGTAGATATCAGTCTCCAGAGCTATGTTTAGCCATAGGTGCTTACAAAGATAAAGATTATTTTTTGGAACCTGGGTTTGAAACATTTATGGATTCCCATAAAAAGTACAAAGAACAAGTTAGAAACAAAAGTCGAAAGGAGTTGAAAGAACCAGCGTACATATTTCGAAGTGGGACGTGGACACCATGTATGTTATTTGGTTGGGTCCTAAGAAGATATCTCTACGAAGCTTTGATATGTGGTACTGATAGAGTTTTTATTTCGGACCATCAAACATTTTCTGGGTTCTTCCAATATGAATTTATAAGTGATATTCGAATGGTTATAAATTTCTACGTTATCAATGATCCAGAAACCGTTGCCCATGGAATCACGTTGAAATCTGCGATGGCAGGGTTCTTTCATAAGGATTTGTCTGAAGCATTTGAAACAAAAGCCAATTTAGCACGATATCTTAAGGTTGGAAAAACAACTAGAGGTGTTGATTTGTTCCGCAACATTGGCCCTGCTGTCGGAAGGAAATGCTCAACTGAAATAATGCCACCAGAGGAAAATTCTGTTCCTGGGGAAATAGTGCAACACATCTACAGCAAAACACATTGTCGAATACTTTACAACCCAAAAGGATGCTACCCACATGCAAAATTGAACCTTCCAACAAAAGTATTTGTAAAATTATATCATTACGACGTAATTGTTTGGGAAGCGCACCATTTAACGGATTTATTTCTTCATTTAACTAGGAATGATTACTATGATGCATGTTACGATGAAATTAAAGTCTATAAAAAGATTTCGGATTCCAAATATGCTTGTAATTTTCCTATACTTTACAAAGCTGCCCTTTCGAATGGTCGTAATGATCATATTATTCTTGTTTTCGAATATCTTGGTGAAGAATTACCAGTGGATCGTTGGGAAATGGAAAAAGTATACAAGGTAATAAAATCAAGATTAGAAGAGCTCCATAGCTTAGGAATCACGCATAACCACGTAAAACTTGATCACATTCACGTATCTGTATCTGGAAGAATTACATTGGTTGGCCTTGGCTGCTCGGGTTTTGAAGCTGACGATGAACATAAAAGTAGGGACTTTGAATCTCTTGATAATATATTTCAGATGGGAAAGTATAAAAGCATCTTTAGACATTATGATGATAGTGATGATGATGATTACGTTGACGTAAAGATGGAAGTAGCAGGTTTTTAATGAGAAGCTGCCAACTGAATTTTGCACCTTATATAATCACCTAAATTGGTGTAGCTGCAATATTCCCGATCAAAGGAGTACTGATGAATTGAAAACGTTTCTCGAGAATACTCAAATCAAATCTATTCTTATGGAGAAAGCTGTTTGTTGTCTAGTAGGAATCTTTGATTGATAACTAAAACCCAACTAATTATTTTTAAGTAATTCTGTTTTTTAAAGTGCAATATTTCTGTATATTCAACCCGGCTATATATACATTATTATATTTAAGTTATTAATATATGACTAATAAAATCCAGTTCATTATCTAGTTCTTCAGACAATTGATTCATCACTATTGATGTGCATATGATTGTACTATCGTAAGTGATATACGAAAATCTCAATTTAACTGCTTTGAATACGGGGTATGTAATGGAAATTATTGGTTATCATTTGACTCGTAACCGATAATTTCGAATTCCCTTCGTATATAAATGTCAATTGATACTTATGAGGCATGGTAGATCTCTACATTACTATTGAAAAGATAATCTCAATTGCACTTAATGGGTCTACTGAAAGGAACGATTTTTAAAATAGTATCTCCTAATAACTTCATCAGTCAATAGTAACTTCACTTTGGTATGCTGTCGGACCAAAAATCATACGTCATTGGTTCTCTATTCCTTTGCATGACAATAGGGCTATCAATTGGTACTCGTTTACGAATAATTTAATGTGGGGTACTGCACAATTTCTTAATAACAATTCACGATGCAAGGCATGCCGTCTAAATTTTATTCTCTTATTGGATAAAAGAATAAATTCTCGCTAAAACAATTTGATACTTAAACTACTCTGTAGCCAGAACCTAATTCATCAACTTAGCACTAAAACAATGAATACAACTGAATCCGAAGACCTAACGAATACTCAAAAACGTCTTTTTAGTTTTTTGTGGAGGAAGAAAACCATACCTATTCCTGCTGAGTCAGAGAGGCCAATATTTCCTAAGCCAAATTTTATAAGTAGACTATTTTTTTGGTGGTTGATACCAATGATGAATATAGGCTACAGGAGAACACTTCAATCTGAAGACTTATTTCGTTTATCTACAGATATGAAGATTGAACGCTATGTGGAAAAGTTCGATAAGATATTTGAGCACGAAGTTGCTAAATGTAAAAAGAAGCACATAAGAAAGAAATCTGCAGCTAGAGGGGATAAACAAGATAAGCCTTCCATTCCAATGGAAGAAGACTTAAAGGACTATGTAATTACTCAATTCACTCTATTATGGTGTGTATCATTAACTTTTAAGTCGGAGTTAATTCTATCAGCTACCTTATCTTTAGTAAACTTGCTAAGCTTTTGTCTTAATCCACTCCTTGCAAAGAAGTTAATTGCGTTCGTGGAAAGGATAAATACTTATACCTCAATTTCGGTTCGGCCAGGTATTGGTTATGCGGTCGGAATGTTCCTAATGTTATTAATACAGGCATTTTGCAGCAATCATTTATTCTATAATTCTGCTTGTGCTGGGTTTGGTATTAAAACAGTGCTTATGAGCAAAGTATTAAATAAATCTTTCCTTTTGAGTGAGAAAGCCAATTATAAGTTCTCAACTAGTAAAATTACTTCAATGATGATGACGGATTTGTCGAGAATTGAAGAAGCAACATTATATTTACCAATTTTGGTGGGTCTCCCAATCGCCTTGGTAGTTGCAATTGCAATTTTAGTTATAAATATTGGGGTGGCGGCATTGGTTGGAATTTCAATGTTTTTTGTCTTCCTTGGTTGTGTTGGTTTTGGTAGTAGGAAACTATATGCATACCGTAAACTGGTTAATAGTATTACAGATGAAAGAGTTGGTTTAATATCGGAGGTTTTAAATAACTTGAAAATGATCAAATTTTATTCTTGGGAGATACCATACTTCTCTAAAATTATCAATACAAGGGGAAAAGAAATAAATTATATTTTAAAAATTCAATTTGTTAGAAATATGGTTAATGCAGTTACAGTTAATTTAACTAGCATTTGTTCAATGGTTTCCTTCATTGCTTTATTTGCAATAAAGCCAAGGTCTGCCAGTTCAGCTTCTATTTTCTCCTCAGTTTCTACCTTTGGAGTCATGGCCTCTTTATTTTTTTTATTCCCTGTTGGAGTATCAACCGGTATTGATATGATAATGGTCTTCAAAAGAATAGGTGAATTTTTAAGTAGCGAAGAAGACAAGTATTTTGAGGATTATTCGGGATCTTTAGAAGATTCTAGTGAAAATGCTATTGAAGTCACCAATGGATGCTTTTATTGGGAATCTTTTGAAGTATTACATAATGATGAACTTGTGGCTGGTACCATGGACAATGATAAATCAAACGAAATCAGTGAAAAAACGAAAGAATGTGTAGAGACAGAGAAAATAATATTAAAAAACATTAACTTACACGTTAAGAAAGGTGATTTTGTTGTAGTTACTGGTGCTATAGGATCTGGAAAGTCTTCATTATTAAGTGCCTTATCTGGATTTATGCAGTCAAAATCTGGGACGATAAACATCCTGGGTTCTTTATTGTTATGCGGTGCTCCTTGGGTTCAAAATGCTACTATAAGGAATAATATATTATTCGGACTTCCTTATGAAAAAGAAGTTTATGAATCCATTCTATTTACTTCTGGCTTAGATATAGATCTAAAAGATCTACCTGCAGGTGATAGAACTGAAGTTGGTGAAAGAGGTGTTACTTTATCTGGAGGACAAAAAGCAAGAATTAACCTAGCAAGAGCGTTATATGCAAGGAAAGATATAGTTTTACTAGATGATATTTTAAGTGCCGTTGATTCTAAAGTAGCTAAGCATATAACTGATAAGTGTCTTCTAGGGTATTTACATGGAAAAACCAGAATATTGGTTACTCATCAACTTTCCCTTATTCACTTGGCAGATAAGGTAGTTTACATGAACGAAGATGGAACTATCGAAGATGGCACGATTGAAGAACTTAAAAGCAGAAACCCTAACTTCAAAGATCTAATGTCTTATGGTGCTAATGATGATAAGAAAGTTCCAAAAGTAAAGAATGAAAACAGTAAGAGTAAGGAGGAATGTGTCACAAATCAAGTATTTAGTCACGAGAATCTTATTTCAGATGGAAAGGTTATTCAGAATGAAGAAAGGGCTGTTAATGCAATAAGCAAGGAAATATATAAAGCATATTTTCTGTTTGGAGCAGGGAAGCTTACCATTTATGGGTATTTTCCAATTCTTGGCTTTCTTTTGGCGTTATCAGTGTTTTCAAATTTGTTTACAAATGTATGGCTTTCGTTTTGGGTAAGTAATAAATTTGAACAAACAAATGCGTTTTACACTGGATTGTACGTTATGTTTACTATGTTGGCAGTTATATTTATGTGCGTTATGTACATTACATTAGCAAACCTAAGTACAATTTCTTCAAAGAATTTAAATTTAGAAGCAATGAAAAAAATATTGCATGCACCTATGTCATTTTTAGATTCAACTCCATTAGGTCGTGTCCTTAACAGATTTACTAAGGATACAGATGCTCTAGATAATGAAATCACAGAAATTCTTAGGCCATTTGTCGATTGTGTTGGTAATGTCATTGGTGTAATCATTCTTGATATTATTTATTTTCCATGGATTGGTTTAGCAATTCCATTTATGGCAGTTATATTTTTTACGGTTGCAAATTTTTATCAGGCTTCTGCACGAGAAATAAAAAGATTGGAAGCGTTGAAAAGATCATTTGTGTTTAGTAATTTCAATGAAGTGTTAAGTGGAATGAATACAATAAAGGCATACAAATGCGAAGAAAGATTTAAATCTCTTAATTATGATTTAATTAATAGCATGAATGAGGCCTCATATGTCGTATACGCGAACCAGAGATGGATTTCTCTCCAATTACTGATACTAGCATCTGTTTTCGTATTAATTTTGTCATTGTTTTGCGTAAATAGGCTATTTAAGGTGCATAGTGCGTCGGTTGGATTGTTGATTTCATACTCCCTCACATTAACTGATACATTGACTTATACGTTTACAAGCTATACATTACTTGAAAATAACATGAACTCGGTAGAAAGATTGTGTCAGTATGCCTTAAATTTGCCTCAGGAGGCTGATTACAAGTTACCTGAAGATCCTGCAGAATCGACTTGGATTAAGGATGGGAAGATCGAATTTAAGAATGTAAGAATGAAATATAGAGAAGACTTGCCATTGATACTAAATAATATGACTTTTAGCGCTAATCCCCTGGAGAAAATAGGAATTTGTGGTAGAACTGGAGCAGGAAAATCTTCAATCCTAAGTGCATTATACAGAATTACTGAAATCGAGGGTGGAGAAATATTAATTGATGGAATAAATATTGCTAAATTAGGTTTGTTTGCATTAAGATCTAATATTTCAATAATACCGCAGGACCCCGTTGTTTTCAATGGTACAATAAGAAAGAATTTAGATCCATTTGGAAGCGTAGATGATGAAGACATGTGGCAAGCATTAAAGAGGACAGGCTTAATTGAAGAATCACAATTTGAAAACGTAAAAGAACAGCCTTTAGATTCCGATTTACATAAATTTCATCTCGATCAAGTAGTTGAATACGAAGGTAAAAATCTTTCATTAGGAGAAAAGCAATTACTTGCTTTTGCTAGAGCAATGGTAAGGAAGTCTAAAATTATTGTTTTGGACGAAGCAACATCCTCTGTTGACTTTAAAACAGATAATAATATTCAAGCAGTAATTACTAATGAATTTAGAGATAGCACTGTGTTATGTATCGCTCATAGATTGAAAACCATTATCAAGTATGATAAAATATTAACATTGGATAAAGGAGAGTGTAAAGAATTTGACAAACCAATAAAATTATATCACGATGAAAATAGTATATTCAGGCAAATGTGTGATAAATCTAATATTACTGAAGAAGATTTTTAATAAATTATTTTTTATTATACTAACATTGATATATTTTATCTCATGAATACTATTGTGAATAAATGTGGTTGTATTTGTCCTGGACACTGAGAAAGGTTCAAAGATATTCTTTTTCAACAAGGTTTTATGGCAGTAATAAATATGCCGGGTTGCGAGATCGGCCGTTATATTTTATTAGAATATATATATTAATATATAATTTGAATCTGTACTTACATATTTGACCTTTTTTCTTTCTAAATTTATCCCGTGGTACGTTCTTACTCTGATTCTATGATGCATATTTAGTAGCTGCATAGTTGTTCTTTTTTTCGAAAGATCCTCATATTTGCCAGCTATTTAATATCCTTAGCAGAGACGATAATTCTTTGACTACAATATTCTATTTGACTCTCTAGTTCGTTGAATAATTATTTTCTAGTAGAATATTCAGTTTATTTCTAAGTAATAAATATTTTTACTATTATTTAATTTTTTTCTGTAAAGTACTATTTTCATAAATTAATATTAATATAACTAAATTTAAATTAAATCCATACAGGCATCACCAATTACTCATAAAACTTGAAATGAATATATCTAATCATGTATCTTCCTGAGAGAAAAGCACATTTCTATTTAAGAGATTTCAATGCTGTTTTAAAATTTACTACTTTGAACTAAAATTTGCAACCGTTTTGGTATCTACAAATATAGGGAGTATTCATTACATATAAACTAAAATATTCTTTACAGCCATCCTAATAACTACGAAGTACTTATAGCATACTTAGAAAAATAGTAGTTCCTCATAAATCTTATACACTAAAATAAACTTCGTATTCACAATAGATGAAAAACAAACCTATAATATGTATGTCCCTTATATTAGAGTCTTTGCGATTTGTGTAATTCCTCATTCAATCGCACGTGAAAAACGTTTTGAAAGGGCAGTAGCCCTTATGAAATTTTGTGTAATCATGTCCCGCGAATTTTTATTATCTTCTCTGCGTAGTAGCCTTGGTCCGATTCTATTTTGCCTGCAGGACAGTACAATAGTACGGTGATTCTCACCTTTGCAATGTTCATACAGTTTGTAGGAGAAAAATTTCATTAAAAATTTTCAAATTTACAAAAGGTATTTTGAAGTTATCTTAATTAATTCTACTTTAATCAAAAGAAACTAAGAAAAGATGTCTTTACCAGCTTCATTTGACTTAACTCCAGAAGACGCTAAATTGTTATTAGCTGCTAACGTTCACTTAGGTTCTAAGAACGTTCAAGTATGTATCGAGTTGAAGATGTTTGAATAGAAAGTATGACGACAGAAAGTAGAATCTGTGGAAAAAGGTTACATCTCACCAATAATACAGTAGGAATTAAATGAAATGAGTACTATTACGTTGTTGATGTAGTTTAAAAATTTTCAGTGGTTGATTTGAAGAGTAATAATGAAAAAAATTGAGAAGAAAACAACGAGTTATGTTGTCGACCTGCTTATCTATACAAGATAGTCTTAAAGTTTTCAATTGTATTAAATACTAACATATTCTAGGTTCACAACAAGCCATACGTTTACAAGACCAGACCAGATGGTGTTAACGTTATTAACATTGGTAAGACTTGGGAAAAGATTGTTTTAGCTGCTAGAACTATTGCTGCTATCCCAAATGCTTCTGATGTTGCTGTTTGTTCTACCAGAACTTTCGGTCAAAGAGCTGTCTTAAAGTTCGCTGCCCACACTGGTGCTACCCCAATTGCTGGTAGATTCACCCCAGGTAACTTCACCAATTACATTACCCGTTCTTTCAAGGAACCAAGATTGATTGTTGTTACTGATCCAAGAACTGACTCCCAAGCTATCAAGGAATCTTCTTACGTCAACATCCCAGTTATTGCTTTAACTGACATGGATTCTCCATCTGAATTCGTTGACATTGCTATCCCATGTAACAACAAGGGTAAGCACTCTATCGGTTTAATCTGGTGGTTAATTGCTAGAGAAGTCTTAAGATTAAGAGGTATCATTCCAGACAGAACTACTGAATGGTCTGTCATGCCAGATTTATACTTCTACAGAGACCCAGAAGAAATTGAACAAAACGCTTCTGAAGAAGGTAAGGAAGATGTTGAAGAAGCTCAAGTTAACGAAGCTGAAGCTGAATGGAACGGTGAAACCGAAGAAGTCGACTGGGCTGAATCCGGTGCTACTCCTGCTGCTGAAGAAGCTGCTGCTTCAAACTGGTAAATTACTAATTATTTAAAGGAATAAAATAAGAAGTTAATCAGAGTTAGTTATGTGGGGAGTATAAATATTAATTATTTTTTTAATTGTAAAATTAAGAAAAGACCAAAATCATCTACTTTTTTTCTTAGAAGAAATAAATGAGAAATCCGTATAATATTTACTGTTTATTCTCTTTGTATACTTGTATCTTATAAATCAAATGTCATTGAATTATTTACTGATATGAATTGACCTTTAAAAGAGTAAAAAAAAATTTTTGACTTTCTGATTGTTACCCGCCCATATCTTTCGATGCATATAAAAATTAATTTAGTAAACCTTCTTACTATTTTACTTCTTCTTCTTTATAATTTGATTACCACGGATTATGCCTAATAAACTAAATGTCCTAGTGACTCATAGTCGTTTGAACTTGTTCAGGTCTTATGTAGAGGCTTTCGTTCTGAAAGTTTCATTGCATTAGATAGACTTTGAGTTGCGCCCTTACTGAATTAAACTCTGGTTATTAAAGGTATTCTTTAATGGCCTGTATTTACGATAGTTTCTTTCGTTCCGTTTTTTTTGAGGAGTTGTTTGTTTTCAAGGTTTTCCCATAACAATTGTCCCGGTTTATCGTGTACTTTCTTTTCAGTAGAATCTGCACTTCATGCCCGGGGAATATTTTACTCTTGTAGACTATAAATCCTTGCTTCTTACTCGTACTTATTAAGCATACGATTTACACGTTTGTATTGAAAAGCTTCATTTCTCAACGAAATAGAAGAGATTAGTTCACATACAAACTATATCGTATAACTATCTTACATAATATAACCATAATGTTCGATTCTGCATAACGGATTCTATCGGTATCTTTTCGGAAATATTAATTAGCTGACTGGATATCGCAACGCGTAACGAGAACTAAGTTGAGCTATAATAAGTTACTTATTTTTTAAAAGACTATTATCGTCAAGTCAGATATATCTTCTTTAATCTATTGGCATAGTACAACAGTTGCACAAGATGAAGTTCACAGAGAAAATCCAGGAGTTCATCTACTCGATTAGCACAAATGATAAGTATTCTGAATATGACTCTAGGAAATCCTTTAATAGAGTTAATAGACCTGATTCGGAAAGAAACTTGTTGTATTCACACCACAATAATTCAACAAATGATTTTATTGGAGTTGAAAGTGAAAATAATGTGAATAATATCGATGGGGTCCACGAGGTCCATTTAGCCTGGAGGCATATTAAGACCTGGCTAAATAAATACATGCCTGATATATTGAGCTCGCTTCAAGAGCATTGTACCGATGATGATTTATCTGATTTCCAAAGGGATCTAGGAATAAGATTACCAAATGCTTTACTAGAATTTTTCAAGTTGACCGATGGCCAATCTAACTATGGATATGATGACCTGATGGGAGGACTATTCTTTGGATTAAAATTGATGTCACTTGATGAAATAATGATAGAAACGGAGAATTGGAGAAAAATATCTAAAGTTTTAAACCAGGAGATCTTACTGAAACACGTAAATGATGCAAATGAGATACCTAAGCTCCCCAATACCCATAACAGTTCGAGCCAATATAAAAAAAAGTTTTCAAGCTCAGGTACACTGGTAAATGTAATTAACGACTTAACAAATATGAGGACTCCTAAACAGCAGCAAAAGTCTATTAGGCCGATTCAGCATTTACCAACCCAAAAGTGTATCCCTCCAGGTGCTATTCATGAAACTTTTGCTCATCCAATGTGGATTCCGTTGGTAACTGATGAAATTGGTAATTATGTTGGTGTCGATTTATCACCACCATCTAAGGGAACAGGTAATTGGGGACAAATCATACTTTTTGGTAGAGATTTTGATACCAAGTTTAAAATAGCAAGTAATTGGGGTGATTTTCTTTTAATATTTGCTAACGATATCGAGACTGGGAACTGGGAGATAAAGAAACAGAACAAGAATAATTATGGTGATTTAATTATTGGAAGTGAAGGTGATTTTGTGTACTATGATAAACAAATGAATTTACATACGCCTTATTTTGACGCTCTTAAAAAGAAGTCACTCAATGATTGGCTTAATTCTTTAAGCGAAGATGAAAGAGAAAAAGAGCTGGTCAAAGAGTTAACTGAATCCATTAGTCCTAGCTCGGATACCAAGAGCTATAAAAATACAAATTCTATCGATAGCTACATTAACAATAATTTAGCTTCAATGGATGAATACAATAATCCCCCCACTATACTGACTAGCAAAAAGAATACAAATATGGGAATAATAGAAGAACGTAAATCAAATTCGAACAGCCCTGTGTCAGATGATAGTAAAAGCAACTCAGAAGGAATTAATTCGTCAAAGACTAGTTTTAATAACTCGGAAGGTAAGCGCTCAGAGTCAGGTGCTGGTTCCACCTACATGGAGTTGATTTATCCTGGAAAAAGTACTAATTTAGATGAAGTTCCTCTTTAGTGTGTATTAAATATGACTGATAAATATGGTGATATATAGTCTAAATTAATTACTTATTATCTACCATATAATACGTTGTATGATGCTTGGCTCACTTTCCCATTTAAATTCATATTTGAAGAAGATGTAGAAGGTAGTGGCATTAATCATGTTTAACCAACAAAATTCAAGTATATGACGATTTGGGTGTGTGGGCTTTATGAATAACCTAAAAAGAACCAATGGCACAATATAATATCTGGGTTCAAATAAAGGTGATGGAACGATAGTTAAACAAATTGACACTAAATATGACATTATTGTTAATGGTGACAAGATTCTCAGTTCCTTTAAAGTTGAAATGATTAACCAAGAAGAAAAATGGTAAAGAGGCACCGAAACGAAAGTGCTATACTTCTGACAAATCAATTTTTTGAATATGTAAAATGTAAAATGCCTATTATCAGCTAGCAAGAATGGGTGAACAATTGTATAGTTTTCAATGACTAACTTTATAAGATAGCAGCAAATTCCATTAAATATAATATTCAATCCATAATTTCCAATTAAAAACTTAATATATCTTCTAATACTTTCACCTGATAACCATACTGGCAAAGTGAAGAAAACGATGAAGGTGAAACAATAAAAAATCTGAACGACATGCAAATTCATTTGATGGTTTTCTTTATCTCCAAAAGTAATACCTCCATTTACTTTTAGAAACAATCCAAATAACAAGAAGATAATTACAAAAGGAACAACAGACTTCCAATTCAAGTATAAATTATGAAGGACTTTGGTTATTCTTTTCATTATATTTGTTTCATGAATATTTTGATCTAATAAAATAGAAAGATTGAAGGCTATCCATATAATATTTGTCTGTCTGAACCAAAGACTTATAAATCCAAAAAATGCACTTAAAATGTACTTGCTTGTTTTATTAGGTTTGTGAACGATCAATGCTAATGAAATAATAATAAAAACAGTAGACCAAATATCCGTATAGAAAAGGAAATAATACGTGAACAATAGTGGCTGAGACGCAATGTTAATAGACCAGAACAGCTTCTTATTATTGATATTCCTTAAAACTAAAGGAAGGACAAGAATACCTCCAACTAAATTTAATGATCTTAACACTGAATTATCTTCACACAAATCTATCTTGGAATTCAGAATTAGTTGTAATAACTTCGAATACGCCATTCCCATCAAGTACAACCCTGGGGGCGTAGTAATCTTATTATCCCATTCTTTAAACCTATATTGACAGTAGACTTTACATTGATTAAGGTGGAAAATCTCATCAATAAATGGGGTTTTCACTTTGACATTAACAAAATAATGTAAAACAAAACAGAAGATAATAAAAGATAGTCCTAATAAATATTTTAGCCCGAGCATCCATGTTCCAGTAACACTGGGTACTATTAATGGCATATTCGTAATGTAATTGTTAAGTATTTATAAAACCTCTCAAATATCTCACAAATCTGAATTTATGTAATGCACTCTTTCATGCACAAATGAGACTTCTGAACATATTGCAAAAGAATGCTAACTTGTGTTTTTATATAAACGGATTAATAACTTACACTGAACTCTTGCTAATAATCAACCACATAACGGGACTTTGCTATTCAATTCTAATAACCCTTACTTACTTGTTACAATTGCTATAATTAAATGTCAGTATATGACAGACATCTAGCTAATCGATCACCAGTATTCGTTGACCGCTATATTCCTAGAAGTTCAACTTCCCTGGCGTATAGAAGTAAGGTAAATGAAACTGAGACAGATAATAATAATCAGAGGGGTACAGTTCTGCAATTAAGCGAATGCCGCTATTTTGCAAGTATTGGAACTTTTGATGCAAATGAAAATAAAGATAACAAAAGAAGAAAGACCACTAGTACTGCTGAAGATAGAATGAGTGGCTTACAAAAGAGTATTGCTGATGCCTTAGGTTATAAAGAGGACCAAAAAGTTTTAGAATATAAAAATGGTTCGCATACAATTTGCAGTCAACTTGATCTTGCTGGTCCATTATTTTCAGAACTTTCCACAAAGGAAGTCATGAGATTAACGGCCAACATCCAAATCGAAATTGGTGCCAAAAAAATTTCAATCACGAGACCCGTAGAGTCACTTGTTGCAAGTAGTACTTTCCTGGCTCCAGGGTTAAGAAACGATTATTATTCTAATCTAATCAGCTGGTCAAAAGTTGGAAATAAAATTGCGGTTGGTTTAGGTGAAAATACCCACATGTGGGGAGAAGAGAATGTTATACAGACTCTTGATTATGATCTTGCCGGGCCTGTAACCTGCGTTTCATTTTCGCCAAATTCATATATGATTATTTGTACCGGTAACGGAAAATTGTTTCTTTATGACCATGTTTCTGAAAAATTACTTACTAGGTTTTCAAATAGAGGAATATGCACTTATTGTGTTAGGTGGTTTCCTGGAAGAATGTCCAAAAATTTTCTTATTGGTAATGAAAATGGTGAAATTCAATTAATGGAAATAGTTGATAGCCCGTTTATTCATCTTCGCCAACGTGCAAAGTTTAAATGTCACCAGCAACAAATATGCGGTAATTATAATTTCTGATCAATTATTGATATAAGACTCTTACTAACCTTCAATTTAGAAATAGTTCTAAGCTTAGACTGTAGTCAAATGGTGGTGGGTGCAAATGATAATTGCTGCTCAATTTGGGAAATGACTGATATTGAAAAGCCGAATTTGAAATTTGTCTTGCCCCATGCTGCAGCTGTAAAAGCTATTGCATTCTGTCCCTGGACTCCATCTCTACTTGCTACAGGAGGTGGAAGTAAAGATAGAACTATTAGGTTCTGGCATACGAAAACAGGTGCTTTATTACATTCCTGGACAACAAACGGCCAAATTACTTCATTGATCTGGTCTAACTTCAAGAAGGAACTCGTGACTACATTCGGATTCAGCGATTGTTTAAATCCTGTGCTCATTAAAAAATACTCTTATCCACTGATGACAACTATTGTGGAGGTGCGTGCAACTCCTGATTTGCGGATATTGAGTGCTGCCATTAGTCCTGACGCTTCATCTGTAGTTGTTGCTACTAATGACTCCACAGTAAGAATCTACAAATTATGGGAAAAGACTATGGATATAATCTCCTCGCCAGAATTTCAAGGTAGTGGTGTATATGGAAGCGACATCATTGAGCTAGGCGAAGGAATAAACATAAAGCATGACAAAATTCGTTAAAAAATATTATCGGCTCTAAAAATGACATCGGAACTAAAAAGGCTATGATCCCTTTGTTGTGCATATAATGCTAAATGACCCGTGACTTTCTATTAAATATTTTATATAGCTTGTGTAGGTATCCGTAAAGTTTTCGTTAAATATATTATTCATCTATTAAGTATCATGTCTGTTCCTTCAATTAATCGCTCCTTAACAACGATTAGAACTGAATTAGAATTCCTAGTTGACTCTAATGTTATAACGGAGGATCTTTACGATTCCTTAATACTGTCACTCCCTAGGAAATATAAGGCAAATATGGAGCCATATGGAATTGATAAACTCCAGCCAGCTGAATCTCAAGGAAATAATGAAAGTGAAGTGAATAAACCAGTTTCCTTACATGAAGATATGAGCAAGTTAAATATAGCTCCCCCAGCTCCTCCATCTTCTGAAAGAACACCGGAGCCAAAACCAGTAGGCAACTGTGAAGCATTATACGACTATAGCTCACAAGAACCAGGTGATTTGAGTTTAAAGAAGGGTGACAGGATTTTTATTGTGGAAAAGTTATCTCAAGATTGGTGGAAGGGTTTCAAGGAAGGCACTTCATCAAAAGATGCCGGTGTATTCCCTTCAAATTACGTTAAATCTACGTCAGAAGGCACTAAATCAGCTCCTGCTGATAAAGAAAAGGCTAGTTACAACCCACAATCCTACTCACCAGCACCACCTCAATATCAAGATCATATTCAACAACCACAACCATTACAAACACAACCACTTCAGAGTCAACCTTCCTACGGTGGCTACGCTCAGTTCCCTCCGCCATCCACGAACTACTACCAATCACCACAGCCAATGCCAATGCAACCAGTGCAACAACTGCCTCAACCACAACAAGAACAGCAACAACCACCACAACAACATCATGAACATTTCAGAAAGTTTGGTAGTAAGTTAGGAAATGCTGCCATCTTTGGTGCTGGTGCAACTATCGGTAGTGACCTCGTTAATTCGATCTTCTAATTTTATATACTTCAATATGTCTGATAATTGTCTTTGATTACTTTATCTCTGTTTGGTTAATATTTTTTTAAATAAATTATATGATTTAATGTGAACTATTTACAATACGTAAAGATTTTGCCATTCTATTTACGGCTATCAGTAAGAGTGTTTAACAACAAGGTGTCGTTATCTAACAAGATTCTGTTAGGAGAGGTGGCCAATATACCAGCAATTTCTCTAGCAGTATCTAATCTCTTCAATTCAACATAATCTTTAGACTTCTTAATAGCTTCACCAATTAATTCAGCTGATTTAGCTTCACCTGAAGCCTTAACAACTAATTGCTGCTTCTCTTGGATAGCCTTATCGACGATATAGGCAGCTCTTTGGGCATCTTGTTGAGCGATTTGTTTACCTTCTACCGCATTACTAAATTCAGGCGAAAAGGTCATTGCAGTTAAGGATACATCATCTAATAAAATGTTAAATTTACTGGCACGACGAACTAAGTTTTCCTTGACTAATCGACTAACTTTTTCTCTCTGGGTGATTAATTGAGATGCATTAAATTGGGCAACAACAGATTTTAAAACTTCATTAACAATAGATGGTAAAACCTTTTCTTCATAGTCTGAGCCTAAAGTTCTATAAATTTCAGGTAATTGAGTAACATCTGGCTTGAATAATACTCTACAGGTAATATTTACCATTTGCAAATCCTTTGTACCTGTTAAAGATGCTACGTTTCTTGGCTTAGCTCTAACATCGTAGACAATTGGTCTTTGGAACCATGGAAGGATTAAATGAGTACCTTCAGGATAAATATTAGAATTCAATCCACTAACACGAGAATACACAATGGCTCTTTGACCACCATCAACATTAAATAATGCATTTTGAGCTAACATAGAAACACCACCTAATACAAGCAATCCACCGATACCAGCGAACATACCAAATGGGGACTTTGGTACCTTACCAGAGCCACGAGTTTGAGCTGCTCTGCGTCTTAACTCATTTTGGAGATTCTTCCAGTTTTGTTCACTCATGTTATCGTAAAGTTTTATTTATATGTCAGTATATTTCCTTCAAGCACTTAACTATTGTCAATTTTTGCCCCTACTTAATGTCGTTGTAAAATTCGCGACATTATAAAAATACCTACTTGATAATGATAAGATGCAAAAAAAGTACTGCAACATGATGTTTCTTACATTTTGATGGTATTAAAACTATGTGATTATATATATATATATATATGCATTTATAATTATACTGTAAGATGTTAATTAAGAACTGTGTTTAAATTCTGCATTTCAAAATTGCTTACTACTGAAATGATTTCTTAAGCACAGGATGCCGATAATAAATATGATAAAACGCATGACATTAGTGTACTAACGCAAGCTAAATAGTTATTAGTTGGTGAAATAAAACTAGACTCGTCCAATTTATAAGGTCTCTGGTCTATTTGAAGAAGCAGCAATATTAAGCAGAATCCAATCTCTATAAAATTCTGTACCTAATATGCTAGCCTAATATAGCTAGATAAGCCGAATGCAATAAGTGATTCGATTCAATTAATATACGCCATTTTTCTAAAATATTAATATTCAGTTGGTTAATTTCGTAAAAGCAAAGCTTGAAAATTATTACTTCAGGATGGGACACCCTCATATTCATTTCCAGCATTATACTCTTTAATAGCTTTTTTCCAATACCTCCTTCTATTAGTTTGTATAGGATTTACTCTGAAAATATTTCCAAGTGCAATTAGACACAATAAAAATAACGAAACAAAAAAACCAGGTGCAATAAGGCCAATTAATTTCCGCTTTGTATACGTTTTCTGGTAAGGACAACTAGCATAGGGCCCTCCAGTTACAAAACAGTTTTCTACCGTTAGGTCATTGAGGTTAACCCAAATAGGATAAGGAATATCTGTTAATGCAATGGCATCATACAAAGAAAGGATTTGGAGGCTCAGTAAAGGTACTCCAAGAAAATATCCTTCAGGACATGCATCACTATCGGAATAAGCACTAAAGTACAGCCTTTTGGATTTGGGATTTATTTTCCATTCATAAGGAGAATCCTGTTTTTGACATGCATAAGGATACTCTTCATAACAGTTGGCAAGGTAAACGCCAGTTTCATCAAGGGCTCCACAACGGTATGCAACCTCGCTAGTTTCTGTGTCATTTGATAGATCTGTTGAGTTTGATGAATAAATTTGAGGTTGGCCCGGCGACCAAAGCCATAGTGACATGCTAGTGAACTGGTTCATTATAGTACCGAGCGAATTGGTGTAATTATCCCCTGCATCATATTCGCTGGCATTTAAAATGGGGCCAAAGCCGCAGTTTAAAAAGGACCTAAATGTTTCATTAGTAAATGGGCTGTCGTCATTATCAATAACAAATCTAAATTCCGTTTTATTGGTGACTTCTTCAAACAACTGTTCCGAATCAGCCTCGTTTATTGGTACTGAGCTGCATTGCTCAAGGTATTCTACATCATCTGAAGAAATAACTAATGAAGAAAAATTTCGGCCCATGAAGAAAAATAGCAGATTGTCACTATCCGTAAAATTATAGGTATAAGACGAATTACGATAGTCGTCTAAGTTTAACGCAATTGTAGACCTTTTTATGTCAGTGTATAAAAAAGTGTCCAACGAAGGGAAATTAGTGTCCGAGTTATTATACTGTGTTTCGTAGCCATCATCTTTTGCATGCTGTTGTCGTATTTTGTAGTTCAGTAGGTCCACGGGAGTAAATGTTACACTTTGTATGCTATTTACTGTAGCATTCAATGTAGAATTCCCTATACTTGCTAATGGCCCTCGATAGATTTTCTGTAATTCTTTTGGACTGTACTTCTCATCTGAATAACTGATAGTCTTGAGATTAAATATTATATGAAGAGAATTCACTTCTAGGTTGGAATTAGTTCCCTGAAAATACAGCAGAATAG
Organism: Schwanniomyces polymorphus var. africanus; assembly: GCA_030563145.1. Taxonomy (NCBI): domain Eukaryota; kingdom Fungi; phylum Ascomycota; class Pichiomycetes; order Serinales; family Debaryomycetaceae; genus Schwanniomyces; species Schwanniomyces polymorphus. The sequence continues at coordinate 69,902 of JAKUBG010000022.1, forward strand.
TATTCATTACAGAGTCAACATTGAAGTTGGGCTCACAATAGTAGGTTGAACCATTCCACAGGACATGTCTTGGTAGAGAAGGTATAGTACTAGAATTTGTTGGATATGGAGCAGGACAGAGTTGCCACACACCAGATATCTCATTCCAATACACATCCATAGTTAATACACGAGCGCCCACCTGTAATATAGACAGAATATTTGCCTTCGTATTACTCACATACCCATATTTCTCAAATACCATTGAATTTAATGAAACTCCGAATCTAGTAAGCTGGTCCACTGTTATTACTTCTGATAAGTCTCTTTGACCTCTAACGGCAGCTACCATTCCTGTGGATAAACTTGGCCAGTTCTCAAATGTTTGACCATGACATAGGTTAAGAATATATCCAGTAAAAAGTATAAACAAGTTTATACATTGATATACTTTCATTTTATATCATAATAAATAAATAGCGCTACTAACTTAAAGAATTTTGATAAAGATTATTTGAATTACGCGATAATTTAAAAAAATATCTAGAATCAAAACAGATATAATCTTATGGATTGTAGCGAGAATAATGACTACTTAGTCAATAAAATTACTAATGAATTGAATGAAAGACAAAGAGAAGCCGTTACTTCATCACCTAATGGGATTTTGCAAATTATCGCTGGGCCAGGTACAGGTAAGACTAAAGTTCTTATATCGAGAGTAGCGTATTTGTTATTGAATTGCCAAATTCCTCCTCAAAATATCATAGTTACTACATTTACAAAGAAGGCGGCTAATGAATTGGTGGAGAGGTTAGAACTAATTCTTGGTGAATCTACCGTAAATTTGAGCAAGCTAATGGTAGGTACTTTTCATAGTATCTGTTTTAGAATTCTTAGAAGATATGGTGGATTGATAGGAAAAGGAGAATATTCAATTGCTAGTGAAAAAGATAGTATGCAAATACTTCAGGAAGCCCTCTTGAATTTAAATCGTGAAGAAATCGACATTTTAGATAAAATGCCAGAAGAAGCAAAAACACTTCTTAGTATGAAGTCAGGACAAGATCACAAATACCATGGATTTGACCCAAAAAAATTTAAAAGACAAATCTCCAAATTGAAGTCAAATGGGATATTGCCCGAATCATACACAGCGAATAGTAAAAGACATAACAGTGGAATCTCGCTTGTGTACAATAAATACCAAGAGAAGTTGGCAATAGATAAACTATTTGATTTTGATGATTGTTTACTATATACACATCTTTTAATTTCGTCACATCCTGTGTTAAATTTTGTTCAGCATGTTTTGGTTGATGAATTTCAAGACACAAACGAAATACAGTTAAGATTGATGTATGAGTTTGCAAAGGGCCATCCTACGGATACAAAATGGCAAAACAATGTCACTATAGTTGGAGACCCAGATCAAAGTATATATGCATTCAGAGACGCACAATCGATTAATTTTGAAAAAATGAAGTTATATTATGAAAAGAGATGCTTAATTTGCAACCAAATTACATTGCAAGAAAATTACAGATCGACTAGTGGCATTCTACAATTTTCTGAAGATATAATGAGACAACAGTCTAATCGTATTTTAAAGTCATTGAGATCACAGAAAAACACGTCATCATATCCAGTATATAAAAACTTGATGTCCTCGGAGGAGGAAGCACGCTGGATAGCTTATCAAATACAGTTTTTGTTAGCGCTTCCCAACAAATTAATCCGTTATGAGGATATCTCAATTTTAGTGAGATCAGCATATCAGACACGAGTAATCGAGAATGAGCTTGTGAAGAAGGGGATACCTTACTTAATGATAAGGGGAAAGGCATTTTGGGAAAGGAAGGAAGTAATGGCTATAATGGACTACATGAGGATTGTGGGGAATGAAAATGATCGCATAGCATATTTAAGAACATTAAACTATCCTAAACGAGGTATAGGAGAAAAGACAATTAGTTATATTAATTCGTTTATTGACAACTGGGTTTCGTCAAAGAGGGGCCTGGTTTTTGGAGCCTTGCAGTATATTTCTACTTCAACTAATAATGATGCTAAACTCTCGCTGAAAGGTAAACTGAATCTAAAGGGCTATTTGGACTTTATAAACGAAGCAAAGAGTTTACTACATAGACCAGACTTGAATCTAGAGACACTTTTTGATTTAATTTATACTAAATCTGGCATAAAGCATGAAATTGGAGAAGATGAGGATGCAGTTCTTAACATTCAGGAAGTTCAAAGGCAATTGGAGGAATTTGAACCCAGAGAAGATGAAATCCCTCCTTTTATTGGGTCATCGCAAAATTATGACGTAAGTACTGAATCAAATATTTTGTTAGAATTTGTTTCATCAGTTGGCTTATATGAAACTGGGAATGAAAAAGTTTCAAATTCAGAAAATTCAAATGACTGCAAAGTATCCCTATCAACTATACATGGTTCAAAGGGTCTTGAATGGCCAGTAGTTTTCATACCTGGTCTCTCAGATGGTATTCTCCCAGCTGGTTTTGCAATGAGCACAACCTCTTCTGAAGAAATTGACGAAGAAAGGAGATGTTTTTATGTAGCAGCTACAAGAGCAAAAACTTTACTTTATATTTCTTCTTATACTGAAAATGGAGCAATTGGAAAGTGGGGTGGTAAACCAATTAATGAAGTTTCAAGGTTTATAACTGAATACGAGAAAAGAAAGAAACTTCAGCCAACGCAGGTCTCCTTCAGTGACTGGGAAAAATTGGAAGGATTATATGATAACATGGGAAAAATCTTACCTCAGAAGTCCAAATTTGACCTAAGAAGATTCTGCCAACGTTATGAGAATCAATTGGAGATGCATTTAGAGGGGCACTTCTATGATATATCTAAAGAGGATTTCAGTGTTCTAACTGAAATAATTAATGATTCAAAACGACTGTACAGTGGTTTTAGTACTGCCAAACAAGGTATTGATGCAAAAAAACTTAAGACGAGTCAAAATGATTCCTTAAAGAATTGTAAGCTTCCTAAACCTTTAAAGGTTGATATAAGGACTTTTTTTAAACCACCAAGGCAAGAAAAAGATGAAGCAATTGAAAAAGTAAAGGCAACGAACAAGGCACCTGCTTACACCCCAGTAAGGGTCAATTTCCCTAAAAGATCATTTGCTCCCCAAAATAACACACATGTAATAAAGGACACATCAAAGCTGCAACCAAATAAGGCGCCGCCATATATTCCAGTTAGAAAGGTTCCTCAATCATTTAGAAGAGGGACTCATTTGTCAAAAAATTCACTTCCAAGATAAATAGGTAGCTTCGTATTTATTCCTGAAGAGTAAATTTCTCAGAAATATGACTTACTTAAATGTTACATTTAGTCTGAATTATGACAAAGTAGATAAATGCTGCATAGAAATAATTGTATCTTGAGTTAGAATATCAACTTTATATATCAATGATCCACGTAATTCTTTTGTAATTATATTAAATGAATAATTTTTTTTTTTTGGAACACTTCCCAAAAAAACTACCTTGAAATAATGCAAATAACGATAAAATTATGGATTTAACTGCTATTTAATTTAGAACTAAATAATGTGGAATAACCACATGGATAATAGTGACCTTCACTATTAAATTACTTGGTAATGGTAAAAGACCAAGGGAAAGATAAGTGAACAGTTTTATCATCATCAACAAACTTGGTGACAGCAGAACAGTTTCCTCTGGCAAGTAATCCAGAAGGAGCTTCGACTTCTCCAAACACTTTTTCGTAGTAAGGCTTATCCTTAGTATTAGGAGCATATGAACCCAATGGTTCGTCCACCTTATCAACTCTAATACCGGCCTTCTTAATAGAATGTAAGTATCTTAATCCAGTGATAATTTCATGTTGAACACGGAACTTAATAACTAATTGATATATAGATTTTTCTTTGATGTTGAACTTGATTTCTTTGCCTTTAATAGTGTTACCATCGGCATCTTCCAAGTTAATGATAATTGGCTCCAACTTTGGTTGGTCTGGGAAATGCAAAGCCATTTCAACAATTACAACCTTACGGTTATCGCCAGCCTTAACTGGATAAGCATCAGAATTTCCAGATAATCCTAATGATGCCTTCCACTTGGCCAAACTCTCGTCTTCCGCGTCAAGTTGGGTGTATTCAGCAATTGTCTTTTTCTCCCCAACAGTGTAACCTTCAACTTGTTCTGGTACTAAATCGTCGTCGTTAATATTAGCAGACATTGTTAGATTGTTAAGAGTGGTATTTGGATTAATAAAAAAATGAGCCAATGTCGAGTATACGAGTTATCGTCAAATAGTTTATCAGAATTTGGCTACTTACCTGATTTGGGCTTACACGACATTTACATGATATCATAATTTTTGTCAACTATTATATATTTAATTAGCTATTATATATGGATTTCTACTGGGTCGAATCAGTAGGGGGGATATTAGTCTTTTGATCTGATGCAAATTGCCTATTATTCTTGTAGGTACGTCTAGGTTTCTTTTCATACGATTTTTCATCAGGAATGATGATGTATGGATTATTAAGAAGCCTACGCTCTGTTTCCTTATCATAAATAGGGCCATAGTTGTAGTAGTTGTTTGTTGGAGGGACCATGGCTCCTCCTGGTATGTAATAATCCATATATGGCGGTATTGAAGGAGGCGCTGTTACTGAAGCTGGATTGAAGTACGGGCCAGGTGCAAACGTCTGCGGAACACCATTATACCCCATAGGTAAAGGCATTGGTATCGGTACGCGAGGATAATTATACATCGAATTGGGCACCATGTTATATCCATTTGGAGTATACTGATCTTTAGAGTTGTAAAACTGCGAGTTTTGATTATCTCTAGTGTTATTCTCATAAATATCGCCAGCCTCATCGTCTTCATCTTGTTCATCATCTTCATCCTGTTCATCATCTTGGCCATCTTGGAATATTTTCTCCCTTATTTGCATGTATAATGCTTCTTTTGACGCCCTTTCTGATTCTATCTTGGATATATTAGTTTGCGATGTATCAGCCGAGGAAATTGGCGTCGACTCCTCATTCCTAATAGGACTCGATACAGATACAGCATCTGTGGTGTCGGACGTAATCTGTTCAGGAGAGGCTATTTGTTTCTTTACTTGCTTCCCTTTTTTGATCAACATCTTTGGTCTTGGTGCAAGATTATCCTTTCCAGTACCGTTACCTGCGGTATTCTGGTGGTCTTTCGGTGACTTCTGCTCCTGGTTTTTTCTATTACAATAGCTGGCCAAACTTTCCGTACTGTTATTTTCCTTATTTTCTATATTTCTTATCAATTTTTCGTAATCAGTATCACTGCTAGCACTTACAATGATTTCATTATTTGTGTTGTTCCAATGTTGTAACTGATAATAACTACAAAGCTGATGACTTAAGAGTCTATAATAAGAATTTTTCAAAAATATAGCCTGTATCGTGTAAGTGTCTGTCTTTTTATCCTCGGGGTTTCCTATTAACGATTTCTTGATAAACGAGATCAACTCCCTTTCCATGTGTAGAAGATACACTTTCTCTTGTTGCTTTTGAAGAGCTATTGTTATTGACTGAGGTATGTCAGGCATTTCTGAGTTATAGTTCCTCTGACGTGTCTAGTATATGGTAATCAAATGTGTACTAATCAACTTGATTCCAGAAATTTTCCAAAAATTTGTCTCACGCACCTTTCTCATTTGTGAATCAAAAGGAAAGATTTACGAATAAGTGTCTGAAAAGTCGATATCGTCTTTATAAGAAGAATTAGGATTATCATTTCAAGTTAATCATAACATGAGCAGTGCTGATGATGTAAGTATATTAATTGGTGAAAACCATTTTCAAAGTCACTAAAGATTGTGATGATCGTGTCGTTATGGTGGCGGTATTGAAAGATTCAACAATTACTAACTAATGTTCTAGATTAGAGCTAAGAGACTAGCTAAACTTAATCTTGCCCGTAATAGTGAACAGCTGTCGTCTGAACTGGTTAATGAGAATATTCCAAGCCCGAAACGTCCCGCTAACTCTCCCGCAATTGAAACACCAAAGGAGAAGGAAATCGAAATTACCAGTACCAATATACCAAATGACAAAAAACAGAAAAATGCTGAACCTAAACCTATAGTACCAGTAATCCAGACTCCACAGAAGTCTCCTGAAGAACAACTTTCTGATTGGCTTATTGATGAGATTGAGACCTTGTTTAGAGCTACTATAAAACATTCACATGAACCAAAGTTGGTTTATCTACCATCTTTGGCTTCCGAAATTGAAACTGAACATATACTATTGGGAGAGGATTCATTAGAGCAGATATTCATGGAAATTTTAACGGATTTAGGAGTGCCTTCATCTTTTGCAACAACTATGGAATATTTGTTTTCAGTATATAATGAAGCAAAAAGAAGTAAAAGGTTACTTGTGAAGAAGTCAAATACCTCCAAGGGAGCTATTCTTAATAAAGTTATTGAATTGGCTACTTCGTATGCTTTTATATGTTTTCAAGCTTCTGACATGTTTATTAACAACGATATTGCGATCGCTCTAGATTTTATTATTGGAGAAAGCTCGAAAAATAATGATATCATTCCATTTATAATGGACATAACCCAACAAAGTATTGAACAAGACTCTTTATTAGATCTTCTTAATGTATTTTTACCAGCATTAAGTGCAAAAATTTATAAATCAAACTTGAATGACCCTTCTTATCCAAATTATTTATCCATGATTGAAATGTTTGTTTCAAATAAACAAATTGCATCTGTTTTTTCTCAAGTTGAGGGTTTCAATCCTCCAAATGAGAATAACTGTCTTGATTATGAACATAAGACTTTGTTGGGACCTATATTAAGACTCTCGCCCTTATTGGAAAATGTGGGTGAAAACTACTTTTCAGGCGATGTTCAAAATCTTTCAAGAGTTCAATTAAATGCATCATATGAGAGTGTTCAAAATGAATACAAAGTTGTCATCGATAGATTATTTTTTATAATCGACAAATTAATAAGAGGATCTGCTCAAACTCGTCAAGACGTATTAAAATGGTTTTGCAAGCTTGTGAACCTAAACCACTTAAGAAGAGGCTCTCATGCAGATTTAAAAAAATTGGCATCAGATGGTATTATGTTTAATATTTCAGTTATTCTAGTCAAGTTGAGTTTGCCATTTTTAGATTACCCTACATTTAATAAAATTGATAAGATTGATATGGATTACTTCGGTAAGACTAATTTCATCAATATTAAAGAAGAATCGAGAATCAACTCCTCCATTCAAGAAGCTGATGAATATTTCGAGAGTCAAGCCCTAGAGAATAATACTAATTTCATATCTGATTGTTTCTATCTATCATTGGCATATCTCCATTTTGGTATTGGTGGTATATTTTTACATCTCGATAGAATTAAAAGTCAACTGAAACAATTTGAGGAACGAATTGCGATGATTGAAAACAACCACGCTCCACCAGGTGTAAATCCAATGATGTTACAGATTATGAGATCCCAATTACCAAAATTAAAAAGATCTTTTAACCTTCTACAAACTACAAAACATTCAATCCAGGCAATATTCAGCTTCAGAAATTTACAACTTGAGATATTTGATTTTGTAGTAGGTGCATCTACGTTTTTTACTAGGGTAATTGATCCAGAGCATACTTATCCAAAATCTAAATTATCAATTCCAATTTTCAAGATCGGCCAAGTATCTGAGTTGGATGATCATGATTTTTTGATTACGAAGGCACCAAAGCCTTGGAAATATTATCCTGAATTTATCATAGAGGGTATCGTGAATTATTGTAAGTTTACAACTAGTTTTAGAGGATGTCCTTTAGTTCAAAATTTTGAAAAGATGCAATCTTTAGTTGAATTTGCAGTCATATTGTTAAGATGTCCAGAATTGATTGGAAATCCTCACATGAAGGCTTACTTGGTAGAAATATTGTTTATTGGCTCTTTGCCACTAAATGATGGTAGCCCTGGTTTTATTACACAGGTGTTTTCTTCTAACAAGTTAGTAATGGATAATATTTTGTATTCGCTATTGGATTTCTATGTTATGGTAGAAAAGACCGGTGCATCCTCTCAGTTCTATGATAAATTTAATAGTAGATATTATATTTCCGTTATTATTGAAGAATTGTGGAAATATGAAAATTACAGAGTTCAACTCCACAATTATGCAAAGAATAATGTCAATTTCTTTATTAGATTCATCGCAAGAATGCTTAATGATACAACTTATTTATTAGATGAATCATTCAATGAGCTTAATTCAATCCATAATTTCCAACAGGAATTAAGAGTTCGTTCAACTGGTATTGAAGGTAACGTAGAGGACTTTGGAACAACAGAAGAATTAACTAACAATTTAGCATCTTCTGAAAAGAAAGCGAAGTCATATATGGGATTGTCAAATAAAACGATGCAGTTGTTTAAGCTATTTACAAAGGAAGTTCCAGAAGGTTTTATACTTCCAGAAGTCATTGATAGATTAGCTGGAATGTTAAATTATAATTTATCAATAATGGTTGGTCCAAAGTGTTCCAATTTAAAAGTCGAAGACCCAGAAAAGTATGATTTCCGCCCCAAAGAAACCTTAACTGATTTATGTGAGATCTACTGTAACTTGGCTAACCAGGAAAGTTTTGTTATTGCAGTCTCAAGAGATGGTAGGTCTTTCAATATATTACTTTTTGAAAAGGCTCAAAGAATTTTATCTACCAAGACTTATACTAACTCGAAGTTGATTGATTGTTTTATTAATTTTGCGAAGAATGCCGAGAGTAAGAGGAAAGAAGATGAAGATGAAGAATTGGAATTAGGTGAGATACCGGATGAATTTTTAGATCCTTTAATGTACACATTAATGGAAGATCCTGTTATTTTGCCAAGTTCGAAAATCAGTATTGATCGATCAACTATTAAAGCACACTTGCTAAGTGATGCTACTGACCCTTTTAATAGAATGCCATTGAAGCTTGAGGATGTTGTTGATGATACTGATTTAAAAGAAAAAATCAGAGCTTTTAAAGCTCAGAAAAAGGCTGAACGTAAAAATAATGTAGATACTGAAATGACAGATGCTTAAATTAGATATATATAGTATTATTTACTAAGATAGTTTAAAAACATATTAAATTTTTAATTATCCTTATATTCTCGTATAATACTAGAAATATAATACTAAGATATACACATTTAAATTAGATTTTCGAAACCCAGAACAAATTTTTAACTATATGTAACTATTTGATTTAAGCTTTGATGGCGAACTTTCTTTGTGGGAAAGCAATTCTTTGCTTTCTGGCCTTGTCAGTTTCTTGCTTCTTTTCGAACTTAGTTAATTGTCTTCTGATAGCTCTGGTCTTCTTGACTCTTAAGTCCTTTGGTTGGTACTTCTTACCAGCGTAGAAAGCCTTAACAGCATCTCTTTGGTTCAAGTTAATGACAGTTAAAACTCTGGCGATGTTCTTTCTGACAGTGTGGATTCTTGGTAAGGAAGCCTTTTGTAACTTTTGAACCTTTAAGTTAGCTAATTCTTGCTTTAATTCAACTAATTGGGATTCTAATTGTTCCTTAGATTTAGTACGTAATTCGAAAGTCTTAATACCGGCCTATATTTGTTAGTATTCCCATTCGTTCATTTAAAGATGAATGATGTAATCTCAAGGATATATACTATTATCTTAATAGCTTTTTATTTAGAAGTTTACTTTTCGATGTTTCTTAAATTTCCACTTATCAAAAATTATCTTCAAGAACACTTCATTAATTTCAATAATTTTAAATAGTCTAATCGTCATATCAATTTCTTCGTATCAACTAAATATCTTCATAATATAATATATCTCCCTCTAGATTATAACTTCTAACTTGGTCTACACATACCATTTTGAATTATTAATACTGTTAAAATAACTTAACTGAAAATCTTTCTATGAAATTGTAAATATGAAGTACTACAAACTGAAAATTTCTTCCCGGTGATGGTTCCCGCAGTACGAGGTGTGACACAAAAGTTGATTGTGTTTGTGTAATTTACTTCAGCTTTGGTGTGATGTTTGGTCACATGATATTATTTAGGGTTATGCCCTCGTTTGCTAATGTCTGAAATTAGGCGCATATAACATTTATCAATTTGATTAGATCTATTAGTACACAATAGATTTGGAATTATATGTATACTCAATCTATATACAACAATCAATATAATATAAAAACTAGACAAAAAAAAATCAACAAGCTTTTTCCAATTCATAAGATAGATCTTAGCGCACAGAAACTTCTGTAACAAATTATACATTCACAAGTAAGATCACTACATAGCTTGGAGTTAAAAGTATTGATTGCAAATGCATTGTAGAGTTTTCGAGAAAGATTGTTGCATCAATCTTTTGGTTTGTCACCGATAAAAAAGGAAGGAGATTAGAATGAAATGAAAATACTTAATATAGAACAAAGGTGGCGGACAAAGAAGAGCTAAGTAGTCTTTAAACACCTTTGGATCAAGCAGAATTTTTCAATTTGGTGGATAACCATTCTAAACCTTCGTATAAACCATCACCGGTAGTGGCACAGGTACCTTGAATGTACCATGGTCTTTGACGGACAGAATGTAAGCCTAACTTCTCGGTTATTTCTGCCGCGTTCATGGCATTTGGTAAATCTTGCTTGTTAGCAAAGACTAATAATACAGCATCTCTCAATTCATCTTCATTCAACATCTGTTGTAATTCTTCTCTTGCTTCTGAGATACGGTCTCTATCGTTAGAATCAACTACGAATATAATACCTTGTGTGTTTTGGAAGTAGTATCTCCATAATGGTCTGATTTTATCTTGTCCACCGACATCCCAGACGGTAAATGAGATATTCTTGTAATCAACAGTTTCGACGTTGAAACCAATGGTTGGGATGGTGGTAACAATTTCACCCAACTTTAACTTGTATAATATGGTGGTCTTACCGGCAGCGTCTAAACCAACCATCAAGATTCTCATTTCCTTATTACCGAAAAGGTTACTGAATAATTTAGAAAATGATATACCCATATTGAAATTTCCTTATACTTTTAGTAATTGTTTATTAATGTATTAATTAATTAAACCCTTAACCTTGTAATTAAAGCTAATAACAATTAAGTGAGTGATTTGTTGTTCAGTTTTTTCTCCCTGTGGTGAGAATTCCAACACGTATCGCGGATCATAGGCGGGTAACACCCTTCAATTTCTTTATTTCTTTAGATAATGATCTACTTCCGACTTAATAAGCAGGATATTAAATGTGAATAAATTATTAGTAAACATTAAGCCGGGCACTATTCTCATATTGTTGAAGTAAGCTCAATATAACGTTATTATGTATAAGTCATTAACTAAGTTATAGAGAGTGATTTAAAGGGGGAAATGATGATTTCCCCGGATTAGTAGTTCGGCTTGTGCGACGTGATGCTTATGAAGGCGAATCGGAAATACATATGATATAGGTAATAGCCTAAGTATCAAGGAGTACAGGGATGGGAATTTACTAATGTAGGATCTTTTACTCTGTTTGTGAGTCGGATGGTCATTTATATCCCTTCCTGTTCCTCCCTTGTGAAGCTTTACGTGGTGAATTATTTTTAGCATATGAAAATATATGCCCGAAACGAAATATTTTATGCTATTATTTAACGAAGAGTCTCGTTGCTATTTTTGTGCTAGATACATATATGTAGAACATTTTGGAAGGATATTTTACCTTCAAATATAAACTCAAGATCAAGCAGATCAACTTCCAAACGCATGCCGTAATGCAACTACTAATAGGAAATTATACGTAGTTCATTATCAAGAATACTGTTAATTGTATGCCAAGGTGTAGATTTTTGGCAGAATATCTAACTTGTTATAGAATTAAACTTAGAAATTGGATATATAATCAACTGCCACTATGTCAATTTTCTGGATATATTTAATTTCTACATCAATATTTATAAATAAGATTTTACAATATAACCGGTACTATTTCAGGCTAAAATTATTCGATCTGTTGGAAGCCAAAAATGATTGTAGATATTGTAATTACTTTTCATTTTCCATACTTGTTATTATTTTAGAGAAGAGCCTATAGTAATTATTAATTTGAAATGCTTTTATATGCTTTGCACAAACCTATTGTACAGTAGATATTTCTAGTTAATTGTTCTTACCGGATATTTAATGATTTTTTAAAAAATTTGCATCTATTTTTAAAATGCGAAAAAAATACTAAAAATAGCAAACTCTAACTAAAATTTGTTTTTTGTATATTTATCTAGTTAACAGTAGGCATACCTTTCACTTCAGCCTTATATTCAGTTGAAAGTTATAAATATCAATCAAGATACTTTAGCTTAATTAGTTTCTTAGAAGGTTTATCATGGTTTGAATGTATACAGGTTCCCATCACATCTTTAATATTAAATCTCTAAAAGATGTGATAGAAAGTCGTGACTTATTATAATATGACCTTGAAACGAACCAACGAACTTACATAGTTAATTGGTTGCTTAAAATCTCGCAATATGATAATTTTTTATTAATAGCTATATTTTCTATTCTATGGAATAACTATGATAATATATTAAGTAGCAATGAAAAATGTTTTAGCAATTATTTGCCAACATTCATTTTACACGTAGAATACATCTTTAGAGCCCTAATGTACACTGCATAACTCACATCCTTATTATCAGGTTCCCAGTATATTTCGGATAACCTTATATGCCATGGAGGATAATCTTGAAGATCAAGAGCAGACCCAAAATAAATAAGCAAATCAGGCTCTGGGCCAACTAATTCAACTAGCTCTTCATCAATTAAGTCAACAGTTATCTCATTTATTTGAAGCTCCTTATTAACTGCAAGCTCACTCATTGTTTTGGTTAATTCCACAATCGTTGGTTTACCATCAATCCTAGATAAAAGCACAACTTCCAAGTCTACATGAGAAGGCACACTAGTTCCTGGCCCCTTATTTATACTATTACTGTAGACAATTAAATTTGAGTGAGGAACCTTAATAGAAAAAACTGGAGTCGAATCAGTACCAAAATATATTGATAAATTTTTTGAGATGTAGCGCATTAATTCTGGTACATGAGCTTTGATTGAACCAGTATATTCATAAATAGTAAGCGATGGGATCCCCGAGCTTATTGTCCACGCACACAACTCACTAATATTATTGATAAGACCATCAATACCGCCATTTTCATCATCATCATCTTTTAAATCTAATATACAAGATATACGCTTTGGAATCTTATTCAATTTGGTGACATCTTCTCTGATCAATTGCGGAGACTTATTGGGATAATATGCTAGTGTTAAGAACTTCAATACCATCTTGTGGTATAGAAACTGGACATTTTTGTAAATGGATATGATAAAAAAAAGCATTAGTAAAAGAGAATGGTTTATATAGAACAGAATGAGACGTATAGTCAGAAGGGAAAGAGATGGTTTTTTACCATCAGCACTTTTCCCAACCATCAGGGAAAGTACCTTTCCAGTACTGAGAACCCCTTTCTTTTTTGCAAACATTGGAGGGCGTTGTAACTCATTTTTTCTCTCATCATCATTTTTGCTGCCTTCAACATACACATTAATTGCTTCAATTTCTCTAGGCTTTAATCTGGAAGCACGGTGCCTTGCGGTTCCGGCACCATCCAAGGTCTTATTGTTATGCATTTCAGTCTTTTTTGATAAGAATTTGAAGACTTAAGACCGTATTATTTAAAGTACTTAGAATAACACCTGTAGATAAAAGATGAGTTAACCGCTGGAACAAAATCATTATTCAAAGTGAAATCTATGTGCAGGCGCTGAATAATTTTTGTCCCACTCTTTTGATTTCTTATCAGTTAAATATTACGTTTTACTTTCTCAAGGAGAACCAACTCCAGACATTAAAGTGCAAAGATTCATATTAGTAAACATAATTATAATGTTGTATGTAGATCATAGTGTGGGGTTTACGAAATTATTTAAAAACGTTGACTGATTTCTTTGTACACCCCACACACTTTCGCATTAAAGTAGCACAAAACTTAAAAAAATCTGTTGATATCAAAAAAAGTAAAATAGCTTATATTTGCTCTTTTGAAATAATAGTTATAGACATTTGCTGATACATACAGTGTATTTCAAGCTCTGCCATATAGTGCTAAGATATACTAATAGCGAGGAGTAGATTTTGTTCGATTAAAAGAACTATAGTTAATACAAAGATTTAGGAAATTTCATTAATTACGATATCTGAAGGAGAAAAAAGGCGGATATTTTTTTATTTAAGAAACGGGGTATATACACATATCACATTTGGTAGATAGTGGATGTATTTTTGCTGTGTTATTCACGTAAATGCTTATAAGTTACCAAAGCAATAATGTTAGGCATCTTAAATACTTTATTCGTTGACCAAGATGGTCACAAGAAATACGGAAGTATGGCACAACAGAAATCGTCATCTGGGGTGGCATTTATTGTTGGTTTAGTAGCGGCTGTTGGTGGATTTTTATATGGATACGATACCGGTCTAATTAACGGTATTTTGGAAATGCAATATGTGACTCTGCACTTTCCAAAAAATGGAAATAATTTTACAGTACATGAAAGAGCATTGATTACAGCCATTTTATCATTGGGGACATTTTTTGGAGCTCTCTCAGCTCCATTAATATCCGACAATTTTGGAAGGAAGTTTTCCATAATCGTTTCTAGTGCTATTATTTTTAACACGGGAAACATACTTCAAACTGCATCAACAAATGTAACATTGCTATGTATAGGGAGAGCTATATCTGGTTTATCAGTGGGTATCTTATCGGCCATTGTTCCTCTTTATCAAGCAGAGGCTTCTCCTAGATGGGTCAGAGGTTCTGTGGTTTATACTTATCAATGGGCAATCACATGGGGTTTGTTAATAGCGAGTGCTATAAGTCAAGGTACAAGGAAGATTGCTAATTCAGGCTCATATAGAATACCAATTGGGCTCCAATTTTTATGGGCACTGATACTATGTGGAGGGATGTTATTCCTTCCCGAGAGTCCAAGATATTATGTTCAGAAGAATGATATCCATAAAGCTTTAGACAGTTTGTCTCAGCTTAGGCGACTACCAAAAGATGATCCCGACCTAATAGAAGAATTGGTTGATATCAAGGCAAATTATGAATATGAATTATCATTTGGGAAAACAAACTATTTAGATTGTTTCAGAAATGGAGGTGGTAGACATAAGCAACGGTTAAGAATGGCCACAGGTATGGGCGTTCATGCATTTCAACAATGTTCTGGTATTAATTTTATTTTCTATTATGGTGTTAACTTTTTTGCCACTGTTGGAGTTAATAACTTCTTCCTAATGTCATTTTTGACTTACGCAGTCAACACTCTTTTCACAATACCTGGCTTGATTTTAGTGGATATTATTGGTAGAAGGAACCTTTTATTGATAGGTGGAACTGGGATGTCATTCTCAAACTTACTTATTGGAATTCTTGGAGTCAGTATAAAAGATGATTCCGTCAAATCCATTTTAAGCATATCATTCTCTTGCCTTTTTATTGCTTTCTTTGCAAGTTCTTGGGGTGGTTCAGTATGGGCCGTTTCATCTGATATTTATTGTATAAGTATAAGACAAAAGGCCATTTCCATTAATGCCGCAAGTAACTGGTTGGTAAATTTTGTTATGGCATATATTACGCCATATTTAATTGATAATCAGGCAAATTCTGCTGCATTAGGGAATAAAATATTTTTTATATGGGGTGGGTTAAATGCCTTAGGAGTCGTATTTGTGTACTTCATGGTATACGAGACAAAGGGGTTAAGATTAGAAGAGGTGGATTTTATGTACTCTACCTGTGAAAATGCAAGAGCATCAAGTAATTTCAAACCACAAAAACTAAACTACACTGGTACTGGAATCGTGGGAACTCCATATTCACACTCCCTAGATAATCTAGATCTGGATAAGTTTGAGTCATCAAATACAAATCTGGCCGGCATAGATGAGAATAAAAATAGTAATCAAGGTGCAATGTATGATATTAACTTATCTTCAAGATCTTCACCTAGAACTTCAACATCAATACCAATACAATCTGAATCCAGTGATTATCAAGAATATTTAAAGTCATTCCAAAAGAGTTCAATCAATGATAATTTCGGAAGTACTTCTATTACATCTGCATCTATTCAAAAAGACTTGAATCAACAATTAAACAACACTGAAATTTATCCTACTGATCAAATTCATGTTCCAATTAATCTTAATTTGGATCCAGAAAAGAAAATGACAATTATAGCAGCCCCTTTTTTCAGCCAGCCTCCGAGTGATACTGATAGTGACTTAGAGAGTGAGGATAACGAAAGGGCTGCAGCATATTACGAGAGTTCTACCAATGGAAATTAAAAATATTATATAATAATATATTTAGGTAGTTTGTATATTAAATAATGATAAATGTAAAAAAAGACATATAAAGTGAAAAACATCAATTTTTAGAATTTGAAGTAATTTTTGTAAAATTAGAGAAAGGAAGCAATAAGAAATTAAATTAAACACCTAAACATGAAAAATTATGAGGACTACCTAAAAATATTTTACTCCAGGTATTTTATAATTGAACCTTATTGCGGAGTTTAGAAACTATATTATCACGTGATTTATCATGTATATTAGATTTGAAATCAATTTTATCTATTGTATAATATTCAAAGAATGTCTAAAGAAGAAGATTCAAATAAATTCCAATTGCATGAAGCAATTAGAAATGGCAATGTTCAGATATCCAGGGTATTGGTTCAAGATAAACCAAATTTGTTAAAATTAGAGGATGAAGATGGTAGGACCCCATTACATTGGGCATGCTCTATGAACTCAAAAGAGATTACTGAAATTCTCCTCCAACAGAAAGACCATGTGAGGGATTTTGATTTAGACGACTTAGTAGATCATCAGGGATGGACACCGCTTCATATCGCATCATCAGTTGGTAATATTCAGATTATAAATCTTTTAATGGCACTTGATCCGCAACCAGACGTTAATTTGGCCACTTACAATGGTACCACCCCCTTACACTTAGCAACAAGCAAAAATAATTACGAATTGGTTAAGCTTCTTATTGAAGAATATAAGTGCTCATGTAGAGTTAAAGATAAAAGAGGAGCTACACCTTTACATCGAGCTGCTGCCATTGGTGTACAGCCAATAATAAAATTATTACTTGCAAACAAAGCTAATATTAATGCAAAAGATAATGATGGGTGGACATGTCTTCATCATGCCCTTGCAGAAGGACATGGTGATGTTGCTGTAATGTTATGTCAAATGGGTGCAGATCCAACAATTGTTAACAATGATGGAGAAACCCCAATCAAAGTAGGAGCTGATTCCAAAGTAGTTAGTTATTTTGTCGCAAATACATAAGTACGTAATACTAGATCAATCAATATCAGGCATATCTGATGCAATATCCGAATTACTGTATTCAATTTCGAAAAGATCTTTATGCAAGCACTTATCATACTTATTAAGATCATTAAGTCGCTAAGTAAGTCATAGAATTCGATATTGACCCTACAACTGTTCCGTATTGTTTTTGTCATATGATTTGATTTGATAGGAATCATTAGATTTCTTGTGGTTGCGGTCATTTCATTGCTCACGAATTAATAATCCAGCAGGACGCAAAAAAAAATTTAATTCAATAAGAAATAAGGTTAAGCTATTAACTTCATATGAGATAGGCCAGTGATAATTGATCAAGTTGATGTCTTTCTAAAACTACATCTACAATATAAGCTCCCGAATTGTGTCATTTCATCATGGTTTGTGTTTACTATACGAACCACCGGAATTAGACTAAACTGTTCGGAAGCATCAGGAGTTTTTTTTTTTGCTCTTTTTGTAACTTAGACAATGCATGTTTTCACCTCTAATCCCTCTAAAAATTCCCCATTCCTCTAACACGTGATGCAGAAGCTTTTACTTCAGCCGGTTCTCACTATTGAGTTTACAACCCATAAAAAACTTTGCCGTTCTTCCGTGATATAATCATGCATTCAATTAAATAACAAACTTGCATTTATTTCTTCATGTTTAATGATGGTACTTTGTACACTATATTATTTCTTATATTCTGTTATACACTGGATGCTTTAATGACTTATTAATTTCCATCTTGCTCAATTATGCGCGAGGCTCAAAACTTGCAGTGTTGCCAACCAATTCACTTCGCTACGACTAATACAATATTCCAGTTATGTCCGAGAATACCATTATGCCATGATGCTCATTGTCATGCCTTAATATCCTACGCAATATACTTTGCCAATGTATCTTCCTATCCTTTTCGTTCAATCTTATGGAATGCAAATTATTCCGTTTCTAGTCAAGAGGCTACTATGCCCCAGCCAATCATGTAGCCTGCTCACTGGTCTAATATTCTTACGCACAATTATTCTCTACCCGCGCAAGCTCTCATTGTGACGTTAGCTTTTCTACTAATGCTGCGATCTTTCCTTTTTTGGACAAGTAGCTCCCCGATTAAGCCGAATAACAAATATATTCATGAAATATCTATTATACCTTATGTTGCTGTTTTGGCCGGTTCATAAACATGACCTTCCCTAATTGGGTATGTTTAGAAGAATAAAAGCCCATTGGATTTTTTAGTTGCCGGTTTATAAACCCCTTGGAAGAACCTCATTGATATAATAAATAAATCTTGAACAAATTGTGTAACTAATAGGAATACTTTCCAGAAATTGATATTTCATATTACTAAAAACATATCCGAATAGCTTTGTAAGCAGACAATACACACTTACAAGTTCATACCAAAATACCATTATTCTTGAGTAGATTCAGTCCATTGATATCCATCGAGAATTTTCATTAGAAAACATAAGAATAAGTCTCAGATTTAATCTAATTAATAATACTTAATATAATAACAGAATGTTAGCAATTGGTGATTCTATTTTACGTTTAGTCAACTTTGTCCTCTTGGTCATTGCTTTAGGTTTGACTGCTTCCCTTGCTGCCTCCACCGTTACCCACAATAACCCTCAGGTTAACTTTGCTATTTTCGCAGCTGCTTGGGGTATCTTAACATCTTCATTCTACGGTGTTTTAGCTTACTTCGTTGCTGCCGCTGCTTGGCCAGTAATTTTAGCATTGTTTGACTTCCTTAACCTTGTCTTCACATTTGCTGCCGCCACTGCCGTTGCTGCAGGTATCCGTGTTCACTCTTGTACCAACCAAGACTACCTTGACAATAACAGCATCAACCAAGGTTCTACTGGTAGATGTAGAAAGGCTCAAGCTTCCGTTGCTTTCCTTTACATCTCCTTCTTCATCTTCTTAGCTTCTGGTGCCTTTTCCCTTATCTCTGTCTTCAAGGGTGGATTATTCGGTTCCTCTTCTAAGTCTGCTCCAAGAGTCGGTGTTCCAACCATGTCCCAAGTCTAAGATGCTCATAGGGTATTACTATATTAAAACAGTTTACAATAATTGAGATGGTCCCGTAAATCTAGAATTGAATTGAGCATAATAACCATAATGGGATGTTCAATCTCAATTGAAATGTTTTGCTGTTTAGATGGGAATATGATGGGCACTTTAAATCCCAAGAAGCTATACAATATTAAACTTTGGGATTATGGGCTCCATGCCCGATTTTATTTTACCATTCTCTTCGTTTATTTATAAAATTTTCCATATTGAAGTTAAAGCTTCAATATTTTTATACCTCTTTTTAATGATTGATATATATCAATGGAGTCAAATTATATTAAATATCTTCATTGAATATATACAATATTTTTTTTTACCATGTGTATTATTAAATAAATGTTCATATATTAAATTATGCTATTAAAAAATATATTACTGTAATAATTATTTTGCATTCTTACGCTTTTGTTTTTCCCTCTCATATTGGTTTTTCTCTGCACCTTCTATAGTAGAAATAGAGTTAACAATGTTAGCCATCTTCTTATGGTAAGTGTCATACATGCTAATCTTCTCCTTAATTTGCTCCCTAGCTTCAAATTTAGTTTGCTTCCTAATGTCTTTCAATGTAGATTTCTTTTCTTTCTTAATTTGGTTCTTGATCTTGTTCAATTCTTGTCTTTCTCTATTAACATCATAAGACTTCTTATCTGGGTTAAAGTTTTCTTCGAACTTAGGTGCAAATGTAGCAATTCCCAATTTCTTATGTGTTTGTAAAGCCAAAGGTTTTCTATCAATCACAGCATTGGCATGAATCTTCGTCAATTTGGTTAAAATATTAACAGATGTAGGTAAAACCAAGGCATAATACTTAATTAAATGTTTGAGAATGACAATGAATGGTTCAATTACTTCTATTAATGCACTCTTGTCTTTCCATAAAGATGTCATTTTATCAACTAAATGCAAAGATTTGATGATCAATTTCAACTTGTATTCATTATCATCATTTGCAAATATGGAAGACATACTAATACTAATATCAGATTCTCTATAAGTTTCAAATTTGACATCCTTTTTAATATTTGTATTAGAGTTAATGATATTTGAAACTGCAGAAATCTTTGATTTCTCAGATATCTTTATAGGCTCTGGAACTAAAAGTAAAAGTGTTTTCTGTAAAAAGCAGACTGCTTCAGGAATATATCTTTTAGCAAACTTTTGATAGTTTAATAATATGTCACTAACAAAGATACCTTGACCAAGTTGTTTCAAGGATAAGTCTTTACTGTAATGTAATCCTGATAAGAATTCATTCATCAAAATCAAGACTGGTGTTACAATCAAATGATAATGATCTGATGTTGAAAACAAATAACCAATTATGGAAAAGAAAAATAAATCTTCCTTGGCTAAATTAGAAGCAATGATTCTGCTCTGAACTCTCTGAATATGGTTCCTAATAGTTTCAACTAAGCTTTCGTTATAGGTTTCTGCCAATCTTTTCAATATTTTTGTGAACTTTTCAACTAAAGACTGATTGACCTCCTTGGCATTGGCCAAGTATAATAAATGTTCAAATAAAATACCTACAAAATCATTCATCTTTTCTTTGTTTCCTGCCGCCAAATTAGGCTTATAAGTTTCGACTATCTTTGAAATATAATTAGCTTGATTTTCTTCTTTAATCAGTCCTAATGCAGAGAGAAATTCTTCGTGTGTGGTTGGCATAACTACAGCTAACTTCTTAGGTACAGATGGTCTACCTCCATATACAACTCCTTCTTCATCCGATGAGGTTTCGCCATCTTTTGATTTTTCGACATCAGAGTCTTCAATGCTGAATCCATTTTCTTCTTCTTCTTCTTCTCCACTACCAGCCCAGAAGTCATCATCAAGATCGTCAGCTTCAGCATCTCTATCTTCAACTTCCAAACCGTTCATTCTCTTCAATCTGTCAGATTCTAATTTTTTCATTCTTTCTTCATGCTCCTTTTGCAACTCTTCCTCTGTTTTTGTTCGATCAGCAGGTACGGAACGCTTTTCATAATTCAATTCCCTCACTTTATTATCATATGCTAAATCAACTTCTGTCTTTTTGGAGAATTGTGGAGCTTCTTGTTTTACTTCATTGAAGGCATTCATGACATCTGCAAAATCTTCATCCAAATCAACAATTTCATCTTGTACCTTCTCAAATTCCATTTTCCTCTGTTGCTTATAGAATTTAGATTTTGCAATGATCTCCTTCATAACCTCGTTCTTGGATTTTCTTCTTACTGGCTCATCTTCTGGCATTAATTGATCTTCATCTACGTATTTTTTATCAGAGAGTCCCAAATCACCTTCATCAAAGCCATCAGCAAATGACAATGATTTACCACCATGGGTTAAACTGAACCCATCGTCATCTTCATCATCATCACTACCCAAGGAGAATAAATTGCCCTTCTTCGAAGCAGCCTGTCTTTCTCTGGTAAATCTTTCTAACATCTTTTCTTCTGCAGTCATGTTTTTATTACTTTCTCCAAATCTTCTATCTATCACACCACCGTTTTTACCCTTGTGCTTTTTCTGATATTCATATTCCATTTTCAATGATTTTTCAATATTAGACTTTGATTTTGTAGAATCATTATGTTGCTTGGAACCCACCTTGACGAATTTTCCACCCAGAATAGTCGTGACATCATGTTTAGTTCTGTTAAATCTTTGGTCGAATTGATTGAATTGATCTCTTATATTAGTCAAGATTTTATCTTTATCGTTTCTTCTCGTTTCTGATGGAGCCTTGGATTTTTTATTCTTTTTCTTTATATTTGTTTGACCAATCAACCCATTAGCCTTTAAGGTTGCTTTTAATTGTTTTAACTGTGATCCAGCCATTTCTAATTAAAATATTCCTCCTTATTATATATTATACTATACTATACAACTATATAAAATTTTATAGAGCATCACAAAGAGGGAAAAAAACATCGAGCGGCTCAAAATAAATATTACACAAAAGTATTATCTTTGAAGATCCTGTTTATAGAATTGGTTTAACATACCTAATACTCCTGATTTATTTCCTAACTTATCAGAAGCATCGTCAACATCATCAAATTTATAATTAATGCTATACCCAGACTCAGTCAAACTTTGTGTTACATCTTTTGAATTTGGATTTTGATACATTAGTGATGGAGATGGGTCAATATTAGATTGAGATATTTGATTTACTTTATTTCGCTTAGGCATTTTCGAAGTGCTTTCCTTGAGCATTGTTGTCATATTTGGACCTGTTGAGCCATTGATCTGTACTTCCTGAGGCTTTTTTGAACCACCATAGCTTTCTAGGAAATACATATATGATTTTATCATCTTATCATCTTGATAATAATCGGCTAATAAATCGTTATCTTCTTCGTCATCATCCTCTGATGCAACATAATCACCGACATCACTTTTATTCTTATTTCCTACGTCGTTTAACTTAATGTCACTAGTAGTATGATCTTTAGGGGTGGTTTTATTAGCCTTTCTTTTCTTTCTTTTATTTAAATCGTACATCATATTCTTATCTTTTTCTTCAAAGTTAAACATAGCAAAGTAACATACGTATCCCAAGCCATCAACATGTATGGAATATTCCCTGAAGAAGTCTATTATAGAGCCAGATTCGTTCAGCACTTTAAACCACAAAATAAAAGGAGTCAAGATCAAGCTTAGGATTTCATTTACAATTAAAATAAGCTTCAAGCTGAAAAGATCACAGAACTCATTCTTAACTTCTGCAGTATGCAATTTATTATTCCAGGAGCTAGGTAAATAATGTGTAAATTGTGCAACATATCTTATACTAGCTTCTGGATCGTAGACAAAAGAAGATTGACCAGCATTTAGATTTTCGGAAGAATTAGTAGAAGTTGTAGCATTTAATGAGTTTGATGTAACTGCCCATATTGTACCGAAAATACTAATGTAGAATAATGCTGATTTATTTTCGGTTAATTCGAAAGACCAAAAACGATGTTCTTCATCTTCAAACCAAATACCCATTATAACTAATACAGCCAATATTGCACCAGATATAAAATTAATAAGATTCATTATGCTACTCAACAAAAACCCTCTAGGAAACTGATTGATATATTTATTTGCAGGCCCCACAGATAAGTGTAATCTTCTTACAAAAAAGTGAGGAAGCTCATTAAACTCCCTTAATTTCCACTCAGCCCAAGGAGTATACTGTCTCAATCCTAAAATCGAAGAAGGATTTGATTTGTACTCATTAAAGTATCTAAAAAAGTATAATAATACAAAATAGATGACAATAAATGGGCACAAAATTAAATTTATTATTGCTGCCATTTTGAATCTTGAACTAAGTTCGTCCGAAATTTGGTTTCTGTTATGATCTTTCAAGATATGAGGGTATATCTGACCTTCATGATTGAATATGAAATTATTAATACATAGCTTTAAATTCCACTCAAGTGTTTTTGTTAAAACAGCCTTATTTGAGAAAAAATTCTTCAATGGATTAGGCAATGGCAATGGCAAACTTAAGTCCAATATGTCCTTGTTAATTAAAGCTATCATATAGTTTTCTTTCCTCATAATTCTATTGGCTATGTCATGGGCATTTAATCTTACTTTTGACTTGAGATCATTCAAATAATGAGCAGGGGCACTTCTATTAGATGAAGTCAAGCTATTATAATCTTTCAAAAGCATTAACCTTTCAACGATTGTGCTCCACGAAATAGTCATCAACTCCTCATCATTGGGAATAGATATTAAATGTCTATAAAAATTTCTAATTTCTTTTAATTTATAATTGTAATCGAAATATAACTGTAGCAATCTCAAAACAATATAACCAACAAACCCCAATAAGAAAATCTTTGCTGATAATGGAACATTATTGAATAGGAAGTTTGGTATAATTAGGTCACTAAGAGTGACATTACCTTCGGAGATAATAGAACCTGGCTCAATAAAATAATCATAATTAATACCCCATTTAAGAAATACAGCAAACCCCAATACGAATATTAATATTAATAAATCCATTATTCTGGAAATTAGAATATTAACAAGCCCCTTTCCTCTATAATAATGATAAATGTCACTTAAGAACTCATCCATATTTGTTATATTTGCCCATAGATACAATGCTCTTTCTTTTGGAGGAATTAATATCCTATTTCGATTTTTTCTATTATTCTGGAAGATAGTTTGGGATGATTTTACTTCTGGTCCCGCTTTTCTGAATTGGCGTTGTTCAGGTTTGTTGAATAATGGTATAGAAGATTCGATATCTTCAGGTTTATTTCTCTTGAATAAATAATCTTTGGCTTTGCTCACTTTTGGAAGATTAAATTTGAGCTTATTGTTCTTGGGTGCTGTAAGGCTGGCCAATATGTCATCATTATCATCTTCAACATCACCTCTATCATTGTAACTTAAATCTTCTGCTCTTAATCTATCAGGCTGCCAATTTACTTGACTCTCCGACTTCTTGAACCTGGCCCTTGCAGACGAGGGTCCCGATGGAGTCGAAGAAACACTCAGAGAAAGGTCCAGATCAGACTCCGAATCTAATAGCCTATTCTCACTATTTGGCGAACTCATTTTGGCATTTGTATCGCTATCAAGTGGTTTTTGAGAGGTCAATAGCGGAATATTGGTAGTCATTTCTGACATATCGTTATCTATCTCAGGGTCATAATATTGATATGTATCATGCAATTGGTTGTATATAGAATGTAGCCCAAATACTCTAGATAGAAATGTGTCATTATTATTACTATTGAATTCTGACATTGTATCTAATATAATTAATTAATCGGATTAAATTAAGCGCCTTTAACTATCTATACACCATTAAATGATGCTTATATCAATAAAGTACTGCACATAAGCTTATCATAATCACAGATAGAAGATGTTTTAATTCTGTGATGGTAAACAAAGAGTAGAAAAAAATCCCACAATCTGCTAATTCAGATGAAATAACAAGAGCATATATTTAATATTGGAATACGTATAGCATTGTGGCCATTAAATTGCAGAATACCATGTAGAAATATGTTAGTCAACTAACTTCATTCTATTTTGTTATTACCCTAAGGTGACCTTCAAAATACAACGTCTTGAGGGATGAAGAGAAGAGTCGCTCGAAAACATATCAGTTTTCGATGCATTTATATAGTAATAGCATATTTTTTGATTGCAAAAGGAATTCGCTCTAATCCTTCCTGATGCCATAATCACAATCCTATGCTAAATAGTAGTCATCCATTCATGAGTTTGCTATCTATTTCAAATGGTTGCAATACGAGGAGCGGTAGTTTCACCGGAACTCTATTCACAAGAAAGCCATTATTCCTTTTTCCTTTTCCCCTTCCCAGCGCTTCTTTTATGCCCATGACTGATATTACATACAGGTTCTTCCGGTGCTTGACTCCGAGTCATCTAACCTAAACTTACATGATGATTAAGATGCTTTGATCCTAAATATATTCTAAATAGTTCTGCTTACAATACTTTAACGAACGAAGCTAGATTTACAGACTCTTTTGATACAAATTATGCGACATATTTATTACTTAAGTAAACCGTCCCCTCAGGTAAGTTGAAATAGAAGAGTCGTGCGTTTATCAACACTCTCCATTATTAATTGAGTTATTTCTTGTTAGCTTTTCGGAGATTTGTTTGTCGGAGTTTCAATTCCTTCCCACAGGGAAGGAGCTTCCTGAGATAGGAAAAACAATAGAGGAGAATACAAAAAAAAAGATTACCCAAAATACGAATTTATTTTAATACTCAGGATTTTTTCTTTGATATATAAATATACCTAAAAACAAAACACGTATGTTAAATAGGGATTCTTAAAAGGTTATATCTAAATTGTCTGTATACGGCCATAGAGTTTGATGAACTGCGATAAAATAAATCCACGGCGGGGTATATTTTCTAAGCGCTTTATCTTTCGTAATTTTTTTATAAAATATTCTGACTGATTTGATAATCTCTTCCATAAGAGGGGTGGTATTTTTTACAGCACATAAACGAAATATCATTTACTCATTACGAGAATTATATTCAATGGAAGCAACAAATTTTTCTTGGAACATCATAGCTATTAAAAAAGCCTTATTTATTGATGACAACCACAAATTCGCACTTATTCCCCTCCATTACCTAAATGTCCTATGTATATATCTAAATTTATACTCCGTAAGCTAAATTCCAACTTGCTCCGCACTATCATTTTGATCTCTGCACGTTTCGTCATCCTTCTATTTTAAATATTATGTTGTGACTAAATAATAAGAAACCAATATGTGCTAGTAAAAGGAGTATTTTGAAGGATATTTAAGCTATATGATATTTACGCTATGTTACTATTCTTGATAACTTACAGGTACCGGAGTACCTATAACTTTCAATTATGACTTCTATGCCTAAAGCAAACACCCCAGTATATTTATCCGTGAAATAACAACAGCTGCAATTTAATGATCTTAATATATTTATGTACAGTCTGTAGTTCTTTGACAACCCCTCCTTTTCACGAGCAACTTAATCAAAATTTACGGTCAGAAGAAGTTAGCGACTCCGAGATGACTACCGGTTTTATCATATTCCCCTCAGGTTCTTTTGCGGGGAGAGACGTACACAAAAAGGCTTTCTTGCATACACTACTCTAAGAAGATATAAAGGTCTTTAGCGAGCCGTGGAAGTATATGTTCCGGTAAAATTTTGCTTCACAAGATAAATTAAATTATAAATATTATTAGTTTACAATACTAATTCAGTTAATTTATAGTATCATTATTAATAATTAGTTAAACGAATCTAATCTTGTATTACTTTAAAATTGAAGTTACTTGAGTAATAGTTTTTCAACAACAAATAACATATTCAATTAGGTAAGTACCATGAAGAAGAATCCTTGAGAGCTTAACAATCAGTAGTTATCACGTTCGCCGAGTTGGGTGTATAAAGGAAGAATTTCAACTTAAAATTCTTTTGTTTATCACAACAGAAATAACAATTGAAACAGATAAACAGTCTTTAAGAACATATATGAATATGTTAAGCCTATCGATTTATCAACATACATTTTAATCTTTAGTTACTAACATGTTTAGTGTTCACACTGAGTTAGTTGATCCATTGAATTTACCGGAAAAGTAAACTAGCACAACCGGATAATATTTTTAGCACCTCAATTTAATGAATACACCAAGAAAAGATTTGACCGAAACAAACTACGGTACGAAAACGGCTTCTGGCAACCCTCGCATATTCAACTGTGAAAAGTGTAAGAGAGCGTTTACAAGGGAAGAGCATTTAACCAGACATGTTTTATCTACACATAATAAACTAAAACCTTTTACTTGTGGCATATGTTCTAGACCATTTTCAAGAAGAGATTTATTACTAAGGCATGCAAAAAATCTCCACGGAGGGTCTGAGCATGCTGTTAGTAGAATACGGAAACTGTTTAAAAGAAATGGAAACGAAAACGTAATAAATACTACGACTATAATCCCCATGAATTCTCCTCCCAACATTGCTATACCTATGGCTAGACCAACAAGATCCTTGAGTACTTCAAGTGCATTTAACCCATCAGGGTCTATTAATAATTTAATACATACCGATGTACCTCATTCACAGCTGGTATATACTGGGTATAATAATATGCATTATGGATCGCTTCCTGCTAATGATCTGTCAAAAGTGATGGAAAGAAACAGTCCCCGGATAAATACAACTTCCGGACAAGGAGAACAAGAAGTGACGTCTTTGAACCTGTCATATGATACTCCAGACAAGAAAAGAATGAAAATATCTGTAAATATGTTAGTTAGTTAGTTCAATAGGTTTAGGAAGGTTATCGGTACAGGGAGTAAATAAAAATTTGCATATAATACTTTTTAGCAGCATTTTTCATGATTCAGTATTTCCTAAGAGAAAACTGACGTAAAATTTTATTTGACTGGTTCTAAATCACGAAATGACTCTTACAAAGATTTCTCTTCAATGTGATTTTTCGTCTAATAGCAGTAACGTAGTAATTTATAAGTGATTTAATACCCTTGAGTGTATTGTATGAGAATTGAAAATCGAACAGTTTTAATCTACTCAACTCACCCCTAGTTGATTTGAATGTATAAATATATGTCTTTCTAGTTGTATTTAATGGAACTTAAAAGAATCAAAATCAGCATCTTAATTGAAGCTTCAGATAAATTATAGAGTTCTTTATAGAGAGTCACAAAGAAAATTAGGAGTATATCTGTATATATTGGACTCCGTAAAATTCAGTTTGTGAATTTAAAATTAACATACAACAATAAACCGATTTTTAATCATCAACCTTATAATTTACCATATATTAAAGCTTAAGGATTATAAATCCTTTACTTTTAGTGTTCAGAAATTTAGTAGGATTTACATTGGACAAAACGACACAATACAGATTATTGTTAACATTAGTGATCATTTTGTACATGAATTTAAGTTAGAAGTAAAATAGCCATTTGCATAACCAGTCGTCAAATAATGCAACAGGTAATTATTTAGTATAATCGTATCTATGTTCTGTTCATTTAGAAGATCATTTAAACTATGATGTATTGGATTTCATACTAAGATTGTTCGGTTGGATGGTCTATATAATTCTATTGAGAAATCCCATTGAAACTTAGTATAGTTATAATTAACTTGAACTCTTCTTGGTTGATAACAAGTATTTTATTTATTATGAGGATTATATATAATTAAACATGGGGTGCTTTTTCTAGAGCGATTAATAGTGCGATGAGCATTTTCACTAATTAATCAAAAGTTTGATGAACCTGTCAGTTATTAAATGGTTGAAGTAGGAAATCCTAAGTACCAATACCAAATTCCTTATGATGAAAATTGGTATATAATTATTACTTCAAATAACCATCATTTTTACTTCAATAAAACAAATAAAAAATCGTATTGGCAATTACATGATGTATTTCAAGACAACAGTGAAATTAATGCTGAGAGCTTTTTAAACTCAATTAACTACAATTATATATCTCTTCTTATTGGACTAAATTCAGGATTAAACGAGCTTAAAGGCTTCCATCAGAAACTAACTGGGCGTCAGAAAAGTAATAAGGCAGAAATTGCTGCCACTGAGCAGAATGTCGAAGTTGAAGAGATTGAGTCTGAAAAGTCAGATTCAGAGTATGAAGTGGATGAAGAGGCAAAAAGGGATTTTATTTCAAATTTATTGAAGGAAGAGGGATATCTTCCTGAAGCAAATGAACAGGTCGAAGAAATTGGTCATCAGAGTAGTCAAGAACAGAAGAATGTTTCGACAGCAACAGGATTGGTGTCTGGATATTCTTCAGATGAAGATGATTCAGATGATGAAACATCACATAAATTAGAGGAAGAAAGTCATAGCAATGTATTGAGTACAAGTCCACAATCTAACATTTCTCAACTGGATAGTGAACTGGATTCTGACAACGGTGATCTTAACCAGGAACTTGATTTGTCGCTTTCGGATGATGAATTAGCAATAAGTAATATAACAGATCAAGACAAAGATACGAAAAGAAATGAGTTTTTAAGTCTCTTAGATAAGTTCGAAGAAAGAATTTCAATATTTGATACTTGGGAATTGGTTGAAGAAGAGTTGATACAAGAATTTGTCAAAAATCCAGAATTCTTTTCAATTACTGAGCCAGCAGAACGAG
Source organism: Schwanniomyces polymorphus var. africanus (assembly GCA_030563145.1). Taxonomy (NCBI): domain Eukaryota; kingdom Fungi; phylum Ascomycota; class Pichiomycetes; order Serinales; family Debaryomycetaceae; genus Schwanniomyces; species Schwanniomyces polymorphus. The sequence continues at coordinate 100,148 of JAKUBG010000022.1, forward strand.
AGAAGTTGTTCACGGAATGGTGTAAAAGTAAGTCAGAGAATACAGGAAATAACGATAATATCAACTTTTCTGGTCTGCAGATACTTCTTTATCTTAAATATTTACAGAATCATAAAGCAGACATAAAATCCACTTTTTACCAACAATTTCTTGAAAAGAATTTTGAAGCGATATCTGAGATTGATTTACCACCTAAACAAAAAGAAAAAATATACTTATCCTTCAAAATCATGATTAACGATTTTGCAAAGTTTGAAAAGAAGACGAAAAAGTCAAAATTACATGACTCTAACATCAATTTGAAAAAGAAGAAGCTAGATGATTTCCTCAAAGCTCAGTTACCATCCATTGATAACTCAATCTATGAGGCTGTTGATATCGAAAAAATTGAAAAATTAGATCAAGATTTTTTTGAAAAATGGCTAGCCTTGATCAATGCTTTCAATATCCCGTTGGGTATCACTGAAAATGTTGAAAATTTTATAGTAGGAGATGAAAAGCGGTTCCAAAGTTATATAGAGGCAATTAGAAGGGCTCTTGCTCAGTAGATAAAATTATTTATCCGAATCTTATATATAGAACCTCGAAAATAAAAAATGGAGTAAAGTGATATTTTAATATATTTTGATAATTAGTTATGAGCAAAAGAATTGTAATCACTGGAGTGGGTCTTATAACTCCGCTCGGTGTTGGAGTTAAGGCAACATGGAATAATATGCTTGCAGGAAAAAGTGGGTTGATATCCACCACGAAATTACCTGAATATGAAGAAAATGGGTGGGATGCAATCACATCAAAAGTAATTGGAAAGGTTCCCGAGGGAAGTTTACTGGAAGGTAAGTGGAATGTTAGTGATCATATGAAGAAATCAGAATCAAGTAGATTAGCATTATTTTCACAGTATGCATTAGCAGCTACCCAAGAAGCTCTTTCTGATGCCAAATACAATCCCCAGAATGATGAGGAAAAAATTCATACGGGTGTTGCAGTTGGAAGCGGTATCGGATCATTTCCTGATATGTACAGCAATTCAATTGCGTATAATGATGGTGGGTATCGAAAAGTTCACCCACTATTTATTCCCAAATTATTAACCAACATGGCTGCTGGTAATATTTCTATTAAATACGGTCTCAAAGGTCCATTGCATTCTGTATCTACAGCTTGTGCTACGGGGCTCCATGCTATAGGTGATGCATATAATTTTATAAATAATGGTTATACTAAAGTAATGATAGCTGGTGGAACTGAAGCATCTATTCATCCATTAGCCTTATCAGGATTTGCAAGAGCAAGATCAGTGGTTACTGATTTTAATGATTCTCCAGAAGAGGCAAGTAGGCCCTTTGATGCAAAGAGAAACGGATTTGTTCTCGGGGAAGGCAGTGGTATTTTAGTGATAGAAGAACTAGAACATGCCTTAAATAGAGGTGTTAAGGAAAGCGATATATATGCCGAAATAATTGGCTACGGCTTAACAGGAGATGCCCACCATATTACGGCCCCAATGGAAAATGGAGATGGAGCTTTTAGAGCAATGAAAATGGCTCTAGACAGAGCTAAAGTTCCTCCACAAGATGTTGGTTATGTTAATGCACATGCTACATCCACAGTTATTGGAGATAGAGCAGAAAATAATGCTATTAATGAATTGTTCACTAATAATGACGACTTAAGTATATCTGCAAATAAAGCTTCATTTGGACATCTACTTGGTGCTGCCGGAGCAGTTGAATCTATTTTAACCATCAAGTCAATTAAGGAATGTATAATTCCTAAGACATTAAACTTAGAAGCTGCTGGTGGACACTCAGATGATGATATTTCTAAATTTTCTAAATTTGATTACGTCTCCACTGGAAATAGGGCAAAAGAGATTGACTATGCGTTGTGTAACTCGTTTGGGTTTGGTGGGGTCAATAGCTCTATCTGTTTCAAAAAATTTACCTTGTAAATATCACTAATATATGACTATGAATGAATCACTGTAGAAAAGAATATTTATTAAACCAATAAACTAAGCTCTCAACGGTGCTATAAATAATAAAGAATTATACTACAAAGGAGTTAACTCCTGAACAAATGTTAATAATCTAAATCTCAGACTGATCATGCACTACACCCATCAACCAAGGTGTTTTTTGGTCTCTTATACCCAGCATCTTCAAATGAAGTCAAATTAGCATTCTCATATATATCGAGATGTGATTGGATATAGTCGTAAGTTGGGAAATCATCTGGATCACATGTGATATTGATTTGATCTTCTGGTTGGTAAACTCTTATATGATCTATTCTCAAAGTAACTGGGAAATGAAGAGAAGCCCAATCAATATAAGCCCAATTATTAGAAACACCCAAGTTCATGACAACAGACATTGGCTCTTTGGAAATTCTTCTCCATCCTATGTTACCATTAGGTCCTAAAGCATATGCATGGACAGATAAAGTAGGCTCACCAACTAACCATGTTAAGTAACCAGTATCATCATCATTTAAGTATTCAAAACCGTACATCTGGTAGTTATGCTCAGTGTCTCCCATTTCGTACCAAGAAGTATTTAACGTAGTTGTACCTGAAACAGCTTCTTGGAATGGACCACCAGCATAAGTGTTCATGGCAGTAACTGACAGGTTATAGATTTTAACGAAGTTATAATCAGGCATATACCAAATATCAAATGGAGCAATTTGCATAGATTGTGAAGCAACACCTACACCAAGGTCGGTGTCCATTTCACCTTCAATAATATCAAGTTCTGGTGCACCTCTACCTGTACCTGGATTTGGATGAGACTCACCTTTACAAGTACAACTGTTCAATCTTTGACCTGGCAAATAAGAAATACCATCTGGAGAAGATTGGTTAGCAGTAATACCAGCATCACATGAATCATAAGTATATGGCCAAACACCATCAGTAGATGCTAAATAACCAGGACGTCCTAAATTACCCATAGTCCATAAACCTGGCCATAAACCAGTGACATTACCATAGTTTGGTAACATTGCAGAGATTTCAATACGACCTTGTGTAAAACACATTTTATTCCAACTTTGAACCATACCAGATCTATAGTATAAGTCATGATTCTTAAAAGCGTCCATTCTTAAATTCAACGTTCCATTAGCGGTGGTAACTGCATCAGGAGTATACCATTCTAAATCCTTAGTAGCATCATAATGAATATCGACGGCAGTGAAGAATTGATCATCACCTTCGTAGAAGGTTCTGCCTTCAGCATTAAATTCATCTGAAAAGACCAATTTCCAAGTCTCTCCAGTTGAAGTTTTTACAGTTTGAACATCCAGCGGAGTATCAGGATCAACTAAACTGGTTCTGATTGCACTTAATATTGGGTACTTGTATCTAGTTAAAATTTCATAACTTTGTGGTTTGTAGTGTTCTTCAACACCTGAGTAAGTTAATACCGGCAAGACAATGAAAACACAAGCAGCACCAATAAACAATATTATGATACCTATCAACCCGAATGTAGATCTTCTATCTAAATTCTTCATGTCATGCATGAATCTATTTTTATCATATTCAGCATCAGCTATTGGATCAGGATTGTGTAAGTAATCATCCGGCTCTTTTTCATCAATATGCAATGGGAAAGATGAGGCAGGGTATCCACCAAATGGACTGAAGTCGGCAGTTTGTAAGAAGCCATTTGGAGATTTTTCTGATATAGGTGAGTCGGTATCATCTAGCTTTTTGCTCTGTTGGTAAAGTTGACTAGATAATGAGGATGAAGATACCACTCTTGATCCTGCCATAGAGGGATACCTGTCGTATTCTGGAGGCACTTGGATATTGTTTGCTCCATTTTGATTGGCAGATAGTCTAGCACTATCATCAAATACGTTTTCATTCGACAATAAGTTTGTTGTTGTATCATTTTGTGAGTAGTAGCCGTTATATGCATTGAATGGCTTTCCGTATTGTGAGTTATCATCCAGTTGAGTAGAAGACCCTTCATTTGTAACAAATGAACCAGATTCCTCATCCCTTGATGAAGCAAATGGATTTTGGGGACTCTCAGAGCCATCTTTGTAGCCGTGAGGAGTGTTATATGTCAAATCTCTTTGAGCCATGGTATTTTAGCAAGATAAACGAATGGAAGTAAATAGACAGCGTCTATAGCAATTTTAAGTTATACGAACCGTACTTTGCTAATATATAATGAAAGCTTTGCAAAGATTGTGTATGTTATATGAAAAGCACTTTATAAGCCAATACTGGATGATTTTGAACCAATTTCCAGTTACTTTTCTATGTTACTAACTAGCTTTCTAGTGGTATGTATCCGATTTTCTTCAACGAACACGTATTGTAAATTATTTGCTCGGTGTTCTTGCCAAACAGTTAATTATAAAATATCAAAGATAATGAATATCACTAAAGATTCCAAATACTTTGAAAAGAAAAAACTTATACGATTTAATTTTTATTCTAATAAACTTTAAGGAAAAGAAAATCCGCAATCCAGAAAGATAGTAAAAATCATCATTTATGGCTGTGCGAAATTTTATTTTTAACTTAAGATTATTTTTGCTTTGGGCTCACGTCACCCACCCACCTAATTCTTAACGTAAATAATGTCAAGAAATGTACGGATTGGCATGCATTTACTGAATTCTACTGTAGACATGGTGAGATATATAAGATTATTTTGGATTACACTTGTCAGACTGGATAGTTTGGGTTATATTCTGACTGAGGTTGTGTTCATGTTAACAAATCTAGACGTGTTGAAAAACTGAAATTAGGACTCTCAACGTAGATTTTCTGTATAGTTGCATAGGAACTTATGTATATGCATGTATCTATAGTTCCTTTGAAATCTTAGGCAAAGGAAATTCTTGTGGTATATGCTAGTATAAGATAGAAAGAATACTATAAGCGAGAAAGCTACTGTAGATAATGGTGTCTAAACTTGCGCCACTTCACCTTGTAGTCGGAAGTTACAGAGCAAAACAAAGGGTTGGAAAAAAAAAGGGTAAGAAAAACGCTTTCACGCGACATTTTATTATGATGATTTTTCTGGATCATCCAGATCAAAAGAAATGCAAAAGAAGAATCAAACGTACATACAGAGGTTAGCGACAGCAGGATCCTATGTTGGTACTATACCTGAGTTGAAAGATATTGAACTATACTTTATATACTCAGATACTATTCAATAGCATTAATGAATATATAAAATGGGAAAGTCTGGTATAAAATGGTTGTATCCACTGGCACATTTGGACATGTAACAAATTTCAATAAGGCAGAATAAAGATGTTGACTATTTTTCTTGATAAAAAAACACGCTATTTACACAATACGCAAAAAAATGGAAGTAGGAACAGATCATACACCATAAATGTCGTCTGAGGTTCCCGACTTGGGCTGTCACAAGAGCGCGTTGAAGTATTTTGAGCAAAATTTTCCGTAAGTAGCGGAGCAAAAATGCACGATGAGGACTTTTGCTGTTACACACAGTCCTATCTTTATTGGGGAAGAAAGTAGTCTCTTTTGGATGAGTATATAATTGATCCTATCGTTCTATAAAGAAGAGAGAGCATAATAAACGTACTAAGACTTTAAACAAGATTAGACATTTACTGTAATATATTGTAGTATTGTAGACATGAAATTTCTCCTTATTCACGAATTACCAAGAATTAAGCGCGTTAATTCATGTTAAAATGCCTTGTCTGTTATTAACCTTCACATAGTAACTAAGTAGTGCTCAGTACCCAGTTGCAAAATTTTCCGTATTGGATGGAACTAATTATGCTATTGTTACAATGTAACCTTACCAACGTTTGTTTAATGCACTCTTTGCTTAACACATGAAATACTAATAACGGATTAATTCATATATTCATATATTCATCTCATATAAACACCATATACATTCCAGATCTTGTTTACTAACCTTAGCTTTGTGGCATTGTCATACTTATTGTTATTTAGCTCGTTGAGATCTTTAATCCAATCATTACGTAACAGTTTTGGAATAATAAGTTTGGATGTCAACAGAAGATTCATGATCTCCACCATGATTTTACCATCTGCAGCTTGTAGAGAATCTCTATTAATTATCAAGTTTTCAATTGTATTGAGTGATTTGAGACAAATGACCTTGATATCCTTTCCATCAATAATAAGAGGCTTAGAACTAGTAAGATAATCCCAAAGTTTGTAAACAATTAAAATAGATGGACTAACTGAAACAAGGCCAAAAACCAATTGTTGAGATTTAAGTAGCTTATCAATACCATTTATAGCAATTGCACCATCAACTTTGGTTTTTTGAATTTGAATTAGCAATGATCTAATTAAATTTCCATTGACCAATGACTTCAAAGGCGATCTGATTTCCTTTTCATATTTGGACATTAGCATGGTTAAATTACCTTTTTGAATCAAATTATGGATTTCATCTCGATCAATATTAGACTTTTGATCAACCATTAAGTCTACGACCATTCTTTCCAACGAGTCCAAATCTGATTTTAATGACTCTTTGGAGGTGATAGTTAATTCATCATCCTGGCGTAAAGTTCCAAGCATGCCTTTTATAGGTTTAATTAACCAATTTTTATAAAATCCTACTACTGTATCCACCAAGTTATGTTGAATCCATTTCCATATCTCATATCTGTTTTTATAAATATTGACAGAAGAAGATGGTCCATATTTGATCAAAACAAATAATAATGGCCAGTATCTAGTTAAAAATGAAGGAATATCTATACTTGGATTAAGTTTGCCAACCTCTAGTTCTGAGAGTTTGTTTAACAACTTACTGACTTTTTCATTATCAGACTCATTCAGAGATATTTCCATTAAATTTTCCAAATTGGCCATGTTTGCATCTCCATTAATTAACCTATCAATTTTGATAGCATTGGCATCGATTTCGTCATTTAATTGGGACATCTTTTTAGATATTTCATGGCCAGAAATTCTTATTGGAGAAGTCCAAATGAATTTCAAACTCTTGAATAATTTATTATTAGAAAACTTAATCAAAGTGATATTGGAGTTGTGGTGTGCAAATGAATAGATAGATCTTTTGATAAAGGTACAGTATAAGATGAAGTTCTCCTTGGCTATTTGGGCATTTTTATATAACAGTTCATTAGAATCAACCAGCGAAAAAGAAGCAAACGTTACTTGCTCCTTCTTGATGCTATCAAGAGCACTTTCTCCAATGGATTTAAATAATTCAACAATTTTAATGGGCGAAATTTGTACAAAATATATGATTTTATTGAATGTGGAGTCGTTGATTCTTTCCCAGTAGGCCAATCTATTCTTCAAAACTAATGTATTATAAACTAATGTATTCGAGAGTTTTAAATTTATAACAAGGTTCATATACTCTATAATAATCTCCTTTAATTGCTGTCCTATGGCATTATCCACTTCAATTCCTTTTATCTTGTTATCGATTTCCTGGAACTTTGATATATTAATTTTTGATATTTTTGTCAATTTAAATTGATCTATATCCAACAAGTAATAAAGTTCTTGAAACGCATCTTGTAGGATGCTAACATTGTCATTTTTTGCCTCTTTTTCACTCTCCTCTGAATACTTTGCCAAATCAGTAGATAAGAGATCTAGCGTAACTTTGTTAAGCTTTAAGAATTGTTTCTTCAACTTTAATGAAATGACATTATTACTGTTAATATCATGAATTAGATTAAGCGAACCTGATGATTTTAGCAGGATTCCTGGTCTAATCAATTCCATCTCTAAAAAAGAAAAATAGCAATTTATCAATTATCGAGAACTATTTTCTCAAATTATCAATACTTAATTTGTCAGTTAGCAACTTTAAAAAAAGTCGCTAGAAACACTACAGCTGTAATATATATACCGGTCTATTTTACTTTATATTAGAATTTATTTATGTGTGCATATTTAGTCATCTTCATTATTCTTTTCGTCTAAAACGCCAGTCAGCTTGATCAACATGTTCACATCGTCATCCTTCCAGATCTTATGAATTACCTTTGTTTTGTCGGTAGTAGACAAGCTCAATGTTGCAAATTCTAACTTATCACTATTCAAATTAGATGAATCCATTGTCTTGGATAATACCTTTATAGCTAATTCGCATGCTTCCTTCAATGTGAGGTCATCTTTGTAGTCCTTTTTCAATAAGGTTTGTGCAGCAGAACTGTTGGACCCAATACTGGTGGCCTTCCAACCGGCATAGTTTCCTGAAGGCTTGGATGTGAAAAGTTGGAATTCGTATCTGTCATCATATCCAGCATATAAGAAACTGACACCAAAAGGTCTCAAACCACCATGTTGTGTATAACCTTGCTTAATGTCACACACTTGCTTGATCAACAACTCACAAGGAATCTCTTCACTATATGTCTTCAAGTATTGTTGAGCCTTTACTCTGGCAGTATTCACCAAAATTGATGCATCGGCAGTCATACCAGCAACCGCACAAATCATGTTGTCATTAATTACATAGAGCTTCTCTGCTGATCCATCATTATCCAACAATTTAGATGTTACTTTCTTCTCACACGCCAATACTACACCTTCTTTCGATAAGATACCAATAGCAGTACCTGCCATCGATATGGCCTCTTGCGCATATTCAACTTGGTACAATCTACCTTCTGGAGAGAATATAGTAGTTCTTGAATCGTATCTTCTGGACATCTTATTCAATTACTTCAATTCTTAATAAAACACTAATGTCTTCTTCTTCTTCCACCAGGTGGCGATTGAGGTAACTTACTGAGATTTGATTTCCTGCACATAATCAAACTCTTTTTGGGGCCCTCTTGAAGATGGCTCTTGTATATATAAGGCGAGAGAGGTTGGAAAGCTGGAGGTTAGGATCGATATACAATGACAATATTCGTAAGCTCACAGTATATACCTATTGGGTATACGAGGCCATCTTTTCCGTCATTATATCTCCCATTTGGTGGCACTAATAATTCATACCAGAGTCTGTTTCTCTACTATAGTAAAGATATCTGGATTTTTACGGTAGCATGGTCAATGTTACTATTTGGCTGCTTATATTTCGCTGCAGGGTCGCTAGCGGTCTACAATATGCTTATGACACACCATAGACATCATAGGCGGGTATTGAAATACACTGTTTTGAAGTGCGTAGTTGTGTTTGGCTTATTTATATTATCTGGCTTATGTCAGGCATTCTTCACAAGTGCCATCATTGGGCTTATACTTCTGACAATATATCGAACTGGGTCACTATCTATGAGTACATGGATACCATTTTGCTGGGGAGTGGCTCTGATGCTTTTTAATTTGAGTAGCTCTTATCTGACAAGTAAAATGCTATTATGACTGGAGATTAAAAATGTCAAATAATGACAAAAAATGGGTAAAAGGCTAATAGAAAAGGATTATTATGGTGATATAATGTATAGAGTCACATAGCTTGTATAATAGGACAAAATCATCTTTTGGTGATATCACGATAAAATGCGGGTTGTAAAATTATAGATAATTTATTTATGTGGAAATTATAATCCAAGACAGTAAGATGTCCTCTATCAGTGGCGATGTTGATGTTTCGTTTCTAGAGATTAATGGGATAGTTTACAATTTCTATCATATCATAAAAAATGATAACCTGAATGTTGATGTACAATTGGCCAAGAAGTTAGCGGCTAAAGCGTTAGGGTTAATGGATAAATACAGCTCCCTCCACCCACAATACCAACTCTTGATAGATTATTGTAGAATGTACGATAAGGGCTCTAAATACAATGATTTGTGGGTCCATGAGGTAAATGAACGAAATAATCAAATTAAGTTGAAGTCTAAACATCATTATGGTGATAAAGGAGCATTTGATGCCATTAAGAAAGGAGCAATTGCATCGGTAATACAGGGAAGTTATTTACTGCTGAAGTTAAAAGACTTGACAAGATTTCAAACAACACAACCGGTAAATATGAAACAATTCATTGACAATAGGTATATGGAGTACTTCTTTTTGGAATTTATCATCAATTTTTATCAGTTATATTGGCCAGTGTCTGAGGATAGTGACGAACTTTCTCAATCGGGATCTTTTGTTAATCTCAGTAATAACTCTATTTCTGCAGATCCTTTGAGGTCTATGCAATCAATATATAAGAAAGTCACATTTTACTATAATAAGAACGAATCACTATTTAGAGAAGAAAATGGAGACATAACAGCAGAGTTTTCATATTATTGGATGATAAAATGGCTAAATATACTAGCTTTATTTAAACAGCTCAAATACCATGAATGCCTTCAAGAAGTCGAAACGATGATAAGTAATGAATCTGACAGATATCAATTACTAGAATTATTAGAGAAAACTCCAATTCTAAAGTCAAGCATCTTAGTCGTATTTGCCTTTTCTGCAATTCTAGCAAAGCCATTTAAGGACCTCACTTTAATAGATACTGATTTCCAGCCTCTTATGGATTCCTTTGTGATATCAGAAGACAATATTGAATTTTCAATATATAGTGACATTTTAGTTCCATTATCTGAATTAAGACTAAGGGAAGTAAAGAATATTTTCAAAAATACGGAATATATCTCCAAACTTTCGAGCTCCATAGGGCATGTCTTACCAGAACCTGTGAATAAACTATCACCGGGTTTTTTGGACTATCTAATGCAAATGATCGACTTCAAGAGTTTCTTATTATTAATATCTATGACTAAACAAATAAAGAGAAGAAAAATGATGAGCCTATTAGGATATGATGAAAATGAAGACATAGGCCCTATTTCAAATAATTTGATAGTCTTAATTTCTAGTCTAGGACTAGGTGAACTGGGAATAGGGTATAATGTTCAAGGTGATTACTATTATAATAATGAGGATAATAATAAAGAAATTTTGTTAACAAATGAAATTGATAACTTAACTGAAATGCTAGAAAGCGAAAGCATGGCCAAATTATTAAGAGCAGTGTTAATTGAGAAGTTTCTTAACTAAGCACTGGATGCCAATTTATAAATGAGCTTCATCATGAACAATCTAGCTGATAATGGATTATATGCAACGTTCTTTATATTTATATTTATATTATGACCATTATAGAGTAATCGATGAATTAAGGTACAGGTAATCATTATTAAATATACCCCACAGTCATCAAAATTATCTTGTTGGTCACAAGCCATCTTAATTACTTGAATCTTTCTATTACCTTTAACGAGCGATTTACACTTTTCTAATCTCTTTGTTAATTGTAAGAATAAATGGTCCTCGGATGTTGTATCATCATTTTCTCCAAATGCCATGGAATCGTACACATAGAGTCTATTTTCAAGCAAGGAAAACACTCCTAATATCCAATGATCACCATTATTCAGGTCCTCTAGATCTACTCCATCGTAGTCGTCTATGTAATTTATTGGCATGAATATGAATTTTGCAGACTTTAAATCGTCCATTGGCAAAATAGTCTCTATATCATCATTAATTGGCATATGCAAAAATAATTGCACTAATGAAGGATATAACAACGCAACCTGTTTAGCATAATTGTCATCTTCTGATTGTTTTAAAAAGTATTGATAAATTAGTTCGTAAACAAAGGATATATTATTATCATTTAGCCATTCTTCGGGTAAAATGTGTTCCAAATCAGATTTATACAAAGAAACAGAGTGACAATGGAGAATCTTGAAGTCTTCTTTTGTCTTATGACCACTTTCTTTTATTATTTTCGAATACGTCTGTTTTAAAGTTGTCAGTGCTTTATATGGATTAAATTCTAGAAAAGCAGATTGATTTTCTTCACCAATTTCTTTCCTTTTCATTTGTCTTTTTCTTAATGCTCGTATTTTCTTTTGTTGCTTGATTTCTTTCTTCTGTTGTTTAGTTAACTTCTTTGGAAGTGTGTCTATTTGGGTTTCTTCCTTTCGTTCAGCTTCATGTTCATTTACATCGTCAATTAATATAAACTCATCCCACGGTAATTGGTCAAATCCATTGCTTAAAATTTTATCAGGCAGCTTTGAATTCTCTTTTTCCTTCAGATTATCTATACAAAATCCTTTTCCTTCCTCATATATAATACCCATTTTTGTAGATCGTACATCATTTGCAATTTTGAAATTTTTCAAAAAGTCGAGTTTGGTCTATTCTTTTGAAGTGGACTCTATTTTTAGCTATTCCTTATAAATGATCAGATTAGCATTAAGAAGTAATATCCGAGGTTCATTAATTGCCTTAAGGAATACTAGACAGTTAAATATTAAAACCAGACCTAATTTGTCAGTCTCATATTTAACTGGTCAACCTACCCATGAAACAAGACCACACTATATTCCTACCCCAGGTAACCTCACTCCAGGTATAAGTGCATTAGAATATTATAATAGAAGATCAGAGTTGGTGAAAAAACTTCCTCCGAAATCTATAGCTATTTTAGTAGGAAATCAAGTTCAATATAGTTCTGGAAGTGTATTTCATGAATTTCAACAAGATAACGACTTATATTATATGACTGGATGGTTAGAACCGAATTCGGTTGCAATAATTGAAAAGGTTCTGAATAATGGTACTGCGGAGGATACAGCTTTGCATATGTTGGTTCCACCGAAGAATCCTCTGGTGGAATTATGGGAAGGTGCTAAGCTGGGATTAGAGGGTGCATACGATTACTTTAATGCAGATTACACAGAAAATATAGATAATATTGGAAGATATATAAGCAAGCTTATTGCTAGAAATGATAACATTTATTGGGACGATAAAAGTAAGCTGGGAGGTGGATTAAGTACAAGTTCGAAATTTCAGAACTTTTTCAATATTGGTGAATCTTCAAGAATACCACAAACTATTAGGGAGGCTATAAAAGGACCAGGTAAAAATGTAAGATCATTATCCAGTGAAATCGCCGAGTTAAGAGAGATCAAATCTGAAGCAGAAGTTAATGTTATGTACGCAGCATCGATAATTTCCAGTAGAGCTATTAATTTATCTATGGCTCAAGTTGGTTCTGATTCTCCATTTGTGACAGAAAAGACGTTAGCTAAATTTTTGGATTACCAATTTGTGAAGGGTGGGTGTGATAGACAAGCTTATATTCCCGTAGTTGCTAGTGGAAAGAATGCACTTACTATACATTATACCAGGAATGATGATATCTTATATCAAGATGAGTTGGTTTTTATTGATGCTGGTGGAAAATTAGGTGGATATTGTGCCGACATATCAAGAGCATGGCCAAACTCATCTCAAGGATTTAGTGATGCACAAAAAGATCTTTATCAAGTTGTTTTAGATACCAACAAGAAGTGCATTGATTTATGCCATGAAACAAATGGTTTGTCACTTAATGATCTTCATGAAAAGTCAGTCGACTTCTTAGTTAATGGCTTGAGAAATCTCCCAGGTTTTCAAGGTGTTTCTAGATCTGAAGTTGCCAGAACATTATACCCTCATTACATTGGTCACCATTTAGGATTGGACTTACATGACATTCCTAGTACTTCCAGATTTAAAAAATTAGTCAGTGGTAACGTCATTACCATTGAACCAGGATTATATATCCCACAAGATAACAAATGGCCAAAAGCATTCCAAGGTATTGGTATTAGAGTAGAAGATGACGTTGTTGTAGGTAAGACCAGTGATGATATTTTAAATTTAACTAGTGGTTGTGTGAAAGAAATTAAAGATATAGAATCTTTGATAAATAATGGTGAAGTGACTACTCCTGGAGTTAACGATGAACTTGTTCTTTTAGATATATGAGTAACTTATAAATACTGATGTAAATAGCAAATATAAGAAGTAAGAAAAACTATGTACAAATGATAATATTAGGTCCTTAACGGCCAACGTTTAACAATAAGGAGTTCTTACTACCATCTTCGTTACCACCGTTGTTACTTGGTAAATAAGAAACATTTGGAGAACTTGCTAAAGTAGCAGCAATCTCCTTGGAAGCTTCCAATCTTCTAATCATCAATAAACCATCACCAGCTTTGGCTAAAGCCTTGGAAACAACTTCTGCACTTTCTGCTTCACCTTCAGCCCTGATAACTGCAGCTTTTCTTTCTTGCTCGGCCCTTTGGACTAAGTATTGTGCTCTTTCGGCATCTTGTTGAGCAATTTGTTTTTGTTCAACAGCCTTGGTAAACTCTCTTCCAAATGTCAAATGAGTGATGGAGACATCTTCTAATCTGATATTGAATTCGTTTGCTCTCTTAGATAATTCTTGTCTAATTCTAGCTGATACAACTTCTCTTTGAGTAATTAATTCTGCTGCATCAAATTGAGCTACAACACTCTTCAATATTTCATTACCAATAGCAGGTAAAACTCTTTCATCATAATCTAAACCTAAACTTTGGTAGATCTTTGGTAAGTTCATTACATCTGGTCTGTGCAAAACTCTTAAGGTCAAAGAGACATTTTGTAAATCCTTAGAACCAGTAGTAGTAGCAATAGTTTTTGGTCTTGTTCTGACATCATAAATGACTGCCTTTTGTAACCATGGAATCAAGAAGTGAGTACCTTCCCCAATAACACTTTGTTGAACACCGTTCACTCTATCGAAAATAACTGCTCTTTTACCACCTTCAACATCATATAAAGCGGATTGACCTAATGTAACCGCTATACCCACCGGAAGGGCTACCTTAGAGAGGATTTCAGCAAATCTTTGTGACATTTGAATCTATTTATCTTAAATGAGGATGTCTCTAACTATGGCAAGGAAATTGTAAATGGGTTTAAAACGCCACTTACTGTTAACCTGCGAAATCACAGATTGAGATTTTTACAGGTTACAATTCATACAGACCAGACTATTATTCATTACACATTCATAGAATATACAAGAATACTAAGCATTATTCAATTACGCCTATAGATAAAATTACGAACTAATAGTTAGCGTAAGCATATGTATAAAAAATAAATGATTAATAGTTCAGTTCCAAAAGATGGGTAATATAAATGCTAAAGCCATCATTAGAACAAGATGCAATAATTTGAATTGTAAATTTACGAAGTGAATCATCCAAGTTGAACGAACTCAGTTATCAATAAAGTACACTAAAGTCCATGCAGCACCTGCTGCAACTGAGCCAATAGCAACCATTTGAAAACCTTCACTTACTTTCTTCGCATTTCCACAGTCCTCTCCTAAGGATATAGATGTCTTTATAAACCCGAAAATAAATAAGGTAATTAACATGACGATGACAGAAACAAGTAATCCAGTTTTAACTACTTTGCAGAAAAAGTACGGTAATAATGGAACAAAACCACCCAAGAAATATGACAAACCAATAGTGAGAGCAGATGTAAACTCTCTACCTTCAGCAGGCTCTTCTAAACCTCTTCCAAATCTAATGACAAAATCAATTAAATTCTTTGGTTTGTTATCTAAATCTTTTAAAAAGGAAGAGATTGTCTGTTCAGATGCACCCAATTCAAACAATATTTCAGCAGCGTCCTCATTAACTACTTCCGGTTTCTTAAAAAAATCAAGCTTCTCTTTCTTAACTTGAGATTGGTAGTATTCAGATTCAGACTTGGCAGCTAAAAACCCACCAAGACCCATGGAAATAGCACCAGATACCAATTCAGCCATACCACCGGTAATAACAAGCTTGGAATCACCCAATGATGATAAACCAGCAGTCAATGCAAAAGGAACAGTTAAACCATCTGATAAGCCAATGATTATATCGGACATGACTCTAGGGTCAAATTTGCTGAAAAACCCTTCTTGTTCATCTTCTTCTTTTGTATAATTAGAGTTTGTAACATTGAGAATTGCCTCTTCTCTGGCAATTTCCAGCGCTCTATCACTGTCTTCAGTAGAACCATATGGTGATTGGCCTTCTTCTAATAAACCTTCAATTCTACTTAACTCCTCATCTGATTTATTTTTAGCAAAAAGTTTACCAACTTGATTTTTCAATGCAACGACTGACATATTTAACTATTTGAAATATTAAATTTAATAATAACTTAGGTTTTGGAACGAGATCGAATTCTATTCTACTCTTGAATACTTAATTGGATTGCTAATATTGATACGAAATTTCAGATGCACGTATCCTTTTGTTTTTTGTTTGACAAGTATCCCACTATTTCGCTGATAATATTCGGCTTCTCAACTAGTAAAGATAATAACAATTAATACGTTGGTTTGATATCAACGTATTTATATTTCTTTTATAACCTGTTATGCTAAAAAACACCTATTTGTATACAAAATTTTACTTGCACACATAAGATTTTAAATATGAGATACGCAATGATAGGATTTCGTCACGTGTACATCTGAGATGTTTTGCTTACATTTGAAAAACATTTGATTGGTTGAGAATCGGAATTCTCTTAATTGTGTCAAGCCAAATACCGGTACGGGATTACAATTAATAGAACAATACAAAATATAAATGTAATCCAAAAGCTGTTAATGGAGGAAATTTATTTTATATCATGCAGGGTGGATGCAGGCATTAGTTTCTTGCTTTAGAATTATAGTAAGAGCTATAACTCTACCTTAGTTACAAGCTCAATTTAGCGCCTTTTAAGCCATAGCATTTGTGGCGAATGTAGTTAGCATGGAAATGCGTCGATAAATCGGCATCCACCAGTATGGTTATTCCGGTGACGAAGGGGCTTATATGTTCATAAATCGTAAATGTCTAAGTATATCTAACACAATGCCTCTAGGATAATATTTTCGAAATATATTTAGATTAAATCCAACTAGTATACAGTGCCATCATATTGAGGAATACCTATATGCTAGAGGTTGATAAACAAAAAAACAGTAATTAAGCAAAATTTCAAGTGGTAAACACTTACGAAGGTAATGCTGTATATTGGTATTAAAGAATAATGCTGATAAATCCATAATTTATTAAATGTATTGTACAATTATTTATTGTTATTTAATGGCTCTGTATTTTAAAAATTCCAAATAAAAAAATATGATAAAATCCTTGGTAATAAGCATCGGTAAAATCATCATTTTTTTATATATGTTCTTAAAGATGGAACCTTATAAACGAAAGAATTTTTCTGATTCATATATCCTTTAAGAAAAGAATATTTTTCGATCATAAGACATGAAAATATTTCTCTTCAATTTGTCTCTCATAGAAGTGAATCCTACACACTTTTCTCCATGTGCTCAAAAAGCAGAGGTTTGAATGGAACTGTGTTGTCCCATAAATCAATCCCTCCCCTAACTAGATCAAACTCAGAGTCTAAATCAACAACGTTTGGATATAACTGGTCTTGCAACATCAGAAGCCATATTTTATCAACATTTTCATTGCTAGGTACATAAATCCCTGGTGAAAGATTTGAGTTATTTGTATTCAAAAGATTTGGGCTCTCGCGTTGTTTTGGATTTATAAATAGCTGTGGTACTTCCTGGTCGTAAGAGTCTCTATAATTCATGACTCTCGTAAGTCTATCAGAAACCAAATTAGTCACCTGTTCTAAATTAGACAATTGATCTATACTAAAATTAAATGATTTTAATTCCAATCCTGATTTCCATGGCTCTTCATATAGTTCATCTTTCATCAATATATTTACTAGTAAGCTTTGTGCCCGAGAAATTCTCCATGCATGGTAATATCTTGATGCAAACTTTGCAATTGCCATAGTTGTTAATTCTCCCACTTTGTTGATGTTTTCGACGATATTTATAAGAATATTATAACGCTTGTTATAGTCGAAATTATGATTAAGGTTCTTGCTGTGTTGCGGGCTTCTTTCCATACATAACTTAAGATATCTGACTCTAGCAAGAAAATATAAGTTAAGCTGATTAGATTTGTGTAAGCAGAGTTCAATTGCTGGAATTAGTATCAAGCCATAGGAGCTGTACTTTCCAAGAATAATTTCAAAAAAGTAAGGGATGAATTCCTCGTAAAATATAGTATATTTCTTATGGATCAAGAAGAAGGACATTTCAACGTTCTGAGACTTTTCATAGTGTAAAAACAAATGGAAATAAGCACTGAATAAAGAACTTCGTATTTGTAGAAATAATTGAGCTCTTTTAATTTCTAATACTATGAAATCATTATTCCTGGATCCCTCTCCTATAGTAAGTAACTCTTCAGTACACTTCCTCTCGATATAATTCAACTCAGCAATAAAGCTGCTGGTTTGAATAGGTTTGTTAATACAAATTACACTCTCAAGAAAGTTGTGAAATGATAGTTTGTTAGGAATCCAAGTAAATTCTTGTAAGATGGATGCTTCGAGATTAGAATCTAAAATATTGCTATTTTCACCATTTAAAAATGGATCTTCCACATCAGAATTTCGTATATCCACAGTAATTGGGGTCCCGTTGGTTATAGAATGTAAGTAAGAATCTTGGACAATAGTTGCCCATATCTTTCTTCCTAAATGATTTATCTTTTGATTATTACAGACACCATCAAGTTTATCAGGCTCTCGATTTAGCCCCAAAGAAATGGCCATTTGAACTAAAATAGCAGAGCTTATCATTGAGTCACCTCCATCTAAACCATCACCATATTCAGGAGCTAATTTATGACATATTCTCATGTATAACAATGCCTGTAAGATGGATAAGTTATTTTTCTTTGTAAATTGAAAGGTATCTATGCAATTTTGAGCAACATCTATAGCTGTAAGGTTTACAGGTGTGGATAATAAATACTTATAATCATCTGGTGTTTGTGAAGTGATGTTGCTATTAATAATATGGTCGTTCACACAGTCTCTATTTGAAAACAAAGAAAGATATGTTAATCTGATAATAATGAGACATTGAGCCACTATTGCAAGGTCAAGTTTTCTATGGATTTTAATATCCTCTATTGGTTCGTCTAAGTAACTAATCGGCCCAAATACATTGGTCAACGTACTTGTAAATTCGTTCTGATCCACAAAAGGCATGAAAGGATACAAATTTTTAAAAAATAAGTCAATAAGGGACCAAAATGCTTTCTTATTTGGAGTGACAATTTCTATCTTTTGAATCAAATGTAGCTCAGCATCAAATTTACCTTCAAATAATGCCTTTGCAAATGCAATGCTACTAGGATTCATATTCTTAGTTTGCTGAATGAACTCTTCTGGTTTCAAGTTATGAAGCGATTTAAAAGGTGCTTGCTCATCATATCCATCTTGTTCTAAAACTCTTCTACGAAATATTAATTCAGAAACCTTGTTGTCTGCAAAATTGCTTACAGAATTTTGTCTCAAAACAGATATATCGTTTTGTTCCAATTTCTTCATAGAAGTGCTGTATAATGAAATAGTCATATCATCGTTTTCATTGGCGTATTTCCAAAGAGATTTTAGCCAGAAGTCTTTATTCATAAAACACAGCCAAGTTAATGGACCAAAATTAGACCTACGAAATGGCTCCTTGGCATAAATACTGGAATACCCTTCATATAAATAAAATGAATCCGCTTCATTTCCTAGAGGGATTTGAACAGAGTCTGTAATATCTAGAGGCGTGGAAGCTGAGGTATCCTCCAGTACCAAGCTAATGCTTGAGCGTGGTGAAGTATCCAATAACTTCTCCAAATAAGCTACTTTCTTCCTCAAACGATCGAATTCCTCAGGTGAGTAATCCTTCTTAGGATTTGGCGCCCTTTCAAGATTAATATTCTTCTTAAAAAGTATAGATCTCCATCGATCATCATAAGTACAACTTGACTCAGATTTAGACTTCACACAAGCAGAACATGGCTGTCCACGATCACACTTTACTTTCTTATGTTTACAGTTTTTACAGGTGAGAGTTGGCTTGTTTCTTTTCTTAATTACCTTAGTCGTTGTATCACTTTCCATAACGTTCTTATCTTACCTATTAAACGATAAGCATCTGGTTCTTTTTATTTGTTACTAACTTTAAAGTGAAAGATAGTTTTCTTTAAGCAAACAACGTCTAGTTTCCTATTGAAATACCTTGTTACTCTTTCCTAATAGTCCCGGTAATCTCAGTGACTTGATGAAGTTATGTATATAATAACCATTTAGTATCTCTAAATAACTAAATTATCACAACCTGCATATAGACCAGCAGGTATTAAAATTATTAAAAATGTTGGTATTGGTAAAGATAAACAGTTAATAGATTGGCCATTATGTCAAGTGATGAGATTAAAGAAACAGGTGATGGGATTAAAGAAACAATTTATATCAATAACCTTAATGAAAAAGTTTCATTAAATACCCTCAAAAGAGAATTGGAGAAAGTCTTCAAAGAATATGGTGATATCATTCAAATAACGGCTCACAAGAATTTGAAGATGAAAGGTCAAGCTTTTATAACCTACGATTCAGTAGAAGCAGCGAAAAGAGCAGTAGAAGATAAAAAGTCTCGTGTATTATTTGAAAGACCAGTTAACGTGCAATATGCTAAGACGAACTCAGATAAATACTATTCAGATATACGAAAGGACGAAACTGAGATAGATAAAAGGAAAGAAGCAAAAGTCAAAAGAAATCAAGAGAAATCAATGGCCCATAATGAGGAGCCTCCTTTAAAGAAAGCGAAGAAGAATGATTGGACTTCATTACCTGCTAACGAAATTTTGTTGATTCAAAACTTATCTGCAGACACTAATAATGACATCTTAGCCGAATATTTCGAACAGTTCTCAGGCTTTATTAATTCTCGTTACGTTAAGATCAGAAATTTGGCATTTTTAGAATTTGAAAATGAAATTTTATCAACTAAGTGCCTTGAGGATTGTAAGGAGGAAGATTTGAAGAAGACATTTGGTGACGAAGTCATCCTTACTTATGCAAAACGTTAATTCATATCTAAACATGTAAATATTATAAATAAAACTGGGGTGGGAGTAATATACATATTCTAGAAGTCAATAATAAGGCAAATAAATTTATAATTTAAACTCAGAAAGGTAACCGTTAAGTTGTGGATCCATTAAACCATCCTGTTCAACATTATCTTTGGGGAGATCAAATTCAAAATCAAGTCCAAGCACATTAGGATAATTTTGATCCAGAAACATCAGCAACCATAATTTATCGATCTCTTCATTGATTGGAAAAGCTTGATCAGAAGGTGTTGTGTTCATATTGTTTATATTAGTTTGCGGAGAGCCAATATGCTGTGGGTCTTCGAAAAATTGTGGTACTGCTAAATCATGGAAATCTTTATAATTGATAATTCGTGCAAACCTATTGATGATATGACTCGTGATTTCTTCCAAGTCTCTTATTTCTTCAGCATTAAAATTATTTTTCATGGTATAAGTCTTATCTCCTAACATAGTCTTATATATATCATCTTCTAATAAAAATTTTGACAATAGTGAATGTGCTCGAGATACTCTCCAAGCATGATAATATCTTGATGCAAAATTTGTAAGACATGTAATAATTTGTTCTAATACTCTTTTAACATTCAAAATTAAATTAGAAATAGACTGGTAATCTCTGTTATACTCAGCATTTTGATTAAGGTTTTTCAAATGACTTGGGTTCTTTTCCATGCATATTTTTAGAAATCTTAATCTTGCAAGAAGATATAAATTATATTGATTTGATTTATGCAAGCATAATATTATAGCGGGATTTAGAGCCAAGCCAAACGAGTTATATTTACCTAACAATACTTCAAAGTAATACGGAATAAACTCTTCATATAATATTAAATACTGTTTCTTAACGAAGAAAAATGCCATATCTCTATTGTTAGTTGCTTCAAAATGAAAGAATAAATGAGAATATGCACTCAATAAGGAGCCTCTGATTAATAGAAACAACTGAGCTCTTTTCACTTCTAGAAATGCAATTTCCTTTCTGTTAGATGACTTGCCAATAGTTAATAATTCCTCTAAACATATCTTTTCAATATTATTCAAATCGTTAGTAAACTCATTAGTTATTATGGACTTCTTTATTGTTGTAACATTGTCTAAAAAATCGTCAACTGGGATTTTATTTGGTAACCAAGTAAAATTCTCTAAGATCATTCTTTCTAAATCTGAATCATAAATATTACTATTCTTACCATCAAAATAAGGCTCTAGTACATCAGCATTACGGGTATTAAGTATATTGTGTGAGCCACTCATTAATGAATTTAAATAAGAATCTTGAACAATTGCAGCCCAAATTTTTCTTCCTAAACTATTTGTTCTTTCATCATTACAAGTATCTGGAAAGTTGTTTGGTTCTCTATTAAGTCCCAAGGAAATAGCAACTTGACCTATTATAGCTGAACCTACTAAAGAATCACCCCCGTCTAATCCATCACCATACTCAGGAGCTAATTTTCGATAAATCCTCATAAATAATAAAGCCTGTAGCACCATCAAATTAGATTTTCTAGAAAATTGGAATGTATCAATACATTTTTGAGCAACATCGATAGTCGTTAGATTGACAGGAGTCGATAATAAATATCTATAGTCATATGATGCTCCTTGTGTCGTAGGAGTATTCATGACATATTCGTTGACACATTCTCTGTTTGAGAATAAAGAAAGATATGTTAATCTAATAATAATAAGAAATTGCGCAACAATAGCTAGATCAAGCTTTCTTTTAAGGCTAATTTCTTCCACGGGTTCATCTACATAAGAAACAGGCCCAAATATCTTTGTTAATGTTGTAATAAAAGATTTCTGGTCAAGATATGGCATGAAGGGATACAACCTCTCGAAGAATATATCAACTAAAGACCACAAGGCTTTCTTTTTAGGAGTTACTCTTTTAATCTTTTCAAATAAATGCAATTCGGCATCAAATTTACCATCAATCAAGGCTCTAGCAAATGCTATGCTACTAGAGTTTAAGCTTTTCGATTGCTTGATAAACTCTTCAGGTTTTATATTATTTGGTGACTTAAATGGAGCTAATTCGTCATATCCTAATTGCTCAAGTAATCTTCTACGGAACACCTTTTCTGAGATCTTTCCTCCTTTTAATTCATCATTTTCACTGCTACTGAAAACAGAGGAATCTTTCTTATTTATTCTAGGTATTTTCTTGGTGTAGATGCAAATACATGAATCGTCATGTTCATTTGTATACTTACAGAGAACACGGAGCCATGGATCTTTATTCATAAAACACAGCCAAGTCAACGGGCCAAAATTCACTCTTCTATAAGGTTCTTTAATATACAAGCTGCAATAACCATCATAGATATTGAACGAATTATCACTATCAACTGGTGGAATTTCGAGTATCTTGATTTCTCTTGGTGTTCCGTCGCTAGAATCTTCTAGGACTAGGGGACTTCTTTCGCCTATGTCTTGATTGGAAGAAGATTCTGATAACGATTTCTCTAGCTGATTTATTTTATCTTTTAAAGCCTGTAATTCATTTATGGTCAGGCTCTTGTTTCCATTTTCCACTGTGCTATTCGATCTAGATACCATATTAGCCGACTTTTTAACACTAAACACACAAGATTCGTTAAGCCTAGACCTAACACATGATGAACATGGCTGATCTCGATTGCATTTTACTTTTCTGGCTTTGCAATTAGTACATGAAAAACTAGGTTTATTCCTCCTACGTATTTGTTTATCAACTTTACCATACATAATGGCCAAAACCTTGATTATATAGTACTGGAAAGTAAAATCAACTACTACCTTTCTAAATCAACCTATCAGTATTCTGGAAGCATTCAATGTTCCTAATTATCTACAATTTACTTCATTAGACTTTTGATTATAACGGCGATAATACTTTTTGTGATTACAATTAATTTTAGAGACTGCATATAACCTTTATCTAAAACTTGATAATAAAGGGAGATAAGGAAGATAAGAAAACGAGAGCTTGGGTAGTTTTGTAGGTCTGTATAGTCTGGTTAGTATTCATATGACCTTGAAAATTAAACCCATATATGACCCTATTCTTAATCAATATAGTTTAAGAGCTTCGTTTTATTGAAGACTTCGTAATGATTAACTCCGCGTTATTCCCGAGTTTGTTTTGTACTGCATAACATTTGAGGTATTATTACCGTTTTCAGATTATGCTTTTTTTGCAATTGTTAAAATAGCACAAATACGAATAATAAACTGTTATAATGAAGGCTTTGATTATTGAGAATGAATATACTGATGATTCTTTATTTCTTTGGATCAACGATAGTAGTCTTATTTCTTTCCTCAAAAATTGCATACAAATTGTTATATTCGATGTCTCAAAATTAAGCCTTCCGTTTAATACCACCACTTGTATATTATATCTTCTAGTAAATTAACCAACGTACTTGCTTTCATCGCTCTACTTATACTTGCAGTTAATTTTACTAATCCTCAGATGAGCCTGTTGCATTAGATATATGTAAAATGCGTTTCATACCCTATCTACATTAGACAATAATATGTTTTTAGGTAAACTTATATAACTAAGGTCCTATGATCTCAAAAGCCATCGATTTTATATTATATTTGTTTCATTTGACTTCAAGATGTTATCATATTTCACGCTCTAATATAAAACTCTATTTCATAGGAGAGTGATAAGTCTATTTAAGGGTTTCAAACGGGTTTCTTCCAAATGGACTCAGTATAAATTAGACTTCCTGATCTTGATTTTAAATAACGTTTTATTATACATAAACTAAACTAGCTGTTATTTGACCAAGAAGAAAATCTGAAAAAATTAATCAAGAAGAACCGTAAAACTGAATTAACTAGGATTAGTTATTATATCTTTTCACCCTCATTATCTTTTACCGTATGATATGCACTGTGATACAGAAATATTTTGCAACTTATTTGAGTTTTAAGCCACTATAAAAATTGCTAATGCTGCAACATAAATATTAATTCCTATATTGCTAACTAAATTAAAGCTACTAGGTTATACAATTAGTCTATTAAGTTAAATTTGACAGGTAATATATTCTTTTACAAATTTATTCACTAAGTTTGGATTGAAAGGTCATTGCTTGGAGATTGTAATAATTTTTATGAGTTTTTAATAGTTGAGCATATCACTGATGGGAAGATCACTGAATATATCAAAGCGAGCGTATGATTCTGGATCAAGGTTAATCTTGTTGTAATCATCCATAGGTGTTGGTGAAAGAGAACTATCAATATGAGTTCTTTGCAGCTCACTTGTTTGTTTTTCTGGGTGTGGCTTTCTGTCTTCGTTAAAAGAATTGTAAAAGCTGGCTGGTTTTGGTGTCTCAAAGGAAAAACTCTGAGTATTTTCTGCTAGTTTATTATCCAGCCTCATCATTAGCATTTGCAACCATAAATTATCAATATCAGCACAGGATTCGTAATCAAGACCAAACTCATTTTCATTCTTAGTTGAAAACTTAGGTTTTGTACATTCTCCATAACCTCTAGAAGCATATTTGTTAATAGGAGACCATGGTTGAGAATATTTATTCACATCCTTACAAAATTCTGTTATGTTAGTATTGCTCTTCCCTAATTTACTTAACGGAATTTCACATATTTTTATCAATTCTTGTAACATTTCAGTCGTAAAAGTGCATTTAGGGATTTCATGGCCACCTGCAGTGATTATTTCGTAAAATTCTTTGTTCGTAATAACCTTCAATAAATAAGTATGGCTCTTGGTAATTCTCCACGCATAGTAATATCTATTACTAATTTTTGAAATCGCAGCAATTGAAACTTCAGCACATCTTGTCAAACAAGAAGAAAACTGACAACACAGCTTATAATGCGCAGCATAAGCTGGGTCGCTAGCCAATTTTTTCTCGTGACTTGGCTGCTCTTTAAAGTACCAAATCGTGAAGTTAATCTTCACAATCCATGCTAAACATATTTGATTTGCCTTATGAATAAATATTTCCAAACATGGATTGATCAATGTGTTACAGATTCCCAACAATTCAAAATAATTTGGCATTACGATATAAGTAGATATCAAAAAAATCTTCCTTATATAGTAAAACGCCAAATCATTGTTTTTCTTCTCGGTGTAATAAAGATAAAAATGAAAGTAAATCGTGAATAAAAATGCAGAATAACATAATCCAATTTTCAATTTGACCAATTGCGTAAAACGATTCTTATTATCATCAAGAGAGTTTGTTAAAACATCAGCCAAGTCTCCACAATGATCTCTTAATAATGTTTCAACCTTGGAAAGTTTTTGACATAACTCAGACATATTGGTTTTCTCTTTAACTCTTAATACCAATTTTAAAACATCATCTGCAGCCTCCTTCAAAGGATACCAAGCTTTCATACAGTCCAACAAATGTTTTTCCAATTCCTCATCTTTGGTATTGGAACAGCCTTCTTCATAATAAGGAATCTTCGTATCATAATAGATATCAGATGTTGTCATAGGATTCCCAAATACATACCCTTGATACGTGTCCGACAAAAGTAAAAAGAACCAAATTTTCCTCGAAAGATTATTGACCCTTTTTTCTGTACAAATGTCTGGGAAATTATCTGGATCTCTATTCAATCCTAATGAATACGCCATCTGAACTAAGAGTGAGGTATACACCTGTGATTCGCCACCATCAGCGCCGTCGCCGTCTTCAGGGGCATAGCTGTGATATATTCTGAAATAAAGAGCGAACTGCATTAAAGTAAAAGTTGGCTTCCTGAATAACAGGAATTGATCCAAACACAATTGTGCAACATCGATTACGCTAACATTGATTGGGGTAGATAATAATATTTTCATATCCTGAGCTTCCTGGCTCGGGTCAGTAGTGTTTAAATAAGACTCATTTACCGATGGCTTATTACAGAATAGACAAAGGTATGAAAGTCTCAATATAATTAATAAAGTTCCCATTATTGCCAAATCCAACTTCTTTTCAACATTAAGTACTATTTTATCCCCTTCCCCTGGGATAATACGTTTAACCTCCTTTCTAAAACATTCCTCATCCAAAAATGGGAAGCAAGGATACACTTTTGTGAAAAATATATCTATATGCTTCCATATTATTTCAGTAGTTGGCAATACTAACTGAATCTTATCAATTAACTGCAATTCGCGATTGATTTGACCTTCAAAATATGTCAAACCCAACGGCAATACATCTTTAGATAATTTTGAATTCTTAAATTCCTTCTGTGATTTGATAATATTCAAATATGGGACCATATTTGTGTATCCGTCACTTTCAAGAGCCCTTTTCTGAAACGCTTTTTCTGTAAATTCATTAGCCGGAGACAAATTCATAACATTAGCGATGTCATTTACCCTTCCAAAGAAATGTCCTGAATTTACAGATTGTTCCTTTTTCTTTTTTACTACATAATCCCATAAAACCCTCAAACCCATGTCCCTATTCATAATAGATGACCAAGCAAAAGGGCCAAAATTTACCCTGGTTATATGCTCCTTCACATATAATGACGTGTAATTCTCATAGAAATTGATAGTATCTGATTCACTGTCATAGGGCACCACACCATTCATTACGCTTGATGTTTTCATATTATAATCTGCCAAGGTTAATGATATACTACTTGGTGTTAACAATGATGATATAGATCCTCTCAGCAGGTAATTGTCACCAGTGCTTCCAGTCGAACTATTAGTAGATGTATACTCCCTAGAGGAGGGATAACCACTACTAGTACTACCGCTATTTGGAGTACTCGATGCATTAAGAATTTTTGCGTAGTTATTTGAACCAGCATCACCTAGAATATTCGAATAGTTTGGGCCCTGTGATACTATAGGCATGGGTATATTTCTGAAGACGGAATCATTTCGATAATTAGAGGTTTGAGGAAAGTTGTTAATTGAAGGTATTTCCAGAAACTTAGTGGAAGAATTAAAAGTATTGAGTAATCCAGAATTTGGAAAATAATTTGGAGTTACAGGTATGTTTGGGAGGTTAGGGATAGTAGCCGGATCCGTTACTTTTGTTATTGCCTGAATGCCACTATTACTAGGTGCGGTATATTGATGCTCCTTTGAGTTATATGTTGACTTCTGTTCTTGTTTAGAGTTTATTGCAGACTCTAAATGAGCAAGTCTTTCCTTTAACATTGCTAATTCACTTGTGTGTGAATTCTTTATAGTTGCACTATCTCTATTTACGTTATTTGCATTCGTATTAATCTCCTTAACAGGAACCCCATGAGTAAAATTTAACGGAGTTTTGGCACTAGCTACATATGGAAGCTGTGTAGAATGCACTGATCGCCTTTTAATAACGATAGGGTCATAACGGCAACTATCCGCTGAGTTAGATTTTATACACTGTGAGCAAGGTTCTGACTTATCACATTTAATTTTCTTCCTTTTACAGTTTTCACAAACCAAGCTAGGTCTCTTTCTTCGTTTTATCACTTTAGTATCCTCAAGTATGCTCATGAAATTGCTTCTGGATTTACTTCCCAATGTTTTAAAAAAGATAAGCTATCTAATATAATATGTAATCAATGGCAAAAATTCGCATATACACAATCGGTCATTACGGTCGAAAGAAGATTCTGCTTAGTTGGAGTATTTGAGCACTTTAAATTTTGCAGTACTAACTAAAGTTTCCAGAAGACTATACGGATTTCTCTACTATATCATTAATTCATTATATGATGGTAATAATACATAATAAATAAAAGTGAATAGACTAGCAATAAAATAGGTGTCCCATTTTTGAGACGTTGACAGGAGGCAAATTCTCAGCCCGTTAGTACTATATGTATGTCAATAACAGCTCTCTAATGAAAACAAGTAAAAGAAATGGATATGATAATTATCTAAACTTTTTGTTTATTTTGATATATAACTATCATGCTAAAGATCCATAATTGTTTTGAGAACTAGCAGCCAAGCTGCTTTCGTCATCAACACCTTCGTCCTCATTGTACAAAAAGAATTGAACGAAGATAGTAAAGTCTAAAGCCAAAGTTCCTAATGAACCAGCTAACCAAGAGGAGTTCACCCAGATGTAATGCCAGCTCATGTCGATTGCAAGAATAGAGATGACATAAGTCAAGTTACCAAGACATGCAAATAAAAAGAACATAAATGAGATTCCTTCACAAGATTTACGTTGGTAGTTTAACAAGATTTGTGGGACTCTAGAACCTAAGTAGAGAACAGCACATAGCCAACCAAAAGACTGGGCAAGTGGATCATATACTAAATCTTCTGGTTTGTGCTTATGACCATGTTTAGCATCTTTCAAATAAGAAATGTACCATCCTACTAAACCAGCAGAGACTACTAATGCTACCATTAAACATTTGATAAGTGCTGATTTCAAGTTTGAAAATGTTGAGGATTTTGTAAAGGAATTATCGTTATCACTGGTATTTTCGTCGCTTTCAGAAATTATGTAATTTTCATGACTTTCTCTAGATAATGCAGTTTCTAAAACGTCTTCATTCATAGGGTTTGCAGGGGATAAGTGGATGTAATCGGCTTTACTGCCATCTCCGTAACGCAAACATTGCCAGAGTAATACAATATCTGCCAATGTATAGTAAATGGCTAAGATTATCATTGTAGGCAAAACACCCTGTAATACTGATCCAAGAACATTAAATACATCTCCAGCTAACCATAAGATAATGAACAGTAACGATAATCCTTCGGACGACTGTCTTCTAAAATTTTCATATATTTGTGGAGCGAATACGATAATCCAACATGCAAGGGATATAGAACCCGTAATCCCACTTACAGCTTGTGCATCTATAATTATTGGTGGTGGTGGAGCCATGTTGTCTTCTCACTAATTATATATAGTAAATCTGATATATTACTTTTCAAGGCTTAATCGAAGAAAGTATGATATAATTATGGTGGAGCCAATGATGAGAGACTGTATATAATTGGGGGAACTAAAAACTCTATTTGGCAAGTCAAAACGAGACTAAATTCCGTCTATAGCTTGGATTTCGCATCCATCAATGAACCTTCATTGTCATATAAGTTGGAGAAAATAGATCCAAAATACTTAGAAGCAACACCTCTTTTTATCTTCAACGTTGGAGTAACAACGTCACGTTCTACAGTAAGAGGATTGGTATCGACATAGAAGTTCTGAATCTTTTCGATACCATTCAAATTTGTCTTCACATTGGAGTTAAGTAATTCTAGAAGACGTTTTTTATAGGGAATTTGATTCAAGGTGGATACAACCTCTTCCGGTGTAGGATTACTGACGGAGAAATTACAATATTTGCGAAGGAAATTCAATCCGTTATCATAATCAATTCCTAAAATAGCAACAAGAAAATATTTATAGGAATCACCATAAACAAACATTTGGGTTAAGATTGGGTTTGTTGCTAAGTATCTGTTTTCTACCTTTTCTGGTGAAACATATTCACCATGGGCTGTCTTGAAAAAGTTTTTAACTCTGTCTATAATATGGAGTCTACCAAGATTGTCAATCCAAGCAACATCACCAGTGCTAAACCACTCATCCGCTGACAAACACTTTAATGTCTCCTCCTTATTCTTGTAGTAACCCTTAAACATTTGTGGACCCCTCATCATAAGCTCACCTTTATTGTCTTTACTGGAATAGCCCATACTTTCCACTGATTGTAGCTTAATTTCACATTGAAATCCAATAGATCCACATGCACCAGGCACTGAATCATAAAGTCCAGAAGCAGTTATAGCTCCAAAAGATTCTGTCAAGCCATACATTTGCCTTACACCAATGTTTAATGCTGCACGCAAATATGATACTGTTGAAGGGGATATAGGTGCAGAGGCAGTTTGAGTTAAGATCAACTTTTCAAATCCAAATAAGGACCTTAATTGTTTATAAGGAACAAAATTATCATATTCCTCGTGGAGGCATTTATTCCCATCATATAACTTTTGTTGTTCTAGTTTATAATTGATTATTTCTTTCAACTTGACTGCATTTTCTGATTCTTCGACGGCTGATTTAATCATTGATTCCATTTTAGTAAGTATTCTTGGAACCAATGAAATGTAAGTTGGCTGAAATATTTTCAAATCATCTATCAAATTTTCAAGAGCATTTACTTTCTTACCTATAGTCAATTGAGGACATCCTAAGTAGTATCCACAAGCCAATGATGACCCAAATTTCTCACGCTCATATATATGGGTTAATGGAAGAAAGAGGAATTCCTTTCCGGTACCTTTAGCATGAGGTGTAGAACTAATAGAAAAGCTCGTAGCAGCAGCAAAATTCTGCTGTGTAAGCATAACCCCTTTAGGCATAGCTCCAGTTGTACCTGAAGTAAAGGAAATAGTATATAAGGTATCTGGAGTTGGAGGGAGTTCTTCAACTGGGAATCTTTCACCAATAGATTCTATAGTGCCAAGATCATAGAGATCAATTCCCAATTTTTTAGACTTCTCTATCTGCGTAGTAGTTATCGGATCGAAAGAGATTATTACGATTAAATTTTGCATTTGTTCTGGATGTTCTCTTTTAAAATCTAGGAGGAGTTCAATTTTATCTGAAGAACAGAACACAACCGGACTTTCAGTTGCATCGAGGATATGTTTAGTGACATTTAGACCCAATGTATCGTATAAGGCAGTATTTGTTAACGATAGAGAAGAACATGCCAAATCTGTCAAAATCCATTCCATTCTGTTGGATGAAAAAATAGAAACTATAAATGAACATTGTTCTTCCCAATTGGTTTTATTTGGAGCTCCATAACTCTTCCAATCTCTCTTGTGATTAATTATCTTCTTATGTGAGCTCAATTGTGGATTCTTAAACGAACTGGTTAATAAAGTATGCATTAATCCTGCTCCTAGATTACGAGACCTTGTATTTACCTGATCGTAATTCAAAGATATGAACTCTTTGCCGGAAGTTTTACTCTCATAATCAAATTCCCTGTAACCCAAGCAAGGACTTGAAGAATATAATTTAACTGCATTCTTGAAAAGTTTATGGTATGTATCCAAATCTTTCAGAATACAAGATACAAGATGCAGTGGACGATAGCTGTTCCTATAAGTAGCACTATACTTAGAATCTTTAGTTGGATTATCCACCACAACCCCATTTGCATATACTGATGGATCCATTGGTAACTTCAGAATCACTTCCTTGCAATGTAATTCACCTGAACCTTCGAAGAGTGGTTTGAATTCGTTGCTGATATGTTCATTCATGCTGTAAATTTTAGAATTTCTTTCTAGTTAATACTTATAGGATGTTTATATCTCTAATATATGAAAATTAGATTGAGCGGAATTGCCATTATAAAGAGAATAGAATATTTATCCAAAAACAAAGGCACCGAGCTTTGTGGGGGAATGGGAGGACTTCCTATGTGCGAATTTTCTCTCCCCGCAATTTTTTGCACCTTCTCATTTACCACGATGGATCTAACGAAGAATATAGCTTTTATCTGAAGAATACAAAAGAAAATCATACTAAAGAAGTATTGTTTTTGTTTGAGTAGGAAGAACTATATGTGTATATTTGTTAAAGTCTTTCCTAGGTCGTAAAAAAATTAAACAAGGAGATGATACCCATATGTTTATAAAATCTGATCCTGATACAATTAAAAAAAAATGTGTATATGCCATAACATTAACTAGTGAGGTACATAGCACTATCCAATATAGTACTACTTGTATCAAGTGAACATAATTCTTGAGTCATAATAATTATGATGCGGAACGATTGTAATTTTGTCATTGTAATCATATTTAATGTATCGTATATTTATATCCTATTACTTACTAAATATTAGTAAAGTATTACCTTTATGCAAAAACGACCATAAACAGTTTATGATTTCCTTATTTCTTGCCAGTAGGAATACTCAATTATAAATGTGAATGGTTAGAAGAATTATAATTATAATTTCACAGAATAGTAGCAAAACTGATAATAGCTAAGTCGCGAAATAGCACAAATAACCAAAATCATCGTAGATAGCTCCAGAAAAGAAGCAAAAAAATTATAGCTATGTCACGAATTGGCACAAACAACCAAAATCATTTCCATAGATATCTCCACAAGTCAACAAACCGACAAGCACCACTAAAGACCAGATTTAAACCCAGTATCTTATAATTCTATTGTAACAATAATTAGTCGAATTCTTTATACTGTGATTTTACATTTGTAACACAATATTGCCAAACCTCCTTTTATCAATATCGGCAAAATACAGCTATTTACCTTTAAATAATTTAATTCATAAATCAAATTCCCATCAATTCTATCTCCTTTTCCTTTCTAAGCATTTATTGATGTGTTGTGCAAATCTTCCTCCAGCAATCTTTCTACCACAATTCTCACACTCAAAATATCTAGATGTTTCAGATGACTTTAACTTCAGCTTATCTTGGCCATATATGTCTTTAGAAGACGCTAAATCGACATTAGTAATCACTTTTTCCGGTAAATTTTCACCTAGCGTTTCTTGCATTGATTTGTACTTGGAGATATTATTTAATGTCACCTGTCTTATGATATTACACAATAAGTCATCTAAAAGTGATTCTGTCTAATAAAAGTTAATAAAAAGACTCTAGATACCATATTCAATAGAACATACTAGTGTTTGATATGTAATTTCTTGTTTTGTCATAATATATGTTAGTTGATTTAAAGATCTATCTAATCTTTCAAAATCTACCACATTTTTATTATCGAGCATTATAGATCGAATTAGAAAATTTTATCTCATTACACCTAAAAACACAAATTCTATTATATGATGGAAAATGATATAGAAGGTAATATTATAAGAGGAGAAGTTGAAATTGATATAGATGATGAAATTCAAGATTGGAAGTCGTTAGATAAATTAAGTAAATCATCTAAAAATGCACCAGTAATACCGAAGAGAGGTGAGAAAGACTTTGAGCCAGATGGTACTAATATTCAGGATAAACTTCTTCAAGGATCCAGAGAAGCGATGTACAGCGCCATTGATGGACAAAGAAGTCATCATATAAGGCAAAAATTGGAAGCAGTGTGGATTTCAAAGGAACAAAAGGCATTAGTGATACATGCTAGAGGCTCTTTTTTCAAGGATATGGGAAATCCTGTAAATTTTGGTAAGAAACTCCATGGTGTGTATTTAAACCCCTACGAAACAGTATACCTAGTGGAAAGAGGCTCAATGATTATATATTTGGGTAATGAAGAATTTGAGCATTTTCTCAATAATGATGAGGTTGAATTCGATTACAATAACTTAAAGGCTTTAAATTTAGGCCATTTATATTCACTTGCATTTTCTTCACAACAAGATATGGTCGATAAGTACCAGGTTTATTCATATTTAAAAAGACATGGTTATTTAATTCGTGAGTTCAAGCATATCAATGACAAGGACCAGTATACCAGGTATAATGAATTATGTAAAGCACAAAAACCTGGAATTGGAAATTTTTTCAGTGGAATTGTTTCATTTCTTCTAGGTCCCAAGATCGTTAATAAGATTTTAGATTCTGCTATAAACGGGTTTAGGAAAATTGGTTTATTGTCGTACCCATTTGATCATAGTTTGCATTTTATTACTAAGCATTATTTTAATTATAGATCCATCTTCAAGTCATTAGGATTGGTGCAATCTTATTCTAGTTATGATAGTCTTAAAGAGAGGCCTGTTTCAGATTCTAAGTATTCTCTTGATTTCAATGTTTGGAAACCAACTCCAAAATTTTCTAAAAAGGCCCCACCTACGCCAGATTTCCAAATTTGCATTGTTAATATTGATAAGTCATCATTTCCGGATTTAAATTCTATTTTAAATTTATTTAATGAAATTAATTATGAATTCCCACAAGAACGTTCATTACCGCGAGAGCAATTACCAGTGAAAAAGAAAAAGAATGCCCCACCAACGAAGAGAGAGTTGAGGTTACAAAGACAGAAAGAAAGGCAGGATAAATTAGATGATGCTACAAAATTAAGAAATTCTTATTTAAAACTTAGAAGCACTAAGCTTAAATTTGGCTCTTCTTCAAGAAGCGTTATTTTAGCTACTATTAATAGTGGAGTTATTAATTTTATGAATTTGTCTGAGGGAGACTTCAGTTTGAAGAATGACATTTGCAATAAGGATTTAGAAGAGATCTATCCAAATAAAGACCATGGTATAATATTCGAATAATGATGTATATGTACTTTAATAATTACCTAATTAGTCCATCCTGTTTTTATGGTATCAAATGTAGCATCATTAATCGTTTCTTTGAAGTATGTTACTGATTCTTCGAGTAGAGTCTTCTCTTCCAAACTAGTGGTATTATAAAAGACCAATAAGTTCATTAGCCATTCTTCACATTGAAGAGGAGCAGCACAATAAAATACTGCAAAAAACCGATAAAAATGAGATGCCAATAAATTCGTTATTTGGTCATCTGTTAAGACAGACAATGCAGAGGAGTTTGATAATGCAGCTTTGAATTTCCTAAAACTTAACAATCTAGAAGGAATCTTGCTTTGGTGAGCAATAATTGCCTTAAGGTTAGTGTCATTTAGAAATTTATTAATTATTAAATCAGTATTCAATGATTCTGATTTATATAACAATTTTCTTGTCAATATTGAAAATATCATGCCACCTTCAATTTCTTGACTTTTCATTAATGCTTTTATGAATGAAGGAGGGTCTGGGGATGGCCCTCCCTTCATTTGATGCTCTGATATTATTTTCTGTATTACATGGTTATCTTCAACAATGAACGGGAGTAAGTTTAGTCTATTCGTTGAGACGTTAAATGCTTTCATCATCATTAATGGGTTAGAAGTGTCATACGACTTTGGTGGAGGAATCTTAAGAACAGGAAAATTATAGATTCGCTTCTTGGGAGAATATTGTAGTATATTCTTCAGTAGAAATTTTATATCTATATTTAATCTCTTTAAACATCTGCTGTCTTCCTCTATAAATGACTTTGTAATTGCTTGATAGACACTAAGTTCACCATTCATCGTTATTTCTGGTTTTTTAAAATATGATTGTGCCATATCTTTATAGGAATTCACAATTGTGACTACTAGACGTTCATAGCTTGAAGGAAACAGTCTTAGGATTTCAGGATAGTCATGAAGTATTCCTTTCTCATTAAGAAACCTTATAATTCGGTATTCAAATATATCCATACCAAGTTCAGATGAAAACTCATTCAGGAAAATAGATTTAGACCCAATTCTATCTCTAGAGAAAGCCTCTACTGTCTTCTTCTTTGTATCCACCTGTTCTTCGGCGTTGTGAAGAATCTGTAAGATATTCTCCATGGTTTTAAACGAAGATGAATCTAACGTATCGAATGACTTAGAGAAGTCAAATTCTTCAGAGTATTTTTTATCATGGAGAAATCGTACATTTAAAAACGAATTCAATCTAACGACACATACAGCATTAATAATAGACTTCTTGTGTATACTGCTTGTTCGTAATATATTCATATTATACGATAAAGTCCAATCTATATCATCTATTTATTTTCCAATTCTGAATAGTAATTGAATCTTATATACAGGCACGCTATAGCCAAAAGCTCTATTCCAGTTTGGGGTTAGTAGGGGGTTTATTATTCTTGAAATTCTTCTTTTTAGGCTTTGGTTTTGGTTTAGGAGTAGGTGTTGACTCGTTTGCTGATTTGGATTCTGAATTGGCTGCTTGGTCTTTCTGTCCTTCAGGATTTTTGTTCTTTTTCTTTTTCGATTTAGGCTTCTTTGGTGTAGGTTTGTCTTGATCTTTATTAGGGGTTTTATTCTTACCATTCTCTTCTTTATCTTGCAGAGGTGGTTCCAGTTGGTCAGAGGGTTTATTATCTGTGCTGGCTGTTTTCTTCTTACGCTTTCTAGGTTTTTTAGCCTTTTTCGGCTTATCTACAGTACCAGTTTGATCCTTATCTTTGTTTTCATCGACATTTTCACCACCCTGGTTGCTATTAGGTTCCGTTTCATTTCCCTTCTTGCCTTTCTTTGATTTTCTTCTTCTTTTAGCTTTCGATTTACTTTTTTGCTGATCTGTAACCTCGTTATTCGCTCCTTTCTTTTCAGAAGTTGGCTTTTCTACCTTGGCTTTTTCAGATACCTTCTTTTCCTTTCTTTTTCTATCTCTCTTCTTCTTTTTGGTCTTTCTGGTGGCCTTAATAACGTTAAAATCGGCTACTTTTCCATCCAAAAATAATAAGAATTCTTTATAGATATCATCATTCTCAAGTGCATTTTCTGCAATTTTGGCAGGAGTTTGTGAAGGTCCTGGCATCCTGTGATATAATGCATTTCCAATCATAGGGATCATGGAGTCATTACTTTGTGGCTCAATAAACGGCCTGTTTGTTAGCTCCTTTACAAATTGTGCCATGGTATTTTGGTTCTTAAACAATAAATATGCTCTAGAATAAATAGGTCTTTCATATGGTTTCTCAGGATATGATCCTTTAACGTAGTATTTTTCTGTTATTGATCCATCTTTTAATGCTGTAGTATAGTTTGATAATTGTTCATAAAAAAGATCCTCCGTTAAATTTGGAGGAAGCAATCGTATATTGATTTTCAAGTTGACAAATCCTTTCTTTTCTTGAATTTTGGGCTTCCTTGATCCACCTCTATTACCAGCTATCGATGCCATCTTCAGTTGTCCCAAATTAATTTATACTGGCCGTTTTGGTCAATTCTCGATTGAAAAATTACTGAAAAATTACTCGAACAATATCAGAAAAAGACTGTAGTACTAAGACAGCCTAATTGTCATGAATGTTATTGATGAATATCTTAATGAATTGTATAATATTTCCTTTAGAACACCAATAGAACAAGCTACTTCGTTAGCTAATTTGTTGAATTTAAATCCCCAAATTAATTCCTACATTGTAAGGATAAACAACATACCCTTATTGACGGATGCTCAATTAGATGAAATAATAGAGAGAAAGAATCTATATAATAATGAGTGGCTAGCTTTTAATGAATTAGTGATTTCTTTTATTAAGCTTGCAAACCAATTAAACCCATGGTCATTATTGGAATCATTTGACCTTTATTCCCAATTCTTGAACGATTTGTCAGTTGCATTTAATAATAACAATAGAGGACAGTTGCTTAGTTTAGTTATCAAAAGCAGCATATCGGATATATTACCAATGGCCATCAAGCTAGACTATCAGTTGTATTATAGAGAGAATTGTACAAAACCTAGACTAGCTTATCTTGCATCTATCCTCTTGAGAATGTTTAATAACGTTAGATCCCAGATGAGTGATATTAGTGAAAACTCCATGAAGAAGTCAATAATCCTATTTTTGGGAGTTAAGCTTTGTTCAGTTTATTTTAAGATATCCAATCCTTTGCTATGTAGAAATATCTTTTCCAATATGAATAATGCTAATCTTATCTTCAAGAGCTTTAATATGAACGAACAAATTCAATATAGATATTATCTTGGAAGATTTTATCTCATTAAGAACCAGTTACCAGATGCATATCAACACTTATTATGGTGTTTGAACAAATCTCCAGTCCTAAAGGATAATATGAACATAACCCGTATTTTGAAATACTTAATTCCAATTAGTATTGTCATTGGTAAGAGACCAAATTTTGCATATATTAGTGGTTTATATTATAACAACCCACCAGAGTTTTTTAATATCTACTTCAATATTTCAAATGCGATAAAGCTGGGAAGCTTTCGCCAATTCAATCAAGTTATTAGTGGACGAAGTTATGAATTTTTGAAAGAATCTAATTTACTATTAATGATAGTCTCAAAGTCCCAAATTATTATTCTTAGAAATTTGATACGAAAGGTTTGGATTTATAGTGGTAAGCCTACTAAAATAGAATATGATACCATAAAGGCTGCTTTGAATTTGTCAGTGGAAAAAACAGAATTAGGAATTAACACATTTGTAGTTAATACGAATGATGATTCTACAGTTGAAAATATTTTGATTACACTTATAGACCAAAATCTCTTGAAGGGGAAGATATTTTCACGGTTAAGAGCAGTAGCCTTAAGTAAGACTGGAGTTTTTGCACATATTGATCTTATTAATTTCACTAGATTTGGTAATGGTGTAGAGGGCACATTGAATTCTAATGATAAATGGTTCGGCTACGATTAGATGTCCAGAGAGCATTTATCAGGGATATATGTATATTAGGAATACTGCAGTATTTAGTAATGTAAATTAATGTATATTGTAGCAGATTTTAAATATCAGCTACTTTGTCTAAAATTGATAGGTGTAAGTATTACTGAAGATAAATTAAAAGTTATTAGGCATTATGTTGAAAAGATTAGATAGGCGAGTTTTAGCCTTAATTGTTAGCATAAAATAAAAGGTTATCCTTCATTGTCTGCAAGTATTCTTCATACTTAATTTGAATTGGATCTTTTTCAGGAGAATCAACGTAACTAAAGACTATATTCATTCCTCCTGTTGTAGTTGATACGATATTTAGAATGAAATCTGAAGCAGATGGTGGTAAATCTTGTGAAAATACCATATTGATGATATTCCAGGTATCTCCTTCTAGAACTTTTGGCTGCAGAAGACCTAAATTTGAGATCTTTACGCTGTCAATTGACCGATCTGCAACTAAATTTAAGAAGAAGGACTCATTATCTTGTTGCTGATCATTGCCAATAAGAAATGATCGGAATGAATTCAATATTGTTTTATTATTAGCAGAAATTTTTATATTATTATTAACTTCTCTTACCATATCCCAGGAAAAGTCCTTTATTGGTGGAAGAAACTCTGAAACTCCGACATGTGCATTGCTACCAAAATACTTTTGATCATCTCTTTCTTTTAAATGTCTACGCAAAGATAATGCAACTTTATGCGTCGTATAATTACTATCTCCAAAGATTGGTTGCAAAGTCAATACATTAATGATTTCTATAAATGAAGTCATTGCCGTCTTTTCCTGTCTACATCTTTGAATAATCATAGCTGTTTCCTCGGCAGTGAAATTAATCAATTTAAATGCTAGGGAATATGTCATACTACTAGGAAATCTTCCTTTCCATTTCTCTAAATTATTTTCTGTACCTAATTGATTAGAATATTCTGAATATGGAGCAATATCTGATTCCAAATCTAAGGTAAGAAATTCATCAATAGGAATTGGTAGATCCTTTAATTTTGAGGCATCATTATGAAGATTGAAAATTGTTGAGTCTAAAATAATTTCTTCCTGTAAACAATAATCATTTGAAGAATTACTACTGACGAAATTAATATTCTCCAATAAGGTTTCATGGAAATTCATTCCAGAAACACCATCGGCAATAGTATGCTCAAAAACTCCACATAGATTATGTTCTCCAATTAAGAATAACTTGAATAATGGAACATTCTTATTATGCTCAAATACAATGCTATTTACAAACTTCATAAACAGCTCATTGATTGCACCATTTTCAATATAATCATCTTCATTTTTGAAATAGAGAATGTCTTTCAATAATAGTTGATTAATTGGTCTTAGCTCCCATTTCCCATCTAACGTATATTTGAAAGCATTACATACAAATATATGATGATCCAAGAAAGTCTTTCTTAATGCTTTGTAAAGTATATCTAAATCTTGTAAGAGCAGCTTTGAGTAAGTGGCAGTTACCTGAAAATTATTATAGTACTGAGATGAAGTTCGGCATCTTAAAAAGTTTTCCGTAGCACTGAGAGTTCTAGTTGACATCAATAACTTCACAAGAAAAGAATTGAGTACTGGTAGTCAATCAAAGAAAAAAAAGTTCCTTCGTTGATAATAATAAATAGTCATCACAATGCGCAAGAGATAAGCTGCGAATGATAACAGGTTTTGATGGTAAATAGGGGAAATAGCCACTGTTCAATTCCGGTACATAAAATTACCATAAAATTATAACCAAGTATATTCAAGAAACACTATTCATTAAAGAAATACTATTCAATTGAATACTATGTGTATGTGAGTTGAAATTTATTGAAGGAACCGTTTTGTAGAGATTAAAAAATAAGATAAAAAGTACAAGAGATATGTGACTAACGGAATAGATTTAAGAAACATTCCATTAACAGTTACATTATTATGGACTCTAATCAGTAGTGAATTCACACCGTTTTCTCGGATTCTTATAATCAATGATTAAGGTGGTTGGTACAACCTTGCTATTTTATGTAATAAAGTCTTTTATTTTAGTTAGTTCATCTAATTCTGTGTTTAATTTTAAACTAACTGGATATAATAGCTTAGATCTGATAACTTCCTGTGTTCTTGTAAGTTTTTTTTTTTTTACTTTTAATATCTTTATTGGATATTTCCTATTTAAAAATTCATAATATTGAACAATATTGAAGAAGGGTACATGATTACGGCTGATATAATTATTTATTTATAAGACCAAAAGCAAAATGCTATTCATATTTATTCGTACTAATTTCAGGGGAGAATTAATCAACTTTAACTTTGCATTAAATGCTTTTCAACTAACCTGTTCAAATATGCAATATACTCCTCTTGATTAATTTTATCTCATTTCCGTTCATCGTTAAAGTCGACGTCTTCAAAAATCTCTTCGAGCCTTTCGAAGTCTTTTCTTTTACGTTTTGGATTATTTTCAAAATCTGATAATCCAAAATCTATTAGCGATATTTTTCCTGATACAGATACATGGATATTCAGGGCTCTGATATCATTATGTGTTATTCCTAACTTATGGAGCTCTTCGATTCGTGTTTTGATTTTCTTATATACTTTATATTTGTTCCACTTTCCAAATGGTATCTCTTCTCCAAGGTATTCGAATACATGAATTGGGTTGTCGGGGAGTCCGTTACAATAACCAGATGCCAAAATCTTAGGAAAATTTGCAGCATATTGTGATTTTGATATCCTCTTATTAATTAAAAGCTCATTAAAAAATACACTATAATATTGATCTTGAGTATTTATATCATAATCCATCAAACTATTCATTTCCCAAGTCCTACTAAAATAATGGTATAATTTGATAAACACTTTTGACGGAATGTTGGTTCCCAAATCTGGAAAACATTTTGCAGCATCATAAACCACTTTACAAATAGAATTACCCTTGATTAATTCCTCTTCCCCATCACCAACCTTCTTAATATTTGGCAATTTAAATAGACTTCTAGATTTTTTTTGTGAGTTAACATAAATATCGCTTAATATATCTGAACATAAGCTTTTCTTTGCTAGCTCAATATACTCTGCGAGTTTCATTTTAATTTCAAATGCTTCATCAAACTCTTTGTAGAAAAAACTACCAATTGCTGATCTCAAAGTAATGCCATGATCTGTGGTTTCCGGATTATTGATGATATAGTAATTTATGTACATTTGATCTTCTTCTTTGAATTCATATTGAAAGAAACCAGAAAAATTTTGATGATCTGATATAAAAACTCTATCTGTGCCACTAATAAAAGCTTGGTAAAGACACCTTCTAAAAATCAATGCAAATACTATTCCATTTGACCAATCCACATCAAATAATGTTGGAGTTTTTTGCAGTTGCCCATTTTCTAAATTCAGCCTATATTTCTCTATAGCATTTTTTAGTTCAGTAAATCCTTCTGTTAATTTATATGCACCTTTTTCAAAATCACCTATGGCAAAACAAGTACTTGGAGGGTCAGTTTTTGACTTCTTATAATAATGGACAATATCAGGCTTTACTAGTCTTGACCTACTAAGTGGGGCTCTAAAAGATCCTTGGTTTCCAAAATAATTACCTTTTCCATGAATTTGACGATAGAGAAGTTGAGTTGCTGGGTTCACTTCATGATCATAATACCGTTGGATATCCTTGACCTCATCTTCAGGGTTGCCCACTGGGTATTGAAAACTCTGCTTTGAAGGGCTCATAGTAAATACCGTTCTTTTCATGGCTTTATTAAGAGGAGCAAGATAACTCTCTTTGAACTCCGTAGCGGTCATCTCTCTGTAATGAGATTTTATAATAGCATCAGTAATAAAATTAACAATTGCTGGTGGAGGGTCAGCACCTAATGAGAAAGATGATTTAGTATCCGGCATTGACTTAGTTGTTTGAATTTCATCGTCTAGAGAACTTAATAAGTCAGCATCCAGAAGATCCCTCAAATCTTCTTCTTGCAAATCATTTTGGAGCTCAGAAACTAACTCCGGTAATGCACTAAGAATTTCATCTAGGGGGTCAGCGTTCCTATCTCTCTGTGAAAAATACATCCTTTTTCCTTTAATTATAACTATTGGTTCTTCGTTTCAAGTATGCTTTAAATGAGATAAATCTTTTAACCTGGTATGAGTTTATATTTAATTAATAATGTGTTTTCAA
The DNA here is from genome assembly GCA_030563145.1 of Schwanniomyces polymorphus var. africanus. Lineage (NCBI taxonomy): Eukaryota > Fungi > Ascomycota > Pichiomycetes > Serinales > Debaryomycetaceae > Schwanniomyces > Schwanniomyces polymorphus. The sequence continues at coordinate 143,376 of JAKUBG010000022.1, forward strand.
AAGGTAATTATTAAACTCTTCCTAATTTTTATATAGCTATAGTTACTATCTAAAATCAATTTTGATATGGACTGACAGCCTTCCACTTGAACAACACTACTGTATTTATATATCACGGAATCCTCTATTACTCCACATATTAAAACATTATTTTTTTGAATGAATGACCAGGTTATCACAATTGTAATTCTGAAACTACCACAATTTTAGTTTACTGCAAATTTACACAAATTAGAGGTTTCAGGTCAAAAACTTACTGCATGTAACACAAAACAAAACATATGCACGATAAGAAGTTTGTTTAGCCTCGCAATTCAATAATATGCTTGATGATGCAGATTAGTGTTGTAGTATCCTTATCTATCTTGATTAAAGTTTGTATTGTGATATTTATTCTAACTTAATGTTTTGAGTTTAATAAATTGTAGTCAGAGTATTTAATATAAACCATCTCTTGAAACAAACCACAAGAAAATGAGAGGAAATTTAACCACATTACATAAAGAGTGATATACGATTTACTTGCAAAAACATTTAAGAGACTATCAGCTAAAGTCTAGGAACTTCAGAAATATGTAATGGTAAACTTTCAGATAATTATTTGGTTTTTTAAATATTGTTATTTAATAGAAACAATAATATATAATAACGAAAGTATTACGATACTAAAGTTGTTGGTTTTTGTAAATGCTGGAAACCTTCTGTCAACTTATATTTTTCTGTTTTGAAATCACCTAGGGCAAAACAAATATCTGGGGCTCCATCATCCGAACTTCTTAAATAATGGGCAATATCAGGCCCTATAAATTTCGACTTATAATGCGGAGCTCTAAATAATGCTTGGTTGCGAAATCTGCTACCATCTCCATTTATACTACGATAAAGCATTGCAAGAGGAGGTGTTACTCGCCTATCATAGTATCCTTGAATATCTCCTTCGTTAGCAACTGAATCACGTATCGGATGTTTATAAACAGGGAGTAGCTCACAAGTTATTCCTAAGATTTGATACGGTTTTTATAGAAAAAGCTACTATTTTCATCTTCTAGAGCTCACATAATCACATTGATTCTTCTTCTTCTTCTTCTTCTTCTTCTTCTTCTTCTTCTTCTTCTTCTTTTTCTTCTTCTTCTACATACCTGCTATAAAAATTACCGCTTTTAAAAATACCATCAAGTGTTTCAATATCTCTTCTTTTACGCTCTTCATTATTTTCACAATCTGATAGCCCAAAATCAATTAGTGATATTTTGCCAGATACAGATACATGAATATTCGGCACTCTAATATCATTATGAGAAATGCCTAAACTATGAATTTCTTTAATGCGTATTTTGATAGTGTCGTATACTTTTTTCACATCCCATTTTTTTATTGAAAGTTCTTTCCCTAGATATTCAAATATATGTACTGGATGGTTGGGAAGACCATTCAAACAACCAGACGTGATGAGCTTTGGAAAATTGGAAGCATAGTTTGAATTTGCTATTTTTTCATTTACCATAAGTTCATTGAAAAACATATCATAATACTGATTATGGGTAGGCGTATCTAGCCGCATCATACTATTCCCTCTCCAAGTCATGCTAGGATAATAATATAATTTGACAAATACTTTTGGTGGAAGATTCAAGTCTAAATCAGGGAAACACATTATGGAATCAAATATCACATAACAAATAGTATTACCTTGAATAACTTCCTCTTCCCAACCTTCTGTCTTTTTAATGGATGGCAATGGTTTTAGTTTATAATGGTCGCTCTGTGTGTCTCTATAGATATTACTCAATATGTCAAAATCAACGCTTCTTTTGGCAATTTCAAGTTGCTTAACAAGATTCTTTTTAGTGGCATCTTCTTCTTCCATATCCTTATAAAAAAAGCCCGCGATTGCTGCTCTTAATGTCATACCATGTTCTGTAGTCTCAGGATCGTTGATAACATAGTAATTTATAATCATTTGACCATCTTCTTTAAATTCATACTGAAAAAAACCAGAAAAGTTTTCGTGGTCTGATATCAATACCCTATCAGTGCCACCAATAAAAGCTTGATATAGATACTTCCTAAAAACCAAAGCAAATATTATTCCATTCGACCAATCCAGATCAAACAATTGACCCCCTTCCTGCAGCCTCAATTGCCTTCTATTTGCTAATTGAAGCTTGTACTTCTCTATACTATTCTTTAATTCTTTAAAACCATCTGCTAATTTATATTCTCCTTTCATGAAATCTCCAAGGGCAAAGCAAGTGTATGGGTTACCATCTGAACCATTCAAACAATGGACCATACTTGGTCCTATTAACTTTGATCTATAAAGTGGGGCACCAAACATTGATTGGTTTCCAAAATGGCTATTATTTCCAAGAATACTACGATAAAGGAATTCTAGATGAAGAGTTATTGTCCTTTGGTAGTACTCTTTGATATCTTTGTCGTCATATTGAGGAAAACCTATTGGGCGTTTATAAGCAGGTAGTAAACTTATCGTGTCCAATTTTGCTTTTTTGAGTGCTTCATTAAGAGGTGAAAGATATCTTTCTATAAACTCGTTTGAGCTCATCTCGTTATATTCAGCCTTCATGGCTGCATTTGTTATATAACTAACGACAGACATAGGAGGGTTTAAACCTAATGAGAACGAAGCCCTACTTCGTGGCATTACATTTTTGGAGATGTCCCTCTGCTCATCAGTGTTGCGAAAAAACCGCAATAACTTAGTATCCAAAAGGATTCTCATATTCTGTAGCTCGTCATCAAGTACTCGAAGAACTAAATCACGGTTTAAATAGATGCATGGATCTTGATCGTCCTTTTCTTCATTAACAATGTTTTTACTATTTTCACCTGAAAAATACATAGGAACACCCATCTCTTCTTCAGAACTGTAGATATTCAACTTTAATTATGCTAATATATATCACTAATACTGCAAATAGCTCTTTCTGATTTTGATTTTGAATGACTTATAAAATAATATTATATAATCCACTTGCTTAATTATCATTTTCTCTTAATGAGATATAAATTTTGGACATTCTCTTTGAATAGTAGGTTGTATGTACCAGAATCTTAAGTACTCAGCTTGATTAATTATTTTTTATTAAAAATAATCGTAAGCAGATAAGTAACATTATTTGAAATTATAAAAAAAAGTAGTATTTGTGGTACTGCATGTATGGCATTGTTTCAATATTAAGCAAGTACTAGAATTTAATTTGTTAATTATCAAATATTGCAAAATGTACATATTTCTCATTTAATCAAGTATTTTAGACAACCCATTCCCCAACTAATAGGAAGGTATAATAGATAAAAGAAGAAGGTATATATTTCCAGACGGGATCCTTGCAAATCATATAATTATATTACAAATTTACGGTATTCAAACATCACGGGTTAGATTTAAGAGCTAATTGGTGCTTTTTAATCTTACTCATTAGTTAATAGTAACATCCAACACATTGATGTGAGATTGATGATCTGTATCAAAGCAATACTATGAGCTCATAGTAATCAAAAACTAAGATGGATAACTCGGGCTTTCCAAATAACAAAATGGCTGACAAACAATTATTATCTTGTAAATGAGTGGGGACCTTATAGAATGACTTTATTTCACTATCTCTAATCACTTTCATTTTCTTCATGACAGTCACCGAGATTCTTAAGATACCTAACGAAGAGAATAGTTAACAAGGTTATCTATTAGGTTGAAAGACTAAAACAAGTTATCATTCCTTATATGTTAACTAATCAAGATATAAGTAGATAGTTTATTAATAGTTAAGCTGAAATATATAATCCCACTCCTGCTACTTAAACAAATGCTTACTACAGTTCCGAGCAAGTCATTTTGCAAATATGATGCCCCTACAAAGTATAGATGATATAAATAACTCATAAGTCACTAAGATGATAAAGTGATCAAAGGAATAAATACCTTATGATTCAGTTCATGGTCTAGTCTGCTTCATGTTGATAAATTTTATGTAATTTAGAAGTATATATAGAAGTATATGTAGTGATATATTCATAGATAAATAATATAATTGGTTGAAAAAATGACAATACAGTTTTTCCCTTAATATAATATAATATATATATATTCTAGGTGTCTAATATTTTACAGAGGTTAATTTCAATTTGAAACTACAAGTTTAATTACTGCAAATTAACACAATTTTATGGTTTCCGTCCAGAACTGCATATAACCTAAAACTGAAACATATTATTTCACAAATTATAAACCTTAATTTTGCAATGTTGCGTTCGTTTCAAAGTTGCGAATGTGCTATTTAAATAGATCAAAATATGTTTCAAAAGAGGAGTACTCTTAAGCATTTGATAGTATTTTGTGCCTTTCCTTAATTATAGAAACTAGGTGTTTTTATTTTATATTACGAAGATTTCAGATATATACTCATAATTTTGAAATTTTTTTAATTTATTAAACAATCAAGAGTATAATACAATCTCTATGAATCTAAACTCCATCAATATAATTATACGAAGAATAGATATAAATAATATCTTAATTAAGTGCAAACTTTGCACTGCTACTATATTACGAATGTCATATACTTAACTTACACAAAAATAAAAAAGTTGCAGCTACAGCTCACAGGTTTCTTTAATAAGAAAAGTAATAGTCAGGGGTTTTAACAAATTAAGAGACTTAAACTAGACCGAGAGCTTTCGTAATATAAGGAGTGCTACTCAGACAGTTATCCCCTATTTCCAAATTATCTTCCAAATGTTATCCTTGTGATGACAAGGTTCTATAAATAGAGTGCAAAACTACCTTCCTTATATCCTTCGTTGATTCATATATTCTATTTCAAAGACGCCTGTGCCAATATTTGCAAGAAATATTCTTTTAAAAATTTGCAAATTTGCAGTTACATTAACACATAGGGGCACAGTGTGCCTAAGGAGATTAATCTCCGAAGCTAAAAAAATTCTCAAGGCGCCACAAAAGTGCTACTGTGGAAGTGGACTTCCAAACAATATGAAGAATACTTACCATTGTAGTACTGACCCATGACATTATTATTCAACATCTAAATATTTAAATAAAAAAGATATAGATAATTTTTATAAAAATTATTAGGATATAATAGTTAAGACTAAGACATAGTTTTCTTTCATGGATTGTAGTCTGAAATTCGATATAACTTTCCTTAATATATAATTTAATATATAGCTTCTCAAAAGGAAGGGAAGTAAACGAATATTTTCAAAGAGTTTACCGCTTTCAATATTTACAGTAAATAAATATCGAACCCGTTTCCTAAATCAGATAAATTCATTTAAACAATAGACTCGATTACTTTAGGAACTTATCCCCACAATTTCATATCCTCACCCCCATTTTTTCTGATCCCAACATGTTTTGGTACCCTTATATCCATTTTGATGAGGGTAACTTTGTGCAGTCTTCTCTCAATTGCCGTTAGCGTATGAGGTTTCACTACCGCTAAGAACCCTATTTGTGTTAAGAGTTTATCCATGATATTTCTTCCAAGTATTTTTCAAATTATTAATCAAAAATCCAACAACTGTAGCCGCCCATAACCCTTACTAATCTAGCTTGTGCTTTCTAACTGTCATTTGTTAAATGCGAGTTTAAGCCAGCGTTTTTAGCACTCTTTCATGACAGCTCTGCAACCACTTATTTCAGTCATCTCTAAATTCTGTTTACTCGAAACCCCTAAATAGAAACTCCGCTAGTCCAGTTTTCCAGGTTGTTGCTCATTAAGCGATGAGGTCCTGTATGACTACCCCAGGTTTCGTGACGCCAGACCACAAAAGTCTCACTTTCTCACGAGATGCCGACATTTTCGGAGTAATTTTCTTGTCTTCCAAGTCACACCGACCATATTGCCGCATATGGAAGTTAAGACCAGTCATTTTATATGTTCGCCACGCCTTTCCTTCAGACCGTTGCGAAAACCTTGAGGCATTCAATGCGGAATTGTGTAATTCGCAATTCTGGAACCAAATATGAATCATGCTTTAAATATTGCTTCTGTTTATAGTATAGTCTAGAAGGAATAAATACCGAGACACGTATATTAAAGGGTATACTAAGCGGCAGTAAGTTATATAAATAGCAATTGTGGAGTTTTTTTGCCTGAAGACTATGTACGATTGCAAAAATCTTTTACATATAATAAGATATAATCTTGCTCTTTACAAAGAATTATTTAAATCAAGATAAATACTAATTAAGTTCACCTAATATCTTACTTATACAACTACAACAATAGTTACACATAAAGGCACTATGTTAAGCTCATTACCTTTCAATATAATAGATCAGATCATCCTGGTTTCACAACAACGTGACCTAGTTGCATTGGCGGCCACAAACAAAATGTTCCACCACAAAGTGAATCAGCAGCTCTACAACCACATCGTGATATCGGATTCAGAAACAAGTAATGTCAACTATACTATTGTACCAGTATCGAAATTGAAAGAGTTTGCTAGAAGTTTAAATGTATTCACCTTTCAATTTATACAGAAGTTGGAAATCCATTCACAATCAAATCTAATTCAATACAACTACTTACCATTATACAATAAAATTTCTAGTCTTTGGGATTCTAGAGACAGAACTATGCATTTTGTGAATTTGGATATACCAAATCTCAAGACCTCTTTTTCATTCAACCAATTCATAATGAATAATACCGTGACATATATGGAAGAGGAAGATGATTTCTCGTCTGTTTCAGGTAACAATAAAGTCAATAATTTAAACAACTGGATTGTATTTGACTATAATGAACTCCGTGATCTTCCATACAATCCAAACTTAACAGATTTAGATATTCATATCCAACATCTGACTGCATCATTAGATATGAAGAGTTTAGGAAATAACATGCTCAGGAATTTGAAGAACTTAAAGGGCTTATATCTTACAACTTCTAGAGCCACCTCAAAATTCATGGAATTATCCAATGTTGATTTAAGAATGGATAATTTAAGGAAACTCTGCATTACTTTTCTGCATTCCCACACAAACCAACCATTAATGTTCCATTCCCTCAATAAAATGATAAACCTTAATGAATTAGAGGAATTGGAACTTGACATTGATTGTGCAAATGTCGGATGTTCATGTATTTACAATTTCTTTTACCAATGGTTATTTGAAAACTGTATTCATGATAACATGATTAATTTGAAAAAATTATTTTTAATCAATCATAAAGGTAATAGTTCGAAGCAAAATTTGGCCCAATTTGAAAGCTTAATAAATTCTAAATTGTTGACAAAATTGAGCAAGTTGGAGTATTTGTACTTGAACATAAATGATTACTTAAAGGTGGGACATAACCAATTTAATATCAAAGAACTTTCTTCAACTTTAAGAGAGCTTCCTAATCTCACAACGTTTGTACTCCCTGATTTCTTCTATAATTGGAGAAGTACATTACCATTAGTATTCAACGAAACTTCTAAAACATCTTATGACCTTCTTTTAAATGAGTGTTCTTGTTCAGATTGTGAATGTACGAGATCCAAGTTCAAACAGAATGCCCATGCACATACGAATTGCTCACGCTTAGATGATGAAATTCACCCTACAAGAATTTCTCTGACAAAGTCAAATCTGCAATACTTCAACTATATCATTTCCCTTATGAAGAAACAGCTTCCTTATATTAACAAGGATATCTATTCAATTAATTCATCCATTAATTCATCCATTCACGCTAACACAAACTCATTGGTTAAAAATAGAGATATTGATGACTTCTGCAATTTATTCATGCACAACTCTTTAAATGATTTTGCTGGATTCATTAAAAATAATAACCCTAAAATGAAGTCTATCAATCTTGGAGGTATTTTAATGGAATATGATAATTCAAATGAGATCAACTTACCACTTAATAATAATTAATAATATTATCTTTATATATATTTGTATATGTATTGATATAACGACTGCATTTATTGGTATGAAATTTAATGATATTGTAGAATGTTTTTATAACCTTTATTATAAAGCTAAGGAAATTAATAAAAAAGAAGATATGCTTAATACATAATAGACAAACTAACTACATAATAGACAAACTGACATCAAAATTCAATTTGCGAGGAAGCTTAAATTCAAATTCGTCAAGAACTGAAGGACCACAAGCTCCTGTTCCAACACCATGTTGTTTATAATCAATTCTTACATACCTATTTCCTCTTTTAATTTCATGAGGATGCATGGCTTCTTGAACATTATATTGATCTGATACTTTAAAATCAAAAGTATCATTAGAATGCACAAAGAGGCCCTTATCATTTTCTGTTTCTAACAAGAGCCATTCAGTATCAACATGGTTACCATTTTCCTGGGGATAATCATAATTGTAATCAAGTTGACCAAACTCTGATCTGTACAAATCAATTCTTTGCGATTCTTTCTTATCAGCATAGCTTTCACCAGGACCTCTACCAAACCATTTTACAAAGTCTCCCAAAGAATTATCAACACTAAATTCATATCCTAATCTAGGAATAGTCTTCGGAATACATTTTTCGCTAAATCCGGTAACTTGAAGTTCCGTCAGAATCAAGATTTCATTTTCGTATATTTTGTAGATTTGTCTTGTGTCAAATCCCCAGGCTAAAATTGGAGGTGATATACGTGAATCCACAGTAATAATGGCAACCAATCCATCTTTAAGAACCTTGTCTATAGTAACTTTGTGATTATCAACAACCATATGATCCAAGCCAAACTTCTTCCAATATGGTTCGTCAATTGGGGCATCATTATTAATGCTTGGTCTCCAGAATGTCAAGTTGTTGTGGCCATTGGTAATCAAGTTATATGTATCCGACTTCCAAGACCTAATAACACCTTTGAGTTTATCAAATATTAACAAAGATGTTTCATTATAAATCTTTACAAATGTATCAGACTCTTCAACATTGTAATCGTTAGATAGAATATCATTCTTCCTTAATTCTTGTGATTGTAGTTTCTTTTGAGACCAAGCAACAAGATGGCCCAAAGGAACTACTTCAGTCTCAGTATTAGTTCTAAATTCTACTTCGAAGTAGACAGTAGTATTTTTAGGATATTGAAATTCAGGTAAAGGTATTTTAGTAGATTCACCTGGTTTGATTTCAGGTAATTCTAAAGTGCCACATTTGATCACATCTTTAGTTAATCCATCATAGGATATGACCTTATAGTTAGCATTAAAATTTTTCAAATCAATAAAATCAAACATATTCTTGACCTCAATCAGATCTTTAGTAATAGTGGAAACAATTGGTTCTATTACCTTTTTATACTCAATTAATCCAGGTGTGGGGTTATGTCTGGAATCTAATAAACCATCCATAATAAATACTCCATCATGAGGATATTCACCAAAATCACCCCCGTAGTAGTAAACTTTCTCTCCATTTTTCTCTACCTCAATACCATGATTTGCCCATTCCCAAATGAATCCTCCCTGGAGCCTTTCATGGGAATAGAATAAATCTTGGTACTGTCTTAATAAACCTGGACTATTTCCCATTGCATGTGCATATTCACATAATATAAACGGTTTATCTTTATCAATGAAAGTCTTAACAGTTTCTAACAGGGAATACATTCTGGAGTAGAAATCTGTTGCTTCAGCATCCAAATCTCCTTCATAATGAATTGGTCTACTTGGATCGTTTCCTCTGATTTCTTTTACCATAGAAACATGGTTTCTACCGAAAAAGGCCTCATTTCCTAAAGACCAAATGATTACTGAGGGCTGATTTATATCTCTCTTAACCAATTGTCTTGCACGATCAACATATGCTATTTCCCAATCAGGATTATCACTGGTAAATAATTTAGCTTCTTGAAACAACTCCCTTTTCCCATTGCCATATTCAACATCATCGGAAGCATCAAGAGGCTTTCTAACTGATTCAAAAAATCCATGACATTCCAAATCTGCTTCATCTAAAATCCAAAAACCCAATTTATTTGCCAACTCATAAAAATATGGGTGGTTTGGATAATGTGAAGTACGAATAGCATTTATATTATGCTGCTTCATAATTTCTAAATCTCGCTTTATGAAATCAAGAGGTACTGCTCTTCCATATTTTGGGTGGTGATCATGTCTATTAACACCTTTAATCAAAATCCTCTTTCCATTGACTTTTAAGATCCCGTCTTTAATTTCAACTTTCCGGAAGCCAACGTCTTGCCTAACTTCACTTGTAATTATATTGTCAACAGAAACTTGTAAGGTAAGTTTGTAGAGATTTGGAGACTCAGCTGTCCATTTTAATGGATTCTTGATTTCAAATGATTGCAAAAAATTAAATGATTTTAAATCAAACTGCTTATCGAAAATAACTTTGTCTTTCTCTAGCTTAACATTTAATTTAGCATTTCCTGTGTACTTGATATTCAGAGAAATACGTAATTGAGAATTAGTAAATGAATCATCAAAATCAGTATCTATCTTAAAATCCTCGATATAGCCTCTTCTATCAAAGCCTAACAAGTATACATCTCTGTAGATTCCACTTAACCACCACTGGTCCTGGTCTTCTATATATGAGGAAGAAGACCATTGGTACACTCTCACCCAAATTTCATTTGGACCTTTTTTAACATAATCTGAAATGTCAAATTCAGCTGCATTTCTGCTACCTTCGTTATATCCAACTAAATGTGAATTGACAAATACATGATATGAATTGTCAACTCCTTCAAAACGTAATCTTAATTCTAAGTCTTTGTCCCAATTATCTGGAACATAAAAGTAACGTTTATAAGTACCTGTGGGGTTCTCAGATGGTGGATGTGGAGGATTGGTATTGAAGGGATAAACAACATTCGTGTAATGTGGGTTTCCAAATCCTTGTAATTGCCAGTGACCAGGAACTGTCAATTGAGTCTTAAACGAATCTAAACCATCTCCTGGAACAGGTGCTCTCAAAGGAGAAGCTGCGTATGAAAAATCCCACTTCCCGTTTAGGCTTATAGCATTATTAGGTAAGTAATATGCCCTAGTGTCGAGTCTATTCGATTGAACAGTCTTTGGTTCAGAAAGTACTTTCGCAAGGGAACTAGCAGAATACGAAATCATTTTAACCTTCTTATCAAAATAATTTTTCTTTAAAATGCTGGCTCTTTATATACTTTATTGGAAAGCAATAGCAGCACAATTCTGTAACGTTACAAATAATAAACTTGTTGGTTTTGAACCTTTTAAAAGTTTTATGCCACCTCCACAAGTGCAGATTGGCTTTGGGCATATTCTTACTATTATTTACATACATGTGGGGAACTGCGTCTGATTTCCGGACCTATAATCATTTTGAGAGTTTTATATTTACCTATGCCCACTATAGTTTCTGTATATACAAAACAAACTACAATTAAGGTTCTACCATTTGAAATATGAATATTCAAGCAAGCTGTTAACTCTGATTTCAAAAAAGTATCTATAAATCAGTATATACTGGAATCCTTGTACTTTCGCAAATACAGATTGGTATTCCGCCATTTTCGCAATAAAACTGCACCCCACCATATTTAAGTAATATTTACTCGCGTTGCTAGTTGCAAAACATAAATGTTTTAGGAAGTGCATCCATCTAAGTTAACACCTATTTGATTGTAAAACTTATGAAATGGTTCTGATAAAGATATACTTATTCACAAGGATATCTTCATTGAAGGATAATGCTGACTAAAGTATAGAAATTATGAAATTACAAAAGGAACTTTTAAATTATTTAAAATTCTATAAAATGCTTTCGCTTCAAGTGGAAACAAATGTGTGCTTATGGTTTCTTGGACACATGTCCTTTCTTTTAGTTACATTATCACATATATTGTTTCAGGAAAGATTAAATTTCAAATGTAATTTTAGCCCAGTATACAAAACTACCACTAAGTATCAAACTGTTACCTAGTACAAGAAAAGTCGGGTACAATTACCCACTCCCCAATTCAGTATAATCATCCGATTTATTTTCTTGATTTCAAAAATTTGCTCCAAAAGATTTCCCCACCCATATCCATATGTTCTCAAGGGTCTTCTATTTTGAGCTAAAATTTGGAGGATTAAAAAAGGGTGCATTCAATTGTTGGATAATTTAACATAATGTAATGTTACAATCCAAACTAAGCTACAAATATAAAATAGCTTCCAATAAAAAATAATGAATAGACAACATATCAATTCGAAGCCAGAAAAGCCATTTAGTGATTATAAATAATGGGATCTATCTCTACGTTTATCTTTCAAAATAAGGAGATCTACATAGAATTTTGAATACATTTTGTGCCCTTCCGGAACTGATAAAAAATATCTATACCGGGGTTGACGCATTGCTTCAAGTGTTACGGCTGAAATCAGTTGTCTGAGATATATGGCAGTTTGGGCAGTAGTTTGGGGTATATAAATATTAGAATATCCTTCTTTCAATATTTTATTTATTAGTAAGGGCTTGAATATCCTTTAGCTAATAAAAATATCAAATGTCTGACCTAATAGAAGAAAAGTCAAAAATAGTGCATATCGAAGATGAATTAAAAAGTAACCTTGATATGAGCCATATGGATCTGTCGCATGATGGAGAACCATTGGACTGGAAAGACATCGAAGTTCCTCCATTGTTGAGTAAGCAGATGATGCCTTTATTATTCTCATGTTTTGCAGTTTATTTCATCTCCACTTGTAATGGATTTGATGGTTCATTAATGTCTTCAATTTATACTCAAGATGATTATTTGAGATATTTTAAATTAGATGCAAAATCCTCTACTGGTACAGGTTTAGTGTTCTCGATTTACAATATCGCCCAAGTCTGTGCTGCTCTTTTCTGTCCAATTATGGATTGGAAAGGAAGAAAGGTCACTATAATTTTAGGAGCTTTTGGAACTGTTATTGGCGCAATTGTTACAGCTGTTGCTACAAATACAGGTACTTTGATTGCTGGTAGATTTATCATGAGTTTTTTTACAACTCTAGCTAACACAGCTGCTAGTACATATGTCACTGAAATTGCATGCACCAAGCACAGAGCTAGAACGGCCGGCTTCTATAATTGTCTTTGGTACGTGGGATCTATTATAGCTGCTTTGTCAGCCTACGGAGCTGAAAGGAATTATAATGGAACAAATAAGTCTTTTAAAATCCCACTTTGGGTCCAAGTAATCTGTCCTGGTCTCGTCTTTATAATGGCTTGGTTTATTCCAGAATCCCCTCGTTGGTTAGTCGGGGCTGGAAAAATTGATGAAGCTCGCAAGATGATTACAAAATACCACTGTAATGGGGATCCAAATAATAAATTAGTGGAATTTGAAATTGCCGAAATTATAAGCTCATTTGAAGGAGCCCAGTTGGCCAACTCTCTCAAGATCTTAGATCTCAGGCCATTGTTAAGAAAGAGGTCAGATAGGTACCGTTTGATGCTAGTTATGGTTATGGCTTTCTATGGGCAATTCTCTGGTAATAATGTATGTTCTTATTACCTACCAACAATGTTAAATAATATCGGTATGACATCACAAACTACTAATGTTTTAATGAACGCAGTCTATTCAATCGTATCTTGGGTATCATCATTATTCGGTTCATATGCCCACGAAATCGTTGGTAGGAGAAAAATGTTCATGGGATCAGCAATTGGAGCTTCATTATGTTTAACTGGACTTGCAATTGCTACTGCTAGGTTTGATATAAATGCCACCAATTCTGCATCTAATGCTGCTCTTGCTTTCATCTACTTATTTGGTATTACGTTCTCATTTGCATTCACTCCTATGCAACCAATCTACCCAGCAGAAGTATCATCAAATGTTTTAAGATCTCGTAACTTAATCATATTGAATTTGACTGCTGGTGTAGCTCAGTTTATTAACCAATTTGCAGCTCCCGAAGCTATGAAGAACATCGGATACTGGTATTACGTTTTCTTTGCATTATGGGATGTTACTGAGTTTTTAGTAATATACTTCTTCTTTGTTGAAACTAAGGGTAAATCACTTGAAGAATTGGATGTCATTTTCAATGCCAACAGTCCAAGAAAAGCATCAGTCGGTGATTTTTCAAGGGAAGATGAAAAAACTATCGAATCATTGAAGCAAATATTTGCGGAATCAAAAGCTATTGGTGAGGTGTAAATCACATAATATACTCTAGATGAGTAAGTTTACTGTTTAATTTCAAAATATATTGTATAGTTAAAAATTAATCCTTTATTATATTCGTTTATAATTCATTTTATCTCTCTTATCCTACCCGGAACCGGAACTTATCTATATGCAAAAAATCCGATCTCGCTTTCAGTAATCTATCACAGTTGCTTCGATCTAATGTTTGCTTCTTATCCAAGATGAAAGCTAATACTGAAGAAAGGAAAGAACTACAAAGCCGGTTTGCAAAGAACCAATTGAATGCTGGTATAATTGGCCTGTTAGAAGGTACATTAATTGGAATTGTGAGTGGAGCATATTTGAAGTATAAATATGATCATGGACTTAATACGAAGTTCTTTAGGACACCATATAAAGTGTTATGGATAGTAAGTTGGAATGTTATTGGTATTATTACTCAAATTAATACATCCAGAGCACAATTTTTAAGACAGGTAGCAATTGAAGAAGATCTTAAAAGGAATATATATTATCAAGAAGAGCTAAATGGCCAGAGGAAATAACTATTACCATATACATATTAATGATTAACGAATTTATACAATATTTAGTCGTTTTAAATAAACGATTACACGTAGAATGCTTCCTCGTGGAACTTAAAATCATTTTCTTCAGCCCAAACTTTGACATTTTGAACTAATCCCTTTGGACCAGCAGAAACCACCCATATCTTGTCTAAGTCTATATCTTCTTGAACTACTTTATTCTTTGGTAAATCTTTACAACAAATAAGATTATGGGATCCATCTTCGACTGGTCCAGAACATTGTGTGAATCCCTGGTTAATACACCAATTGTAGTATTTATAGTTTAACTTTGGTCTTCCTTTGTATATTTTATTTGAAATGTTTAACTTATTGACACAATCGTGAAATCTCCTAATGTGATCTTTAGCGACATTTGATGTATATTTGTCTTCATCTGGGACAAACCTCTCATTCATACTAGATCTTCTTGAATGAGTTGTTGGCTGCGAAAGTGGTGATAAGTAGTCCTCGTCGAAATCGTTATTTTCATCACTATCTTGATTGCTATCTTGATCACTAAAGACAGAATGTGTACCAAAGTTTAGTTCTTCTCTCGTGAAATTACCATCATAGTCCTGCCTTTCGCATACTTCATCTTCTTCTTCCTCATCAAAAGCCAGCTCATCGATGGAAATATCTACATTTTCGATTTCATTTTCACGTATCAAACTGAAACGTTCTTCTTTCAATAAAGGCACTTCTTCTCCAATTTCATCGGAATCTACTCCGTAATTAAGAGATGGTGAAGAATGTCCTGCTAAGGAAATCTTACCAATTGACCCGTATCTAGAAATTGATTGGTCGTTACTGATTTCTGGCTCACCGGTTACAAATATTTCAAAATCATCTTCATGGATAAACCCATCAAAATATTTCAATATACAGACATCTCTGAAGTCCTTTATGACCCAAATTACTTTGATTGGAATACCTTCATAACTCATGACTCTTAATATCGGTAAGGCAAAGGAAATAGCCGAACCTCCAACAACCATCAAGATTCGTTTAGCAGTGCTGGATAATTTTGCAATGGAGAACTTTTTAGGATTTCCTTTCGTTTTAATGAATGCAAGATGTGGGTCATATGTACCACAGATAAGGTATTTGCGACCATTTTGAATTTTGAATGTATTTTGTCTAACTATTAGTTTCTGGTAGTTATCCAGAGGCAATGACACAAGAGTGTATGGATGATAGTTGGGTATTAATTGCTTGTAAGCCCTCACGATAAATGATGAATGATATTCAGTTAACCTTATATGAGCACCAGGCTTAAGAGCAGGTTTTGAAATAACATCATTAGGGAATTCAATATAGGATAAATTTGGCGAAGCTTCAACAACTTTTAAGTCTTCAGTAGTATAAGTTTTCTTCGTAATCCGTAATCTATATACAATTTGACCCACTAATATGAGTACGTTTAAAATAGTGTAAGGAGTGGCTTTAGTTGGTCTAGCATGTATTTGTAGAGCAATGACGATAATCCATGACCACACATAATGTTGGAAATAGAATAATCTATAGTATTTGTTTCTTAACTTCAGTAAAGATGTGATCATGATAATAATAAAACCTAACAAGGCAACCCAGCCACATAAGTTTTTATAAGTATATGTTTTAAACATAGTTCCCTTTTTTTGAAAATAGAAACAATACAATATAGTGTGAATAATGGATTGAACGATGACCAATCTTGAGAGCCATTTATGGATAGGTAAAAGTGTCAAATATAACACATCTGGCAATGGAGATGGCCTAAGAGTTAAGAAGAAGATTGTTGGCAAACACACAACAATGATCTTACCAAGTCTTTTTGCTAAAAATATCAAATCTCCATGATAGATGTCTGACAATGATAACACTGACAACACCACCGTCCAGAAAAGCACAATTATCATGGTGCCCATGTGGTAATTAGCGGTGAATAAGAAATGTTTTCCTTTTAGTGCCAAGTTAGCCAATCTCCTATCCCATCCAGTTCTCTGTTCTTTGTTGATGTACTTGTTTAGTACGGTATTGATTCTTTTAAATAACAGCAATTTCCGCGTATACGTTCGATTATTCCTGATATAATTAAGTATGGGGATACCAATTATAAACAAAATCATCACCGCTTCAGTGTAATGGCCCCATTTCGCTGTGGTTTTATTCCTAAGCTTAGAATACTCAGGCGACTTACCTTTAGGGAAGTGGAAATAATTGGAGAATATACTTCCGTTACTAACCAGTTCCACCATTTTTCAAGACTTGAAGGTATGAATCAAGTTTCAGGTCGAGTTTAATCTAATATTACCCGAAAAATCTTGCCTTTAGCGTTGTTTCTTGCACCAATTACGATTATGAAAAAGATAAACGACAAATAATATAATGAATGATTTAGATTCCGCGATCGGCAATTAGATCAAAAAGATAACTTTATTTCCTGCTGACTAAGCATGACACAAAATGCAAAACTTTTTCTTTAGGCCCGTGTGGAGCATTTAGAGTTATTTATTGGTAACCTTTTTGTGTAGTCAAGCTTATTAGATTCAAAAAGCCTTGCAAAATAAGGAATTTGGTATATTCTAGAAAGCGCACAAATGTGGTTAATTTAACAAAAGACGAATTATTGACATCAAAGAGTAGATAGCAGTAGGTTGTAGCAGGTTGTAGCAGGTTGTAGAAGTTTGTAGATTGTAGATTGTAGATTTTAGTATCTAGTTTGTCCATGAAGTGTGGTATATTATAGCAAACCAGTGGCATGATTTACAACTCTACAGATCAAGAATAAAAAGAAACATGCCTACAATTGTTTTAAGTTATCGTAAGTGTTGAACTATTCAATGTATTAATCGCTGAAAAATCATTGTATTAATCTCTGTCCAAGAACAATTGCCCAGTAATATTATACTTATAATATTGTATTAACTATTGTATCAATTACTGTAATTATTATTGTATTAATTATTGTATTAATTATTGTATTAATTATTGTATTAATTATTATACTCTGTACTCATTATTGTACAAATGTATAGAATTAAATGGTATATTCAAATGAAATAGAGGAATAGAACCAATCGCTAGTAGTCCAATAATTAAATGTTCAACTTCAATGTCTAGAGTTCATGAAATTTCCCATCGCTCCTTATTCTAATTTGAATCTTTATTTCTCAAGAACCAAATATGAAAAATATTTCTATATAACAATCTATATTTTACACGATGACTAGTCTCGAGCGTAGTAGAGAAAATGTACTAGTACAAATGCTTAATGTTTTTGTTCTTTTGCTTTTTGGACCTGCCCTCAATCATACCGGAACGTGATGGACGTTGGGTATTATTTTTTGAAACCTTATTCCCTTTAGGGGCTATAAATCCAGAACGGGTAGGCTCCTTGCCATTGTCGGAGTTTTTCTTAGACTTATTGGTATTAAGATATCCTGATCTTGAAGGCTGTGGAGCCAGGCTGTGGTAATCCCTTGAGTTATTGAAATTATTATATGTTACTCCATAGAAATCCCTACTATTATTGCTTCTGTTTAACGGCTTATTATTATAAGTATTGTTGTTATAGTTGTTATACTGTCCGTTTTGATAGTTACCGTTATTACTATAGCCACTATTGCTATAGCCACTATTATTATAGCCATTATTACCATAGCCACTATTATTATAGCCTTTATTGCCATAGCCATTATACAGATCGTTTCTTACTTCCTTATCTCTGCTCTCTTTCTTTTTTGATTTCTTTCCTTTTTTAGAAGTTTCGCCGTTCAACCTATCAAAATATAATTCTCTTAAATGTTTTGGAAGATTTGTACCACTGAAAGCACTTCCTGATATATTGGGTATTCTTGAAGACCTTGGTTCTGGACATTCGTCACCATAATGTTCATCACTAGCACAATTATAACACGCAATTGCAGGTAAAACAGTACTCTCATCATCATCGCTCTTTGGAGTAGGTAATGTTAAATAAGAACGCCATATACTTGGACACATATCATCACCATGGCTGAATGTATCACAATGTTTACAGTAGGCTCTTTTCTTCGCCTTATTAGTACACGTTGCAGTCACATGGCCCTTTTGTCCACATCTGGAACATACCATAGTAGTAGGACACTGTGTTTCATAATGCTGGCCAACAACACCACACTTATGACATACAACTGTTTTACACTTAGCACGAATATGTCCTCTTTTATGACAGTTTGCACATAATGGACCTAAACTCTGTAACGCATTCACCGTAGTTCCATCCAGAGGATCAGTTACTCCAAAATATCTGCCTTCACCACGAAGTTCAATAAGCTCATCTGCATTGTCGTTAACTTGTTCAAAAGTAAGTGATGTTATATGTCTGTCATCAGAACCTTGCTCATCTCTTTTAGCAGTATCTGATACTATTTCTTTTTCTTTCTTATTAATACTTTTAGGCACCAGCACTATATGACCGTTCTCACTAACTGGTGTCTTTTCTTCTACAGAGATAGCTGTGTCTGTCATGCTCCTAAAACGTGGATGAAGCACGGTATAATAACTGGTAATCCAAAAAAAATTTTAATGATATGATAGTGACACAAAACTGAATCTTATCCAGGCAGAATGGTAGACGTTGATCATAATATAAATTACATAACTATAGCAGGAATTGAGTAACTGAATAAATGATTTAAATGATTTTATACGATAACTCCTTAGGATGCCGTTTTATGCTTAAAAAAAAACACCAACACTAACATCATACAAAGAAACAAATGTAGTCATTAATTAAATAAAAAAAAAGGACCTGAATCAATAAATAGACCATCCAAACTCTTCATCTATAACACATTTCTTACTATATGTGCACCGACTTGCCCTTCAAGGGAATCTTCCGATCCAGCGACTTGGAGATTGGATTTCAAGTATTCTTGATGCTTGATCGCAGCCAAACAGTAACAGGCACTAGCCAAAGCAAAGAAAACAGCAACAACAAGTAAACTTGTGGCCCTGGATAATAATGAAAGCCATTGAATGACACTCAATAACAAGTAGAACCCACATCTTGGCCAGTTCTCATCAAAGTAGCTGATGAATGTGGTGAATTTGTCGGTTAATGGACAAATTTTCAATAAGAATGGAATTTCCACAAATATGACAACAAGACCTTCCACAATGCAAAGAATTGCAAACACTATGACTACATGGATGGTGAAGAGATTAGCAAATCCTAAAGCAAAACATAAAAGCATCGTCAAGAGAGCAATCCATTGTCCGTATAACGAGAAGTTTTTCTTCTTAAAATCACTAGAAAGCCCTCCAAAAATGTTTCCAAACACTGTACGGATATTTAATGCCATTTTGGTTTAATTGACAAGTTAATATTTGATATATTTACTATTATTATTTATCGTATAGCCTGGCCTATATATAAGTTGAGTGTCTATATTAAAGTGACACAAAATCGCAGCTAAAATCTCTTCAAAATCTGTTAGCTGATGTTAAAATAAATAAACCATTAATATATAGACAGAATGGGTAGAGAGACTGTTATAGCGCTTGTAGGGAAACCTTCAAGTGGTAAGTCAACAACATTGAACTCTTTAACAGATGCTAATGCAAAAGTTGGTGCTTTTCCGTTTACAACCATTGACCCTAACAAGGCAACTGGGTACTTGGAGGTGGAGTGTGCATGTGCAAGATACGGAAAACAAGATAAATGTAAACCAAACTATGGCTACTGTAGAAACGGTAAGCGTGGTGTACCGATCATGTTACTAGATGTTGCTGGTTTGGTTCCAAATGCACATTTAGGAAGAGGTTTGGGTAACAAGTTTCTTGGAGACTTAACAGAAGCCGATTGTTTGATTCATATTGTTGATGCAAGTGGTACTACAAATGCAGAAGGAAAGAGTACTAGAGGTTATGATCCAATAAATGATATAGAATGGTTACAGGAAGAGATTTTTCAGTGGATTTTAGGAAACCTTATGGAGAGATGGGGATCTGTCGCCAGAAGACACACCGCTACCAAATCTACTACTTTAGAGACATTAAGACAACAATTAGGTGGTTATTCTGCCAATAAGCAATTAATCGCTCGAGCACTCGATCTGCTTCACGATTTACCACCATTACAAGAATGGGATAATGCTACTATTCAAAAGGTGGTTAGAGCGTTCATGTCAGTTAAATTTCCAACTGTTTTGGCATTGAATAAAATGGATCATCCTGATTCTGACAAGAATGTTAGCAAGATCATATTAAAACATCCTGATCTGAAATGTGTATTAACCTCATCTATCACTGAAGTGTTTTTAAGAAAGCTAGCAAATCAAAACTACATTAAATATGATCTGGGAACCGAGTTTGTTGATACTATAGATGATTTGGGTCCTGAATCTGGACTTAAGCCTCTTGATGACAAAATTCGTAACAGAATTGAAAATATTAGAGATTTGGTTTTATATAGATTTGGATCAACTGGAGTGGTTCAATTGTTACAGGCTGCTGCTGATCTTTTGGATTTAATTCCTGTTTATCCAGTGAGAAATATTAACAATTTCACTGGTGGTTCTGGAGACTTTGTCTTTAGAGATTGTGTACTTGTAAAGAGAGGAACAACAGTTATTTCTGTTGCCAGGAAAATCATGGGTGATGTGACAATTGCTGCTATAGAAGGTGTTGATGGTAACAGAATCTCTGAGGAAAGTACTGTGGATGTAAATAAGAATGACATTTTAAGTTTCAAGTTGGTTCCAAACAGT
This sequence comes from Schwanniomyces polymorphus var. africanus, assembly GCA_030563145.1. NCBI lineage: Eukaryota > Fungi > Ascomycota > Pichiomycetes > Serinales > Debaryomycetaceae > Schwanniomyces > Schwanniomyces polymorphus. The sequence continues at coordinate 164,831 of JAKUBG010000022.1, forward strand.
AATAATAAATAATCTATACTGATACCAAAGCATATTAATAGACGAGTGTAAGATAAAGACATTGGGTTTTGAGATTCCCTCACAACTACGCTTTACGCTTTAAGGAATAAGTGAATCTAGATAAAGGAATATCTGTTCGTTTCAAGTTCTTATGAAGCTTTTTTTAGGTTTAATAACTTCTGTAATAATTTCTTTAATAGTTCTTTAGACATTAGAGTATAATATATTACTAATTAATAGAATTATCCACACATTTCTATAGAATAGCTTAGTAATGCTCTCTTACTACAGCTATTACTGTCCTAAGTTAATCGGTTCAATACCCAAATGAATAGGAAAGCAAACGCCATTAAAAGAAAATAAATTCTTGTTGGTGTCCGGTATATAATCAGGACTGTATATAATTAATTCTTTATTATATAAGGGAATTGTTATCTTTATTGTAGCACTAACTATTGGGTTATATATCTGTAACCTATATTTACTAGTAGCTAAGCTTTGGGAGGGATTGGAATTTTAGACCTAATAGATATTACTATTCTGTTCGTTGAGTATTCATAAAATATAATTTTTGGCTGAAAATTTACCTACTTTTATAGTCCTAAATCCATATTCCTTCCATTCATACGGCTCCATTGTATGGATAGTATGGATTGAACCTTATGAGTAAACTGACTCAGATAATACAACAGGGTATAACTAATATCCTCTGTTTAATCTTTATTTTGAAGATTTTTTTGGTACCAATTTATTGTTACACAAAAACCAACAATTCTAGTAAATCACGTGACTGATTTGTGATAAGATCCCAAATGATTGATAAGATCCCAAGCTGACAGAACTTGGATTGTTAAAAATAAGTTCCCAGAAGTGATATGACAATAGGCAATTTATAATCAAGCAATTATGCTTAAATCATTAGTAATTTGATTAGGATCTAGATCTTATCTGAATAGTATATAAGTAGCATAAGATTGTATTAATTTCTATGGGGTTACTCAAATACTGAATTATTATCTGTAAGATTCATATAAATCTATTGAAATTGTATAATCTAACGAGATGAGTATTATTTCTAGTGTCAAAAAAGTTCAAGTTGGTGATGGTTGCAAAATCTTTTATAGGGAAGCGGGATGTACTAGTAAGCCTACAATTTTGTTGTTGCATGGGTTTCCGACCTCTTCTAACATGTTCAGAAATTTGATTCCCCTTCTTGCTTCACATTTTCATGTTATTGCTCCAGATTTTCCTGGTTTTGGCTTTACTGAAGTCCCTTCATCATTTGAGTATACTTTCTCCAATTTGACTGACTCAATTGATCACTTTGTGCGTGCTTTGAAGTTAACTAAGTTTGCTCTTTATGCCTTCGATTATGGCGGACCAATTGGATTCAGATTAGCTCTCAAGGATCCTGCTAGAGTGACTGGTTTAGTTATCCAAAATGGGAATGCTTATGAAGAAGGACTTGGGGAAGAGTTTTGGAGTCCGCTAAAAGAATACTGGAAAACTGAAAAAGAAAACCCAGGATTTGTGGAACCACTATCAAAGTTTCTTGAAGACCCCAAAAATATTGTTTCTCAGTATGTTGATGGTGTTGAAGACCCTGATTCTATTGATCCAGCTGCTTATTCTCTTGATGCAGCATTATTGAATAGGCCAGGGCAGACTGGGATTCAGTTAAGTCTTTTCTACGACTATCAGACGAATTTAAGTATGTATCCACAGTTCCAAGATTATTTAAAATCTTCACATATTCCAATTCTTTTAACTTGGGGTAAGAATGATACCCTCTTCACTGTTGAAGGTGCGGAGGCATACAGGAGAGATGTCAAGAACTTAAGAGTAGTATATTTTAATTCTGGACATTTTGCTCTCGAGTCTCATGTAGAAGAAATATCAGAAGAAATTATTGAGTTTTTAGTCCCCCAACTTCTTTGAATGAAGTTGAGAAGAATGTTTCGATATAGTGTTTGTTTCGATCGTATCTTTATGTGTTAAGTATCTTATATAATACTAATTTATTATTTGAATTCATGGCAGTATTTAAAAATGTAATATTCTGGTGAGTTATCCAATAGATTTGAAGTATTATTATCGAAGAGGGGTGATAACGTAATCCTGTTGTTTAAAGTACTACAAATATGTTCTGAAAATTCTCTGAAAATCTATAAAAAGAATAATAATATCCGCTAATTTCTTTCAAACATGAACTAGTTCAAAACCAGTAGTTATCTTCCGAGTACATACAATCTGTAGTTTACGAGAATCGCATCTAAAAACGAATTTAGTCGAATTGTATAGGAATTCATAATTTTTTCTCTATGTTAGATCGGACATATCGCAAAACTCGTCAGATCAAATAATATGAACTTATCATTATTTTCTTCAAATTAGCTCAGTTTATCGAAAATAGCTCAGTATATCCAAAACTCCATTGGCTATTCCTATCCACTTGAATAAATATAGAGACAATTATTGTTTAGAATTTTATTCGAATTCTAAGCGTATTCTAAGGAACATCTGGAGATTTTATAGCAAATTTCAAATGCCGTATCTCGGACTTTATATATTATCACCGAGAAAATTATAGATTTAAAAGATCTAATAAATCGTACATAGCAACTTTGATAATAACAGATTGAATCAATTCATAAGATAAATATGCTTGTGAAGTCTACCGTATTAAAGAGTGATCAAGAAGCGAAACTCCAAAAGGTGATAGATTTGGTTCCTGAAATTATTTCTTCTCTTGATAACAAAGAGTATGACGAAATATATGGGTACAAGATTGGCACTGATGACGATGTAGACGTCAATGTGGATGTTAGAAATGAAATCCTTTTGAAGTTTTTAATTGCAAATGAATACGATGTTGATGTCACCAAAGAAAAAATCATTAGTACTTTAAACTGGAGAAATAAATTTCAGCCATTATCTGCAGCCTATTTGGAAGAATTTGAATCTGATTTGACTGATTTGGGTGCAGTGACATACTTTCCAGAAAACAAGAACAATTTCCAAGTATGTACATGGAATCTTTATGGTATTCTGAAATCACCTAAACAATTATTTGCTAGAGTTTGTATTGAGGATGAAAAGAATAATAATGATTCCTTACCTGGCTCTCAATTTTTGAGATGGAGAGTCGGTATTATGGAAAGGTCTTTAGAACTTTTAGACTTTGTTAATCCCGACAATAATAAGATTGTTCAAGTTCACGATTACAACAATGTCTCAATGTTGAGAATGGATCCTTCTATTAAGGCTGTTACTAAGAAAATTATTCCTCTTTTTGGAGACAACTATCCAGAGTTACTATCGATTAAGTTTTTTGCTAATGTTCCTTCTTTTATGAGTTGGGTTTTCGTCTTTTTCAAGAAACTAAATATTATCGCTCCAGAAACTATGAAAAAGTTTGAGATTTTAAACCATTGTAACTTATCAAATTGGCTTGGTAAAGACAATCTTCCAAAAACCTATAACGGTGGTTTTGATACTGGTATTGGTCTGCTATATGATTTAGAAAAGTCAATTGCTGACAAACTTAAACCCGGCCCATATGCAAAAAAGATTTTAGAGAGAACAAGTCAATCTAGAATTGAGAAGGAAAACCTTACAGTAGAATAGTAAGTTCTCTTATATTTATATAGAACTATATACATTTAATTAATAATTTCCCAATATTTTAATCATAATCGAGTTAGAAGTCTGAACAAGATTTTAACAATTTTGAATAAATTTTGATGAAACTAGCATAAATTTAAGTACCATCGTAATGTCGAGGTAAGCTAATGCAAAATAGATCGTTAGTGCTTATACGAATCATCAAGGCATGAATCTTAACATAATATTATCACCAGATCCTATTGAAATAATTCAACTTCCTATCAGGTCTTCTATTTTCTACATTTGGCAATAATATCCAAAGAACTAACATGACAGAAAAAATAGCAATAAAACTTGGTAGAACAACGTATGCCCCAGCATATTGAGAAATTAATCCGATTAAGAACGGAAATAATGCACCACCAGATGATCCGAATGCAGTAGTTATGGTTAGTGAAACAACTAAAATCTTACGGGGTAAAATACGAGATACGAGGGTAACCATCAATGGGTAAAGAGGACCGATACAAAGCCCAGCCAACGAAACAAAAAGACCTTCTAGTACTAAGTGTGGGATAACCCAAGTAAGCATGATAAATATTATTGCAAGGACAGACATAATGATACTCCCACGTCTTGCACCCAAATACTTATGGCTCACTCTAGTTAAGATTAGCCTTCCCAAGGTAAGTCCAAACCAATATCCGGATATAACATATCCTATAGATGGAGAAGTATTCTTACGGTAATCTCTTAAATATGTGAGGAACCAACCTCCAATGGCTACTTCACCTCCTTGGTAAAAGAGAACCCAGAAAGAAGTAATCCAGGTTGTTTTATCTCTTAATAATTCTAAAAATAAGCTTGAATTGTTGTTCACTTCTGGATTTTCTGGTATATCTGGTACATCTTTACCATCACCATGAAGTCCCAAGTCAGCATCTACTCCCTCGTATGCAAAATATATATTTATCAAATTTATGGCCATTAATCCCAATAAGATAAGATAATACCAATGCCATGCAATACCACGATCGATAAATGATGTGGCAATTATTGGGGATATCGTAGCACCTACTCCATAAGAACCATGGAAGTAACCCAATGCTACCGATGATTTCTCAAAATGGCTCAAGAAAACGTTAAAATGTGAAAGACACATCCCAAGTCCAATACCACCAAAGAAATATCCTACAATTATGACAGGGAATTTTGATCCTGACAGAACTAAAGAATACATCAATATCATAAATCCCGTTCCAAGTGGAAGGGACTTCAGATTCCCAAACCAAACGTTGATCTTATGAGCAAAGATTGCCACAAGGACATAACCTATTGCTGTACCTAACCAAATTAACGATACAACGGAATACAGGATGTTATATTGTTCTTCCATATATGGTAAAAATACACCTGGAGCACCATCATTCAATCCACAAGTTAAACACCACATACAAGCTGCTATCACACGCCACATGTTCTTACCTTGATCAAATCTCAATTTATTTATTCCCGTTCCGGTGGTCTCAGCTACGTCTGATTCTTCGTCTCCTAAAACTCTTTCATCTTGCACAATATCTTCTTCTTGGTCTTTAATTTTAATTTCACTAAGTTCAAAATAACTGGGCCTATATTCTAAGCGAGGTCTTCTTTCCAATGTCTGAGATGCAAAATTATGATCTTTTTCGATCTGGGTAAGACTTACCTCTTCTATAGGAGTCCCTAAAGTTGGAACGGTAGTCTCATTCACGGTCTCTGATTTTAATTTGTCACTTTTAATCTCCATGCTCTATATCCATGCTTTAATGAAAGAAGAAATCAAGAGGGCCATATCGTTCTTATATACATTTGGTGCAGTCTTCCAAATATTTTTCTCCGATAATTAAAAAAAACCACCCGCCTGATCCTATGTATAATGCGGGAAAGGCACTAGTGAATAAAAAAAAGCCAATCCTGGTTTCTCATAGTAAAGATAAATCAAATGAAATTTTGCAACTTAATTTATTTGTTAATTTACAAGCTTATTGGGAAAGTTTGGTTAAGATTGATGTCATAAATGGCTTGATCTTTTTGGTTTTATCACCGTTATTATGACTTTAATAGTCAGTGAAAATCAATGACTCTCATAGCTTGCGCGATGAGATTTTTTACGTCGTATTTGCCGATTAAAAGAACTAATTTTGAACACAACGTTACAAATTTCGCAACAATTTTTAACCGTATTAGTAATCGTATATTACTCTATTATAGCTTACAATAAGTCTATCTCCTATCATATTTTGTTACAATCATATAGGTATTAAGGTTTTAAGGCCAGTTTTGTCTATATTATACAAATGCTTTAATCGCTTGATGTTAACAAAATTAAAAGCCTTACTCATCTTTAGTACGTTTAAATTGTTAAGCCACATGCACAATTTTCACAAAATGATGTAGACATTTGTGGGGGTAAATTAATCTTATATATATAGGATAATATGGATGTAAAGGCTGTAAGTTAGTTAATATGGCTAATCAGCACTGGGTGTGAGAATAAGCTTCAAAGGATCCTGAAAAGAATCCTGAAAAGATGGAGCGTCAGGGGGACTTTCAAGCTAGAGATATGCGTAATAGCGATTCTTGAAAACTGTTATAAAGATACTTTCTAGATGTGTTTGGAGTTAGATGGTTTATATACTTAGTAATAAGCAAAATTAGAATTTGATTGGGAATTAAGCAACGTGTATTTTACTTCAGTAGCTAATGCGGTTGGGCTCTTAGATTATATGAGGATAGACATAATTTTTGGATTCAAGTTTTTCTAGGACTATAATATGACCTTAACTCCATATTTTAGAAATAAATGTTTATCTATAATATAGTCACCTTGTGTACTTTAGTCTTTTCCTGCAATCTCTGACAACAATGTATATATCCCAGAATTTAATTTGATTGCATTCTGAAAATAATCTGTAGTATATATCATACTAATAATAATATATAATAATACTAATGTTCAAGTCAATATCTAATTCAAATTCAAATAAATAATATTAATGTTTACTTTAATTGATGCAAATTTTTAGACAAATTTGAAACGCAAGCATGCGACTTACGGAGATAGTTCTATGCAAATGTATGTAATACTAACTAAATAATTCACCATTAATGTGATTTGTATTATTTCTCCTAAGCTACAATCCTACTTCTTCTTTTTAATACTTAGATAATATATACATAATCTTGATTATAGAAAATCTTCCTCAGTGATATTAGACTTATCACACATCTGTCTGAAAATACTATTTTCATCCTTGTATAAATTAATTGGGGTATCAAATTCTTTGCATATTCCCTTATCCAAAGTTAATATTTTATCGTATTTTATTATTGTTTTCAACCTGTGAGCAATACACAATACAGTCTTGTCTTTAAATTCTTTTGCAATTACCTCCTGGATCTTATTGTCAGTTTTGAAGTCAACAGAGGATGTTGCTTCATCTAACACAATAATTTTAGATTTCTTGACCATCGACCTAGCAAATGCAAGTAATTGCTTTTCTCCTAATGAAAGATTTTTACCTTCATATTCGACTTCTTGATCAAGATGAAATTTATGTAAATCAGCATCCAATGATTGTCCTTTCACACCTTCTAGTTCTGACTCCTCGATTAACCCTGTCTTCTTCAAAGCTACCCACATCTCTTCATCATCAGTACAACCAAAAGGGTCTAGATTCTTTCTTATCGTACCGTTGAAAACTACAGGGTCCTGAGGGATAATTGATAAGTTAGATCTCAATGAAAATAAACCTATCTTAGCTATATTAACTCCATCAATTATAATTTCGCCGCCCTCTAATTCTGTAATTCTGTATAATGCGCTAAGAATTGACGATTTTCCAGCTCCTGTTCTACCACATATACCTATCTTTTCCAGAGGTTCACTTTCAAAACTCAAAGCTTTTAATACTAAAGGTAAACCTTCACGGTATTTCATTTGGACATTCTTAAACACGATCTTTCCTTCTTTCACCCAGGATGATTCCGTTGGATCATCGGGCAATTTGTGATCTGCTTCTTGAGGTAAACCTATAGCGTATTGGCATAAACGCTCCACTGAATTCATGTCGTTTTCTAGTAATGTGTATGTTGTAAACGTATATGTAAATACGTCAACTAAATTCAAGGAATATGAAATCAACAAACCAGCAGATGCGCTATGAATAGGAAACACTCTTAGAACACAAAATAAAGATAGTAATAAGACGAATATGGTTGCCAATATCAGCAAATGAAGAGAAATCCATCTCTGGTTCGCATAAACAACATATGAAGCTTCATTCATATTATTAATTAACTCATAGTTAAGAGAAATGAACCTAGATTCCGATTTATACGCTTTAATGGTACTCATTCCGCTCAATATTTCATTAAAATTGCTAAAAACAAATGACCTTTTTAATGCTTCTAATCTTTTAACCTCTCTGGCAGAAGCTTGATAGTAATTAGCAATTAAAAAAAACATAACTCCCAAAACAGGAACAGCTAAAGCAATCCATGGGAAATAAATGATATCTAAAATAATAATACCAATTAAAAGACCAATACAATCCACAAATGGCCTGAGGTTGTTTGCAATTTCATTATCCAAAGCGTCCGTGTCCTTAGTAAACCTATTAAGAATTCTTCCCAACGGAGTTATATCTAGAAAAGACATTGGTGCATGTAATATCTTCTTCATTGCCTCTAAATTCAAATTCTTGGAGGAAACAGTACTTAAGTTTGCTACTGCAATATACATTGCACCCATGAATATCACAGCTAATATTGAAAACATTGCATAGAATCCAGCATAAAAACTATTAGATCTTCCAAATTTATCACTTATCCAGAAGGAAAGCCAAGTATTTGTGAATAGGTTTGAAAAAACAGATAAAGCCATAAGGAAGAGAAGAAGTGGAAAATACCCATATATGGTAAGTTTTCCTGCTCCAAACAGGAAATATGTCTTATATATATCCTTGCTTATTCCATTTACAGCCCTTTCTTCATCCTTGACAATCTTTCCATCAAAGAATATTCTATCCACTTCTACTTTATTTGGTTCTCCGCCATCCACATTATTTTCTTCCTTATTGTTTTCATCATTTGCTTTAATCGCAGCTTTATCGGAAATCCCATATGACATAAGATCATTGAAAGCGGGGTTCCTAGATTTGAGTTCATCAAGCGTACCATAGTCAATAGTGCCATCCCCATTCATAAAAATTATCTTATCAGCCATATGGATAAGAGATAACTGATGAGTAGCCAACACTCTAGTATTCTGTTTCAAAAAACCAAGTAAGCATTTGTCTATTATATGCTTTCCCACTTTAGAATCAACTGCACTTAAAACATCATCTAATAATATAATATCTTTTCTAGCGTATATCGCTCTTGCTAAATTGATTCTTGCTTTCTGTCCACCAGATAAAGTAATACCTCTTTCACCAATCTCAGTTTGATCTCCCGCTGGTAGGTCTTGGAGATCGAAATCCAATCCTGAAACAGTTAAAACAGATTCATATACAGCCTTATCATAAGGAAGCCCGAATAAAATATTATCTCTTATCATAGCATTTTGAACCCAAGGTGTACCACAGAATAATAAAGAACCCTGTATATTTATTGTTCCAGAATTTGAGTGCATGAATCCAGCAATTGCACTCAATAGTGATGTTTTCCCAGAACCAATAGATCCAGTAACTGCAATAAAGTCGCCTTTCCTAATATTTAAATCAATATTTTTTAGTATAACTTTCTTCATCTCTACACTATCTCGTACTTTTTCTTCTGCTTCACTTTCATTACTTTCAGGGGATTTAGACTTTTCTTTAACCTTGCTATTAGTTATACTAGCTTCATTGTCTAAATTTTCGAACGATTTCCAGTAAAACTCGCCATTTTTAATCTCAATAGCATTCTCATTAGAGTCATTTAAAGTTCCTGAATACGTTTCTAAGTAGGTATCATCGTCACAACTTAAGAATTCACCTATCCTTTTAAAAACCATGAACATGTCTATACCAGTAGACACCCCAGCTGGAAGCAAAAAAAGCAAAGACGATAAAACACTAAAAATTGACACTGAAGAGAAAATAGAAGCTGCATTAGACGACCCTGACTTCAAAGCATGCAATACTATAAAAGAAACCATTGAAGAAATACCAGTTAAATTTACAGAAACTGCGTTTATAATATTTCTTAAAAATTGGATCTTTAAAATGTAATATATCTCCCTTCCTCTTGTTTTAACAATTTTGGAAAAGTAAGGAATTTCCCAAGAGTATAATTTGATCATTTTCAAATTATTTAAAACTTCAGTTATTAGGTTAACTCTTTCGTCCGTAATACCACTTACCTGCTTACGATATGAATATAGCTTTCTACTACCATATCCAATACCTCCTAGAAATATGAAGAATACTGAAATACCAACTAATGCTGCAACACCGATGTTAATAATTAAAATTGCAACTGCAACTACCAAAGCAATCGGAAGTCCAACTAAGATTGGTACATATAATGTTGCTTCTTCAATTCTTGCCAAATCAGTCATCATCATGGAGTTAATTTTACTTGTTGGGAATTTATGACTTGCAACTTCACTTAATAAGAAAGATTTGTTTAGCATTTTACTCATTAGTACTGATTTAATTCCAAATCCAGCGCAAGCTGAATTATAAATTAAATGATTATTTCCAAATGCCTGGATTAGTAGCATTAAGAACATTCCAATTGCATAGCCAACACCGGGGCCAAGTGGAAATGAAGAAAACGAGTTTCTTTTCTCCACGAATGTGATAAGCTTTTTAGCAAGAAGAGGATTAAAACAAAAACTTAATAAAGTAACTATACCCAAGAGACAAGAGAGAATCAACTCTATTTTAAAAGTTAAAGTTACACACCATAATACCGTCATTGGGGAAATTACGAAATCTTTCAAGTCTTCCTCCATAGCTACTGATGGTTTCTCTAGGTTATCGCCTCTTTCAGCACACTTCTTTTTAATATGCTTCTTCTTACATTTACCAACTTCCTCTTCAAAAATAATATCAAACTTCTCCACATAACGCTCAGTCTTCATATCGTAAGACAAGCAAAATAAATCCTGTGATTGAATGGTTCTTCTATATCCCACATTCATCATGGGCATCAACCACCAGAAAAAGAGTCTACTTATAATGTTGGGCTTGGGAAATACTGGTCGTTCAGAACTTTCAGGAATAGGAACTGTTTTCTTGGTCCATAAGAAGCTTAAGAGACGTTTTTGAGTAGCAGTGAGCTCCTCCGAATCAATGGGAACATCACTTGACATTTTAGAAATGTAATGTTATGTATACCAGAATATTCAATTATACATATTGTTGCCTCTGTATATGTATTTTAACAATTTACGTTTTAAGCGAAATTTATTGCATTTGTGCTGTTATGAGCACAGTCTTCGTAATTTTAATGGGATTTGAACTATTTGAACATTTTTTTACCAATAAAAATGGCGTAACTGTGAGGTTCTGACGTAAGTCATTAGAAATGCGATAGCTTAAATTATCTTCGTAAACACTCTCCAAATAAGAATTATCCCCGCAATTAGTTTATAAAACTAAGGAAAAGTGGAAATTGATGAGTTTTCTCATGGCAGACTGAGACCAAATAGACATATTTGGCTTGAATTCAATACTAATGCTATTGGTGATGAGATTTTATACAGCTAATTGATTTTAAAACTGTGAAGTTCTTGTCAGGAATATAAAACCTATTAGACAATATATAGCTTGGAATTGAACACTAAATTCTATTGATGATGAAAGATATACAATTTTATTGAATTAATAACTTGGTTGTTCTTTTTCAGGAATGTAAACGGTTAATAAGGAAAACTAGTCCCCTATACATATGTTTTAATAGGTTATCGACACAAGGGCTCCTAAGATATTAATTAAGAATTTGTTACTAAGTAATAAATGATATGTGGTCACCAATAAGTGATAGGAGATTGTTGCTTCGGAAGAATCTCTAATTCTAGAAGTAAGGTACCTAGTTCTAGAATTTTAGTGCCTTACGGGGAAATGCAAAAGTTTCCGGGGTTGGTAGCATTGCGGGATTTGTGTATTGTATACAATAAGTCAACTGTATACTGCTTTGATCTTCTACCATACACAATTATTATACATGAATCTCGGGTGTACTGGCATTCTTGATATTTAAAAGGGAACCTTCTATTATGCTTCGCTCTAGATATCATTAATGTTATTAGAAATAACAGTCGTATTTAAATACGAAGCTATGAAGGTATAAGACTCTATCGTAAGAAGCTATCTAATTCAGTATACTCTTAAAAATCCATAAATATTGAGCTATCGAAATCAAATTCTTAGAATAACTACTGATATCTAGGTGGGACAACCTAATATAAAGGATTGTTTTTATAAATCTCCTATATCAGTGCCTAATAAGGAATGAAATTACAGAACTTAATAATGTCTATATTTTAAGTAGCTATTCAGTATGGGCTGATGTTTCATTTGTAAAATAGCCACTTATAGGTACGGAATGAGTTACTAATTTGGAGCATTACTATTTTGTCCAATCTCTTCACTAATTAGTCGCATTGTTCTTTTCTCAATATGCAATTAGTAAAACTTTACAATAGATTATTAATGGTGATTTTCATTAATTTGTACGTCATGCGATGGAGATGAATTTGGTTCTTATGGATATAGCTAAAATTGATCAAATAGTTTCTTAAAACCCCAAAATCTGTTGAGGTAGAACTTTGATTGTTTAAGAGTCGCAAATAGTTTGAATTATATAAGGGTTAGAAATTTTCTAACACTGAGAAAAACCGATAATAGCAATCTTTATTCCGAGAAAATGTATTGTGAGTTAAACAATACAATAAGCCCACATCCCTAATATTTAAAATTGTATGCGCAGAATTCCCACCTAGAAGCTGCCGAATTCAGAAACTAATGCGACACTTCCTAAATGGTAAAGATGTATACCGCGGACAAATATGGAACTGATAATTAATGTAGAAACACTTTGTATGAAACAAAAGGAAATGTATGCATCTCATCCTATTCAATTGTTTTGTAAGATGAATGTGGGGAAACTTTTATTATAAGTTTATGATTACACATTGTATGAAAGTCCCCGACACGGAGTTAAATATGGACTATAAATACTAAGGCATAGTAGCTTGAAATAGGTGGTATAAACTGTAATTAGAGACTAAGATGCTATCACCAATTATTTTTAGTTTGCTAATTGATCTAGTTTATGCGCAGCCAATCACCACCGTTGCTACCGCTACTAGTTTTACCACTGTCCCATGCACAACAGAGTCTGTTTCACAAAATCCATCAAACGGTGGGTTTTCGTACTGGCTGAATCCAGAACCAACATATGCTAAGTCAAATGAGGGATTGAATGTTACCAAAACTTATGCACGCCCTTATTCAGAAGTTTCTACATTATTAGGAAGCTTTTCTACCACTACTTGGGGAAGTTGGAACCCCAATGCTACCGACGTTGCAACCGATAGTGACGATCCATATGGACAGTACGCTTGGACTCAGATGTGGTTAAGTGCATCAGTCGATAATTTTACCTATACTGGAATATACTCTACTACGGTTGAGCCAACTGCTATTCCAACTGAATCGTTAGTTTTGCCTCCACCAGATCCATTTTCATTTGATGAGTCTTTGAAATTTCCAGAAGACTTCGTTTTTGGAGTTGCCGGATCAGCTGCTCAGATTGAAGGTGCTGTTGCAGAAGAAGGTAAAACTCCTACTGTCTTAGAAAAGATTGTAAATATAACTCAACCAAAAGATTATGTGACAAATGAAAACTACTACTTGTATAAACAAGACATTGCTAGACTAGCAGCTATTGGGGTTAAGTATTACTCATTTACAATTCCATGGAGTAGAATCTTACCCTTTGTCTTACCAGGTACTCCAGTCAATCAGCAAGGTATTGATCATTATGATGATCTTATCAATACTTGTTTGGAATATGGAATAGAGCCAATTGTCACCTTAATGCATTTTGATTCACCTCTCATGTTTACTGGTGGAAAGCCCCCATCATCAACAATGGCAGATTACCCTATCAATAATAATGGTGGATATGACAATGATACCTTTGTTGATGCTTTTGTCAACTATGGTAAGATCGTCCTTACTCATTATGCCGATAGGGTAAGCAAGTGGGTTGGTATCAACGAGCCATTCTTATATGTTGGTACTCCTCTAGGAATTAAGAACGTTGTTCTTGTGACAGCAAAGTTACATAAATTTTACCATGAAGAATTAGGAGGAACAGGTGAATTTGGTATAAAGTTAAATGATAATTTTGGTATCCCTAAGGATCCTTCTAATCAGGCTGATATTGAAGCAGCTAATAACTTTAATGATCTTCAACTTGCAAGTTTTGGAAATCCTTTATTCTTAGGCAAAGATTTCCCTGCTGCTCTCAAAAACACATTCTCTAATACAACAGATTTTTATTTTACTGATGATGAATTAGCAGAGGTAAAAGGTGGATGCGACTTCTTGGGAATTGATCCATATACTTATACTGTAGTCAGTGCACCACCAGAAGGTATTTCTGCTTGTCAGGAACTGGAGACTGATTCCCTTAGACCTTACTGTGTTGTTCAAGAAGAAACTAGAGCTGATGGTTGGAAAGTTGGATACAGATCTCAATCATATGTCTATATCACACCAATACAACTTCGTGAATATTTAAACTACCTTTGGCAAACATTTAAGGCTCCAATTATTGTTTCAGAATTTGGATTCCCCGAATGGAGAGAAGGTGAAAAGGCATTAGGAGATCAGTTATATGATATAGATAGATCTATTTATTACAGATCATTCTTGGAAGCTATACTTCAAGCAATTCATTATGACAATGTCAATGTCACTGGTGCACTTGCATGGTCTTTCGCAGATAACTGGGAGTTTGGCGATTATTCTCAACAATTTGGCTTACAAGTTGTGAATAGAACAACTCAAGAAAGATATTACAAGAAGAGTTTCTTTGATACCGTAAAATATTATCAAGATAGATCTTAGATTTGAAATTTTATATTAATTCTTCTTCGTGCTTACTATTTTTCGAACCATTCTATATATTTTTAAATATAAATTTTGATTAAAGTTTTAATTGCTCCATTTTAATAAGAGTAAAGTGGAATTTAAAAACACCCATCCCTATATTTATAGTATTAAAAATATCCTATCCTTGAGTATATTATATTTCTGGTTTCGTATAATTTTTTATTTTATACTCTCATAATGATTATAATATATAATCTAACTATCAATTTTTTTAAAAAAACCCAGCCTAAATAATTCAAATCATCTAATATTTAACTCATTGTGTATGATTGTACTATATTTTCAGTATATACTACAGATATGCTATAGTATATTTGACAAGCCAGCTGCACCTATGACACAATCAGAATACACAAAAATAGAGTTGCGAAAAGAAAAGCAATGGCTTTCCCACAAAGTAACTGAAACTAGTTTCTTCTGTTTCCAACTGAACGTCTTTGGATAATATTCTAGAATGATTTCATCAACAAGTTAATAGCAGATTTTAGAAGTAAAAGTAAAAATGGTTAAATCTCTTTTCATGGAGTCGATATTTTATTTCCGTCACTCAAAAATACAGTTAGACTATTCATACTAATAAGATAGATTAAACCCAAATAAGGAATATTATTGTACCATCTAAAACAAATAGAAAACCTCACAATTTCATATATATTCACTTCCATTGCATTGATAGATTTTCCACAATAGTAACAGAAAGTTGATTGTTGTTTCACCAATAACAAATACAAATATAAATATTTTTTTCTATATGTAAGCCCATAGTTTTGAGTATTAGGAGACAATAGATGCATTCTAATTGCCAATTCAATGATAAATGTCTGATTTGTAGAAATAATAATTGCATTACGAAAGTACAACTAACTAATCATTTTCGTTCGATTGGTTGGTGCTGAATACCGTATTTTTCTAATTCAATTCAGTTATTAAAGTAATCTTGCCCTTAGGGTCATATTTCAATACTTTTTTTTTTTTTTTGGAAACTTCAGTGAAAAGTATGTATTCAACTTTGGTTTGTTTTTCTAAGAATGTGAAAAGGTTGAAAATGATCTGACCTCCTTTTTACGGCCCGTACTCAAAAAGCAAATTCTATTTTTGAAATGTAACAAATGTCAGGTTTGATAATCATTGAGTCATCTAAAGTCTAATTAAACTTACCTATTTATAACTTCTTCATAGTTTGAGGCTGGGTTGTTTTTCATAGAAGCCGTAAAGAAGTTCTACCCCACCCTCATTCAAAAAAGTTTAAAATATGGTTACAGATAAAAGGAAAGATCCCAAACCCAATTAGAAAACTAGACGGTGTATGGATACGGCTCTTCTTCGTAGAACTGGTAAGTAATCTCAAAAGATTCTTATCTTTTAGATTCATTGTAACTTTATAAAATAATTTACTTTAAAGCAGTATACAAACTATTATCTTGTCTAATTCTTGATGTTACATCAAACTGTAATATTGAAGCGTGCCTTGCATTTAAGAGATTACTTCATGGTTAGTAGAAAAAATATGGATTAGCGAAGCCGTGAAAACGTGTGTAAAGAATCATTTCCGCTTCAAAGTTCAAAACCTTTCGTTTTTTTCCTAAGAATTTAGAGTTAGAGAATCAGTTCAATACTTAAAAATAGTTTGTTTCATATAGTCATGAACCCTAGTTTAGGTATAATCCCATAACCAAAATTCACCGGAGTTTAACATCAATTTCCGTTTTTGGATGTATTGACCTTACTTCAGAAAAATTAACGCCAGAAGATTCGGAAGCAGTAAAATACCAGATTTTTCCATATATTAAACCAGGTCATGTTCTTAGATTAATAGTTTTCTCTGTTCCTTAAAAAGATAGATTATTTGTCAATCGAAAATATAGAAAATTCGATTTAGATACTCCGAATAAGATATATTCTGACTAATTTTATTTCGGTATTACTTAAATAGGTTAATGCACTATGGTATGGCTGAAACCATTTTACTGATACGCGATGCAACAAATTCGGTCTTACCTAATTTGGATTCGCCGTAGATAATAGTAAGCAAACAAATAATGGACTGCAAATTTTAACTCTAATATTAGAAATACATTGAACATAAGGGCGACTATAAAAGAAGGACTAACTTCGCCAATTATAATCACTAATATTTCTATAGTAATCAGCGAAATGAGTTTGGTATTTTTGAGAGATAGTTTTTTCGGTAGAGTTCTGTACCACTTATCAGGACACAGATTTTTCAAGCATAAAGAAGAAAACATTGACTTTATTGCAGATGAAAAGTATCTTGGTATTAAGGTTGCTGAGAAGATGGTTAATCTGTCCTCAGATGAAGCCAATGATTCAAATTCACTGTCTACTGTTACTGAAAAGGATGAGGAAATACTAGTAACTTGGGATGGAGATGATGATCCTGAGAATCCATATAACTGGTCAACTATATACAAGTTGTTCTTTTGTATTGAGATAGCATTTTTAACTACTTCGGTATATATGGGATCTGCGATATATACACCTGGTATTGAAGAGATCATGAAAGAATTTGGAACAACCCAGACTAAAGCTACTTTACCATTAACAATGTTTGTTATTGGATACGGATTAGGACCAATGTTCTTCTCGCCATTGTCTGAAAATGCTGCGTTTGGTAGAACATATATTTACATTGTTACTTTATTCATTTTCTTCATTTTGCAGATTCCAACAGCTCTTTCCAAGAGTATTGCTGCATTATCTGTTCTTAGATTTTTAGGGGGATTTTTTGCTTCTCCTTGTTTAGCTACGGGTGGTGCATCTATTGGTGATGTTATTACATTACCATATATTCCTCTTGGTATTGCTACTTGGGCAATTGGTGCTGTTTGTGGTCCAACATTGGGTCCATTAATTGGATCTGTGTTGACTGTTAAAGGTGGATGGAGATGGACTTTCTGGTTTATGTGTATCATTAGCGGTGGAAGCTTTTTGTTTTTGACCTTCATGTTACCAGAAACATATGGCAAAACTTTACTTCGAAGAAAGGCCCAAAGATTGAGAGCTTTAACAGGTAATCAAAATATTGTTTCAGAAGGTGAACTTGAGAACAGGAATATCCATTGGGGTAAGATGCTTGCTGATACTTTTTGGAGACCACTTGAAATCACATTTAGCGAACCGGTCGTTTTATCC
>JAKUBG010000023.1:0-175594 GCA_030563145.1 Schwanniomyces polymorphus var. africanus
ATTATTATTATACTATTGCTCGCATATATGAAGTATTGTGACGTAGCTTGGTTAAGAATATAAAGCATTCTCTTTAAAAGTTACTCTTCGCATAGACTGTAACTAGTGAACTTTCTTAAATCTCACCCATTTGTAAGATAAATGCTTGGCTCACCACAATCATACAATATGCTTGCATACATATCTAAAGCATCGTGACGTCTCTTGGTTATAATATAAAGCATTCTCCTTTCTAGAATCGGATTAGTTGTCTTCACATATAGAGAAACATGTAAACTTCCCGAAATCTCACCTATTCGCAAGTTAATGCAAGATAAAAAATTGGCTCACCAAGATCATACTATGTCAGCATACATATCTGAAGTATTGTGATATTTCTTGGCTATTGGTATTGAGAATTCTCCACTTTAAAATCGATCTTATATTCTTCAGGAATAATCCTGCATGATTTGAACCCTTGAAATAAATTATGCATCAGTTCTTAATTAAAAATACCTGCATAACTAAAATTATTTAGGAGAATTATCGGTTCGGGTTGAAACATTTCATACCCACATTATTGGTTCGAACCTTTTCGTACATGTAATGTTTTACAAAATTTACTCTTGAAAGATGCTACGCTTTAAACATATAACTATTAAGAAGATTTTAATAATTGCATTGGCCACTTTTACTTTATATCTTTTCAGATATAGTATTGACTTTTATAAGAGAAGGGCCGTTATTTTAAGCCAGTCAACTGAAAGAGTGTTTTCAAGACTTAAAGAGGCTTATTCAGCTGAACAGCTTGAAGACTTACCACATGGAGCTATATGCGAGAACTATTTTAATACTTTATACAACTTGAATAAGGATCGGTCTATAAACGATTTCAATAACGAAGACCATTCTTTCTCAAGGAAGCACAGCATAGACTCAATTCGGCACCTCAGAGCTTACGGAAAATGCTTCATCACGGAATCGAATACATATAATGATATTAAATTAGTAGAAGAAAGACTATTGCCTTTATTCACTTGCGACATGCCGGTATATATAAGGTGGAATGGCTCGTCTTTAATACAAGAGATCTACAAGTCTGAGAACAACGTAAACGACAGGAACTCGAAATTTCAGAAATCATTCTGGGGAGAATTTAAGAAGAATATGAAAGGAAGGGGAATTGTAATCAGTATTGGAGAAGGTGGGGTTAATGAAACCAAACGACTACTCAAGGTATTGAAATTTTTGAATAATACTTTACCCATTCAGCTTGTGCATAAAGGTGATTTATCAATAGACTCTATGAAAGAGATAATAGATGTAGCAAGTAAAAATATAGAAGTTGATGGAACTGAAATACTCAATGGATTTCGTCAAGATATTTTGTTCGTAAATGCAGAAAGAGCTATTAATTCAGAATATATACCTCTCTTCAAGAGATTTTCCAACAAATGGATAGCTTCATTGTTTAATACTTTTGAAGAAATGATCTTAATGGATTCTGATTCAGTACCATTTGTTACTCCTTCAGACTTCTTTGACAACATCCATTATCGGAATACTGGAGCTTTTTTTTTTAAGGATAGAGCAAATGGGGAAACATTAAAATCTAGCGAGATCTCCTTTTTCAAAAAATTATTTCCCTCAGAAGATGAAATCAACGTACTAGGTATTTCAAGAGTTTCAACAATAACAAAGGAAAACTTACTCTTTAAGTTTAATTTGAAACACGTTATGGAAAGTGGAGTGGTAGTAATGAAGAGGTCTACACATTTAGTGGGGTTGTTAATTTCAACTACTATGCAATTTTGGAAAGAAACAAGCGGGCCGGTTTATGGCGACAAAGAGCTTTTTTGGCTTGGCCAGTCCTTGTCAGGGAACGAGAATTATCAATTTAACGAAAACACTGCAGCGGCAATAGGAGTTCTCAAGTATGACAAAAATAACGTTGTATCAGCCTGCTCTACCCAACCAGCACATTTTGATCACAATTCTCGTTTACTTTGGCTTAATGGAGGACTACAGAAATGCAAAAAATCATCGTGGGATTTAGATTTCAGTAAGCATAGAAGGCTAAGAAAATTCTATAAATCAAAGGAATTGTTGAGAGCCGATTATCAATCTCCAATAGAAGTAAATGGAGCTGTAATCCCACCAAATTTGATACCAACTATATTTGATGGATTCTTAAACTTAAGACTTGGCTTCAAGAAAATTCCTTCCATGGGTTGCAATGGTTACGTATGGTGCGCATTTTTGAACCAAGATGTTGGTATTGATGGCCACCGAGGAAAAGTCATAACTTTTCTGGCCGACGAAATTTCATTTATCAACCAAGTTATACAAATTTGGATATCTGATACTTAGATTTTCTTCGCATGGAGCCATATTTGATTCTGCAACCTTCATACTAGAATATTTTTTTATTTATAAATAATACTAATGAGAGCTCAAAGAAGTACTTACTGTAGTTTTGACACATTTTGTTATTAGTGCTCCTAAAACGTTAACAAGCTAAAGGAAAGACAGGAGCTAAGGCTCGTGATTTTTCGAGGAATCTTGTTTCTACAATAGGATTAATACTTAAGTATTCATTGTGTGTTCTTTTGGACGTAATAGGGAAGTAAATCACGACAAATTACAAACTCAATACATAATATTCGGAGATGTTAATTCTTCGCTACTTATTTTCTAAAATGATACGTTCAAAATTACTAGTATCCTCTTGCAATGAGTCCCATTGCTAAAAATATCTATAGAATCCTTTTTAATATTCAGTAATTAATTGATTTTTAAAAGTCACGCAAACATTAAGTTATCTACATTACATGAAAACAACACAACACTTCATTAGTCTATTTGAAGTCATATTCGACACTTTGAAGAAGACTTTGCGTGTAAGAAAGTGAGCTTCAGCGCTCAATTCCTCTAGTTTGTGAATTGAGTAGACAAAAGCATTTGAAGGATTATAGATAGCAGCATTTTGAAAATTTAAATGTATGTTTAATAAGGTATAAATCTTGATAATAGAGGAAAGTGAAAGGGAGGAGAAGTAAGATGTATTGATAATAGTTCATCTTGTGATCTTTATGAGAGAGACATTTTATAAAAAATTGATTTAAATAGTTTAAGAGAATTTGAAGTTTTCTGAAAGGAGATATATTTTGAAAATAGGAATAAAGGCTTCTTGGCTAAGGTTTGAAAGATTAGAAGGTGGATGGAACATATTTGAACGTTTTAACTAGAAAGACAAATGCTGCACAAAGTCGTTATTCTCGATCTCGAGAATTTTCATGCTCCTGTAAAATTCATGGTATTTTCCCATATGCTACTATTTTATCCCCACAATCTCGGAATAAGACGCTAAATATGGGTGTAAGGATTTTATACCGTGCCCAAGGTCCTCGGTTAAATGGGAGTAAGATAAAGATATTTATATCGAGGTCATTGGTGACAATTATAATTATTACTTCTATATATTTGTTAAAAATGGTTGCGGATACACTTGTCTATCACCCAACGCTTTCAAAGTTAATTAGATTCATTGACAGTACTCCTAAAAGAGAAAAATGCTTTAGATTAGTTGCCTATTTGTCTCGTTTCTTATCGTACTATTTAGCGAGGAAAGGTTACTCCACTGAATGGGTTAACACATTTAAAGATTTAAAAGGTCATGTCACATTCCTCAGAAAGGGTATGAGATTCCTTAAACCTTTGAACCATCTTCAAACCGCTTCTCGTGCATACGACAACAAGCTTTTGGATCCAGTATTACAATCAACTACCGTGGTTAGAAACTTAGGTTACGCTGGATACCTTGGTTTGGACTCAATTGTGTGGTTTAAAATGTTAGGTTTGATTGGTGGCAAGAAATTCCAATCTGTTCCTAAGTGGGCTTCAAGATTCTGGCTCTTAGGATTAGCTGCTGGTGTGATCAATTCGTTAAGATTATTGACCATTAATTATGCTAAATTAGACAGTAATGACGAAAAGAAGGATGAAGGTGCAATTAGAACTAAGATTTACGAGGCTAAGAGAAAACTTGTTTGGGACTTTTTAGATATATTTATTTGTTTGAACTCATTGAGCTACTTACACTCCACTGAGGGTGATATTGGTTTAGCTGGTACTATCACCTCTATTATGGGACTCAAGGACTTATGGGCTACCACATAAGATATTTATATAGTATATACTTTAGTAAACGAGCCGTTTGACTATTAATCCAGACAACTCTTACCTTTATAAAAACCATCCCAGTAGAACTTCATAGCCAAGTTTTTAATTTCTTCTTCAAGCTTTTCCTTTCTTGGATGTGTTTCAATTATACTTTCTAACTCTGGTATTTCTGACGAGATATTGTACTTAATCTCTGACCCATCCTGATTGGAAAAAGAAGAAAGCAAACTTTTCCATTCCTCCCTAATATTACCATTGAGTTGTTCTAATTCTGACATTGACTAGTCTTTGGTATTTAATCCTGTCATAGAGAGTGCTGATATACACTAAATCGATCGATATTACACTCTATTTTTTTTAAGACTCGCGCATCTCATCCCATTAAAAATGTTTTTCACAATATCAAGATATTGATAATATTATATAATTAAGCTATATAAGATGAGTATCGAGGAGGAAGTTGCTGTAGATACAAGAATTCATATAGGTAATATATCTAAGAGATTAGCTGAGAAAAATAACGATTTAAGTGCTAGATTTGGAAAATTTGGTGAAGTTATTAGTGATTTGGAAATACACACCAAACCAAATGCAGATTTTCATTATGGGTTCATGACCCTTAAAATAACCCCAAAGAACTTTGAAAAGCTTAAAGGAACCTTGAATGATGTTCTTTATATGGGTATGAAATTAAGTATCGACAAAGCAAAGGAATCGTTCCAAGAAAGATGGTCGAAGGACTTCAATAGACCAGATATTCATAAGGCTGAAAGGGCTAGAAAGGAGCAGATCAATACAGCAAGAATCAAGAGAATACAAGAATCTACATCTAAACACTTTGTAAACTCAATTACTGGTGAGCTAGTTAATTCTACAACTGTTGCACCAAACAATTCAAGTTTAGGATATTTGAAATCTCCACATACTTTCAATAATATAGCAGCAAATACCAAGAACAGTGCCCCAAATGTTGCCTTACAAGGTATCAAGTCTTACGGTACATCCACATTAAGTAAAAATCCTTATTCACAACAATATTCGAGATTATCTGGGAGAGGTGAGGTTCTCAAAGGTAGACATAGAAAAACGGAACGTCCAAATACACATTTCTTAAAAAGACAACAAACTTTAAGAATCCTTATTAATGGAGAATTAAAGACCTTAAAGGGATATAAAACTAAGTTATGGGGTATTGAAAAGAATAAAACTACAAACGATTTAGCATGGAAATATGTTGATGGTACGTGGAGAAGTGGGGATAACCACATTATTGAAAGAGTCAAAATACATAAAATGCATTATAATAGCATAGTGATGAGCAAATGCGCAATCGATGGAACTGATGCTACTAACTATGGCAAAAATGCAGTTCCTTCAGGAGATGTTGTAGCAGAAACTGATGATGACTTTAAGGAAGATAATGAAAAGAACAATGCTATATTGGCATCTTTATTCAGTAACTATGATTTTGAAAAGCCAGTTGATTTAGATGATGACACTAATGGTATAGATAAAGAAGATATAGTTTTGGATGCAAAAGGAAGAAGAAAAGTTATCAGACATGACTTTGAAATGGAAGGCTTGGAGTTAGAGGAAAATGATTCAAATGACTCAATTGATGTTGTTAAAGGAAGCAAGATTCTTGATCAATACAAGAGCACCATTGAAATGCCACAAGAGGAAGTATATTATGATGAAGATGATGAAGGTAACGAAGTCGACTTTGATGTATTAGGAGAAAAGTTATCGACTGAAGGTGTGAAGGAACTTTATGATAAAGAGCATAACTTGGGAGTGGAAGAGACCTTAGAAGAAGATGAAGAAGATCAAGAAGACCAAGAAGATCAAGAAGACCAAGAAGACAATGAAGAAGAATCAGAAGATGAGTTTATTCCTACTTTTGGATCAGAAAAACAAACAAACAATACTGAAACTTTGAGATCTTTATTCAATCCAGAAACAGCACCAATTGAAGAAAAGAAAGAGTCAACTTTCAAGTTGGGTCTTTCTGAAGATGATGAAGATATAACTGAAAATACTGGTTTTAATTCTCAACACCAGGAAGAGATTCTAGAGCAAATCAAACAAAAACAAGAAGAAAATGCTATTTCTGAAACAAAAAACCAATATGGTTTATTCTGGACCCACTTTGATTCACCATTTTTGCAATCTCAATCCCAATTAAGTAAGATTGGAAACCCCGAGGATAATATTATTTTACCTGGCGAGTCTGATACTATAACTACCCAAGATGACGAAGAAACTCCCTACGAGAAATGGTTCTGGAAGATGAGAGGTGAAGTTTCAAGAGAATGTAAGAGACGTAGAAGAGATGTAATGAGAATTTTCAAGAAGAAATCAAATAGCTCTACTATATAGTTCGCGATATTGTACACACTTTTGTGTCCTTTAATAAAAATTAATTTTTAGAAATTATATTTCCGTAGATACTTAAAAAATACGGTATAGAACCATCTATGAGTGAAAAAGAACCAGAGGTGGTCGAAGGACAAATCCTTAACCAGGAGGAGGAAATTCCTAAAGAATTACCTAAACTCACGTTAAGAAATCTTTTCTTAGATTTGTGCGATGGGATTTGGGCAATCCTTTTTGATCCGTTCTGTAATAGGGTTGTTGGTCCTTTAATAGTAATATTTTCTTCACTTTTCACCAAGATTATTAAGTTTAGGGTGCCATATACAGAAATTGATTTCAAAACTTATATCCAGCAAATTCATTTAATTAACGACGGGGTTATTGATTACAATTTCATCTGGGGGGATTCTGGCCCTATTGTTTATCCAGCTGGATTTGTTCAAATTTATCAGTTTATTAATTATTTAACTGACGATGGAACTGATATCGCATCAGCACAGTCAATTTTTGGCTATGTTTTCACCTTGACTAGTTTTTTGGTAGTATTGACTTATACTATGTCTCCAAACATGAAGCCATGGCCTCTTATGTTAATCTTATTAAGCAAAAGGTTATATTCAATTTACGTACTAAGATTATTTAATGACGTGTTTACGACTATTAGTATGGTTGCAGTTACTCTTTTGCTTCAATCTGCTTCTTATTTTTATACTTCAAGTTCCCTTATTAGTTTCTTGTTGACTATTGTTGCAGCTGACTTATACAGTATTGCGATTTCTATCAAGATGAATGCTTTATTATATTTGCCTGCGTTTATTATTATTGCCTACTTTTTGGTCGGGGAGAACTTGCTTAAACTTGGTGTTGTTTTGGCAGTCATTCCATTTATTCAAGTAATGATGGGATGGAAATTTTTACTACCATTATTTGATACCGAGGAAGCTAAGGAAATAAGATGGAATTATATCAACAATGCTTTTAACTTTAAGAGAAAGTTTCTCTACGAGTGGACTGTGAACTGGAGATTTGTTGGCGAGGAAATGTTCACTAGTGACAAGTTTGCAACAACATTACTTGTTGGCCATGTTTCTGTATTGCTTCTATTCATATTCTCAAGATTCCTCTCAAAGCGTATAACAGGTAAGCTGTTAAGCAGTTTAATTAAAGATGCATTTAAGTTATCTAGCACAATTTCCTCCAAGAACTTATTAATCGATTATAGACAAGGACCTAAATTAATCATGCTAATTCTCAGTACTACAAATGTTATCGGGGTTTTATTTTCAAGATCGTTACATTATCAGTTTTTATCTTGGTACTGTTGGCAATTACCATTCCTTATTTATTTAGGAAATTTGAACATATTACTTGGTGTATGTGTTTGGTTCTTGCATGAATATTGCTGGAATGTTTTCCCATCTACTACATTTAGTTCTGCTACCTTAGTGTCAATTTTGTGTTTTATTTTATTCAGGGTTTGGAATAACAGAGAAGTTTGGTATGAAACGAATAGAATAGAAAAGAACGAGAGAACAGATACGAAGCTCGAGAAAGATGACGAAGTTAAACAAGATTGAAACAAATATTTCTTACAGATTTTAAATATTTAATAACACAACTAGTCTATAAGTATTCATAGCTAGGTAAATATAATACAAAGATGTCTTAATTACAACATATCTTATTCGAAGATCAATCACTCTTCTCAATACCATCAACACTTCCCCAATGGAAGCCTCCCATACTTTCATTTAACCTTGTATCCCCAGAACTATCCAAAAATTGCTTAAAGTCAAATTCTATATCATCGAGACCACCACTCCCTTGCGCACTACGGTTAAAGAAACCCTGATCGTCACTGTTTGAATTACCAAGGATTTCCACCAGGAACATCTGATTAGCCTGCGATACTGAATCTTGAATTAATTCAGAAGATGGAACATCATCTTTGATTATCAGGCCTGATGATTCCTCGGAGTCTGTTTCCTTTATAGGACCTCCCAAATCTGAACCTTTACTTGCCTGCTTCTTTGGAGAGTCCAAACCGGAGTTACTTTTTCTTTTTCTCTTAGTGTCATTGTCTGATGCCGGTGTTAAAGGTGTAGAAAATTCCTTCTTTAAATTAAGGGAACTGTTCGAGCCATTTGTATTTGTTATGTTTATATTAGGATTACTTGACTTTCTACTCCGTTTGGATATTGAATCTTTCTTTTTCTTAGCCGCATTAGTAGGAGAACCCTTATTATTCAATACCGGAGAATTCAAGGAACCAACAGGGGAAGGTTTCTGTTGGATGGCTTGTTGTACTTGAGATGGAGGTAACATCCCATTACTAATAATAGTACTAGGATTACCTCCCTCATTTTTCCTTGCGATATCAAGGCGTTTCTTATTCTGTTTTTCCAAAAGCATCAATTGTTTTTGGTAATCTTGTAACGCATTCATATTTCTATTCGAATTATTGGAAGGAAACCCTATAATAGAGGCTTCACCATTTTGACTTATAATTTGATTATTACCATTGCCATTATTATTATTATTGTTATTAATATTATTATTGTTATTATTAGGTGTATTATTGTTTGATTTCAGAAGTTGTTGCATTGGGTTAAAATTTGCTGGTCCCTGAGGATTATTCATCATTTGTGGAGATTGAAACTGATGCATACCGTTCATTGGCTGCTGAACTTGAGGCCCTGGTGGCATCTGAGGAACGTGTGGACCCTGAGGACCTTGAGGACCCTGAGGACCCTGAGGACCCTGAGAACCTATATGATTCATACGAGAGCCACCAGCCATGGGTGATTTATTACTGCCATCTGGTTGAACTTGTTGCACAACTGCCTGCTGTCTTAAATTATTCATTTGAGATTGGGCATGTTGTTGAATTTTTGTAGGCTGCTGAGAATTTGGAATCATATTAGGGTTCATCACTCCCATTCCTTGTTGCTGAGGATCCATTGAACCTGGTATCATCTGAGATTGTTGTTGTTGCTGTTGCTTCATCATCATTTGGAACATCATACGTTGCTGCTGCTGCTGTTGAAGTTGAAATTGTTCTGATTGAGCATGAGGTGGTTGTTGCATATGCTGTTGTGCTTGATTTGGTTGCATCAGTTGCGGTTGTTGTTGCTGTGATGAATGATGAGGTGGAATAGGTCCTTGTGGTTGCATCAGTGGGTCCATATTTCCATGAAGTGGTACTTGATGAGGCGGTAATTGCCCTGGAAATACGCCTGTATTTGGCATACCAACGGGATTCACATTCAACCCCTGCAATTCATGCTGTTGTCTCTGCTTGAGCGATTGCATTTGATAATATTGCGTAGCAAAATTGGAAGAGCCTCTATTTGATTTCGCCTGAAACACATCCCAGAAAACCTGCCACCATTCAAAGAGAAATCCTTGTGGAGCATCCATACTCATGGATAAATTCGGCAAATTATTGTCCTTTTGCATTTGCAGTAAATTTTTTGGTGTCTGTGGTATACTTGAATTGGAATTCTGTGGTGATTTCTTGAAGTTGTTGGAACGTACAGATGGAACTTCTGCTTCATTCACGAATGTCTTAGCAGTTTGAGGCAACCTACTTTTGATCAAAAAATCGTAAACATAAGCATTCAAGAGTTGCTTAGAATTGCTAGCCTGTAAATCTGATACACTTACCGTAGAGTCCATTACTGGCTTTTGGGTCGATCCATTATTAGCGCCATAATTCGGATGATTGTTTTCATTGGAAATAGACCCAGGTGTTTTGTTATACAACCTTGGTGTACTTTGATGGCTCATGTGTTTATGTCCGATATATATCCCTTATTATTATAACTTAAATTATTTATATTCGGAGTAATAGCTTTTCCGCTGATATATTAAATATAATCACCTCACGGAGAAAATATTGATTTATAGAACCTATTTTTTGGTAATTTAATACCTTTTTCTAAATAATATGCCTAGTATAGTTTTCCGATTACTCTTATGGAGTGTTTCTAGAGCTTCGACTTAAACACTGGTTTTAAACTACGTATAATAAGAAATACCCTTACAAATTTGGACGTTTGTGAAAGAAAAGGGCGAGGGGCTTGAATGCCTAAATAGGAAACATCCTTAAATTTCCACAAACACGACTCTTCCCTATCGATACTCCACCTCATTTTCCACCTATAGATTAGATAACACAAATCTATAAGTGGAGTTCTTTAAGTTTAACTGCTAAGAGTATACACTTATATGCTTATATGCTTATAAGTATATATACTGTTTCATTTTCCACTAGTTCTAATTGAATATCACCTAAGACACTTCTAGGGTATGGATGCAAACTGGCCCTGTCCATTCTCTCGTAAAGATGCATGTGTTAATAATAAATTTAACCTGGGTTCGAACTTTTTCTTCCGATAGAAGAAAAAACCATATTGTTGTCCTGTCGATATAGAAGAGAGGTTTGAAAAATGCGCCATTTCTTATCCGTCTTAGTGATGTATTCATTTGAGAGAGGTATCAGTCTTACAGATTTTAAGTGATATGTTAGCGATATTACTCTAATCGCCGTTATGCACTCTCGTCACATTAAAAAATCTCCTTCCTCAAACATCATCTCTGTCTAGGCACCTAAGATGGATTATCTTATTCCATCTCTGATCTAAAATAGAATTACTCTGAGCAATATAAAATTACAAAAATGTATTAAATTACAAAATCAATCATAGAAAAATATCACCTAAACTTTTAACTAACAATAATCAAATATAGTATAACAGCCAGAATAAAACAAATAAAACAACAATTTTTTTTCCATAAAACCTCAAATATAGCACATACCATGAATCTAAATGCCTATAATAGTTACAACCCCAATATTGAACAAATCAAAGAAGATTTCAAAATCATTAAATATTTATGCCCAAACACTGGCATTCTTTGACAAACCTTGACTTTTTGAATCACCCCAAATGTTAGGTACTGATCTTCTTAACGAATAATCAGTATAGTCAAGGTTCAAAGGTGAATTAAAAACAACTCTATTATTCTCAACAGTATCCTTGTTTAAGTCAACTGGCTTAAAAGGATCAAATATGTAAGTGTTATTGCTCGACGTCACCTGAGGCTCTTGTTGAGTTGGACCCCTCAGCTTTGAAAAGGAGTTCAAACTGTATTCAGGGTTAGAAGAACCCATGTCTCTCAAGTTAGCTCGCATATCCGGATACAAGCTGATATTGCTTGATGTGGTATTGCCGGTTGGGAGTGGTGTTTTGTAATTAGTGGTCTTTCTCTTATTGTTAGCGAAGAACCCTGATGGTTGATTTTTTACTTCTATCAACGTTTTTTCGATTACGCTATATTGACATGCAAAAGCTTCATCATGCAATATCCTCTTAGGATACCGAACACCACTCGTCATTTATAAATAGTTAAGATCTTATGCTGAAAGAATAAAGAAAACAATATTGGTTGAATCTAACTCGGAATTTTTTTCTTTTTGGGACGAATTCGATTCGATCTCACTAAACTAAACCTGTAGGGATTAAAGGAGTTATATATTGTTGTAAATATCTATATAAGTTAACTGATATTACCTTAGAATTGAGAAGACTTAGAGTTTCTTCTTTTGCTTGATTTCTTCATCTTTTGTAGCATGCAATTTAATCTGATTAGGGTAATCTGGTCTATTACCCATGTGACCTTGTGACCAATCGTAACTCATGGCATAAGCAAATATGGTACCATTTTTGTTGAAACATGTTGCTGGAATAGTGCAGTTTACAGCGGGGAAGGTTTTTAATCTTTGCTTAGCATCCTTATCCCAGAAACAGAAAGTACCGTCAGAACCTGCTGTGCTAAAAGTACCATATACTGGATGAAAACAGATAGAATTGACAGAGTAGATTTGTGACTCTGTGTTAGATATTGTAGTACGTAACGCAGATGTAGTGTTGGAATTTGGGGTCTTACGATGACATCTAAATGAGAAACCAAATTTCGATTGCTCATTATCGTCAATGTATTGGATGGCACATCTTCCTTCAATAGATCCGATAGCAAAACCATTCCCTTGAGGGTAACAAGCTACACTTCTTGTTTGCCATTTCAAAGGTGATACTGTGTTTTTGAAAATTTGCTGAGGATTGTTCAAATCGATGATACTGAGGTGTCTGTCAGCACACCCAACAACAAGTAACTTTTGCTTAGAGTCCATACAATAGGCTCTCTCTGGTAAGTTTAATGTCGAAATTGGCTGTGGTGTTCTCATGTCCCAGTATTTCAATGTCTTATCCCACGATGCTGAAACAGCTACTTGTGTATTAGTAGGACCACACTCAACGTACGCTACTGATTTAACTGGTGCATCATGTATACCTATTTGTTGTGCCTGTTGAGATTGTAAATCGAATAATTTGACCTGTTTATCAGCACCACCACTGACCACCTTGGTCCCATCAAGTGACCATTTTACAGAGAGTACAGGCCCTTCGTGTTCAAACAACGCTCTTCCTTGATTATTACCAGAGTTAGGGTCAATTTCATAAATTCTGACCTTCTTATCCCAACTACTTGCTGCCAACAAGTCTTGTTGTGGTGAAAATGATAAATCGGATATCGAATCTTCTGGAGGATTATTAATTGTGATATCATTAAGCAATTCTTGTCCTGTCGAAGCACTACTGGAGTTAGTAGCAGTTGTACTGCTACCTAAAAATGACATCCTTCTTGATTATTGATAATCGATGCTTGTCTATCGTCAATGAACTTAAGCTATAGTACTAAAAAAAATTCATAACATCTATTGATGTAACCTGCAAATCTCACCGTAAAATTAACCTGCAAACTTTATTTAGCTTCAGATTGTATCTTTTACAGCACTTTATATCATAAGAAAGTAGGCAGAGTAAGTCGTATAGTAGGAGATTGTTAATTAAGATATGTCTTCATCATCTAGAAACTTTGGTCTAGAATACAGTAAGCTTGGAATTCCCACACTAAAGTACACTGAATATGATGAAACAACCCGACCGTTAGATGACGAGATAGCACCTAAGACCTATGAGAATAATACATATATTGATTGGCATAAAGAGTCAACGAGAGAGAAGAAGGGTCTGGAGACTAAAAAGTGGCTTGCGATAGCATTACTGGCCATATCTGTGGGATATGCTACTACATTGATTAATCTAGCATCTGTATGGTTAAATGATTTAAAGAAGGGAATATGCTTGAGTAAAATAGACAATTGGACATTATTAGATCCATATTTGACATGCCCTAATGATGAGTGGTATTCATGGTCAAGATTGTTTTTTGAAAGCACTAGTGTGGTGAGTAACATATTTGTGAACTCACCTATTTTCATCGTGCTTTCGTGTGTTATGGCACTTATTGCAGCATATATCGCAATTGAAAAGAATCAATTCATTCGTGAATCAGGTATACCTGAAATAAAATTGATAATTTCAGGAATGAACTACATGGTACCCGAGTATTTGGGATTTCGAACTTTGGTTCATAAGTTCATTGGGTTAATCTTGATAGTAAGCTCAGGTCTCTGGCTTGGTAAAGAGGGCCCATTGGTTCATATTGCATGTTGCTTACAGAATATATGGTATGATTTTATACTTGGGTCCAGAAATACAAACGAAGCACTTAGACGAGAATTGATAAGCGCTGCTACAGCCACGGGTATTTCCATAGCATTCAATGCGCCAATTGGTGGTGTTTTATTTGTCCTCGAATTTATGCCTAGTTATTTTGTACCCACAAAGATCATGTGGATTTCATTTATTAGCGCAACTATCGCCGTAGTAGTGTTAACTGGATTTAGATTCTTTACTGACGGCCAAAATTTTTATGAGCAGAACCTCTTCCATGTTTCTTTTGGTAATTTCAGTTGGTTATTCTTGGAAACAATTCCATTTATTGGAATTGGCGTATTAGGTGGGTTTTATGGGTATTTTTTTATTAGAATAAATTCAACCATGATAAAATTAAGGCCATCTATCCAAGCTGCCTTAGCAAGAGTATTCAATGTAAAGGAGAAATATGGTGCATATATCGAGATTGGTTGTATTATCTTAGTGACAAGTGTACTAAATTTTTTAACCTCACTTACAAAGCTCCCTCTAAACGCATACTTGAAAATATTGTTTACAGCATGTCCTTCAGAAGATAGTGATACAACAATGCCCTCAACTTTAAGCGGTATTTGTCAACCGTCTAATGCTGTAGCTATTTTTAAGCTCCTCTTTATTGCAACACAGGCATTTTTTCTTTCAGCATATACCTTTGGGGTTAATTTACCGGGTGGGGTCTTGATGCCTTCACTCGCCATAGGGGCAACATCAGGTAGGTTGATTGGGCTAATTTCTCAAAGTATTCAATCCAAAATGAATTGGGATCTTTATGCAACTTGCACAGAAACTTCATGCTTGGTATCACCATCTTCCTACGCTGTTATTGGTGCCGCTTCATTTATGACTGGAATTACAAAATTGACAGTCTCTGTGGTTGTCATATTATTTGAATTGACAGGTGCAATTACTTATGTTCTTCCGATTATGTTATCTGTTATGATACTGAAATATGTCAACGATCTTCTATGCTATGACAATATCTATGACAATTTATTGAAAAGTATCAATCGTGCACCTCATAATAATGCAGGATACGAGACAAATCAAGGAAAGGGTAGTGGATTAGTAGATTTTACTGATTTAAATTCTTATGTTAAGAATAAATTACCTAACTATAATGTTGATACAATCATGGTTCCATTAACAAAAACAAAATGCTTATGTCTAGTACCAGAAACTCCTTATACGGCTAATAGTTTAATGGATTTTGTACATGAAGATGTTCACGATGGTTATCCAATAATTTTGAGCTACAACAAACCTATATATATTGGATACATCGCAAAACGTCGTTTATTGGAAAGTATAGAAGCAATTCAAGCAAGAAATATGCTTATTAGTTTTGATATAGATGGGTTAACTTCTGAAATTATTTCTCATGTCATCCATTACGAAAGCACATTAGATCAATCAAATTTATATCATATGAATTTATCTCCCCAAAGACCATACTTACGAATCAATGATTCGTTTCCAATTGTGCTCGTCTTGCAAATGTTTGAGAAGATGCACTTGAACCACCTCATAATAAATAGTCATGATGCTAAACATGTCCAAAATATGGTAGGGTTTTTGGACAGATTCATTTTGTCTAACTTACTTAAGCTGGAATTTAAGGAGTTGGCATATGCTCAGACCATGGATCATGATATTCAGGAATTTGAATTAGGTGGTACTACGGAACGATCTGAATTATTTGATATTCGTGAAGATAGGGAAAGTATAGAACTCATTACATAGATTATATTGTGAATATCAATATCAATATACAGTTACAAACGGACTGACAAAAAAAAAAATGCGACTAGATGAGATAAGATTTTCAAGTACTAACAAGTTTCTGTAATGACATGAGTAGACCACCAGCAACGACTATCATTATAGATGATTTGCCAGGCAAGTTAGATAACTGGCTAATTGGTATAGATACTCAGTTTTTTAACATGAGTCGGGCATTTAAGGGAATCAAACTGATTCCTGCGGGATTACATTTAGTGCATTTTACGA
Organism: Schwanniomyces polymorphus var. africanus; assembly: GCA_030563145.1. Taxonomy (NCBI): domain Eukaryota; kingdom Fungi; phylum Ascomycota; class Pichiomycetes; order Serinales; family Debaryomycetaceae; genus Schwanniomyces; species Schwanniomyces polymorphus. The sequence continues at coordinate 16,170 of JAKUBG010000023.1, forward strand.
TACCTGGGGAAAACAATGGATCTATGGAGAGCCAAGAAGATGTTCATAAATCCAGCTTGAGACATGGATACTGGTTTGAATGTAAAGAAGGAGATGTATTCTACATGTTTTGGGATAAAAAATCCGAAACTTTCAATTTCATTAATGAGAATGTAGAGGAAGAACAGTTGAATTATTCAAAAGCATTAGGAAGTTTAGGTGAATATTACAATTATATGATATCTTATCCTGAGGACATTGCAAAATGGAAATCTTTAACCAATAATACAGATTTAGAACTTCTCACAGAATTCTTGCCCACAATAAATGGATTCTGTCTGATAAACACTATGTTATCATCCAAAGAGGAAAAAATAGCACTTGAAAATGCATTGAAAGCTAAAGATGCTAATTATAATAGGCTGGAGCAAGACGAAGAAGAAATCAATTTCACGATTATTGATTTTAAGTCAAGATCCTCCACTCATGAGAACATAGAAGAAGTAACTAATAATTATCTTGACAAATCATGGCAATTTGACAAGCTATATAATGATGATTATACAATTGCATTGGCTGAGTTAGAGATAGCATATATAAATTTCATCATCATTGGTAATTTCTGTTGCAATGTCCAGTGGCTAAATTTACTTAAATTCCTTCTGATGTGCTCAAAACTTATGACTACCAACAAATCATTCACATTGAACTTTCTAAACTTATTCCTATCCCAGTTAACACATATTCCTCTTGATTATATCAATGAGAATGCTATGGTAAATATGAAATATTATGTACAAATAATGGAAAATTTTGTACATGACATATTTTCTCCAGAATTATGGGTTGGTAGTGATTGTTGCGGAAAACTCAAGATGAATGGTTTGATTACTGATAGATGGCAAAAAATTCTTCAGCTAAACAAGCTGAGATTTAATCTTGATATAGACAAGCTCAAAGGAACTTACGATGACGATAATATGGAGGTGTTTGATATTAATGATCTCCATGATTATAATGGTGATGACGAAGATCTCCCAGCAATCGTATGATATATTTAGAATACTATTTACAGTTAATGATTTGATACAATATTTACAAGCATTAGTGAGAAAGTAATCACTCTCATTCCGTATCTAATTTCGATGGCTTACTCTCACATTCCGTATCTAATTTCGATTCTAATGGCTTTCTTTTGTGCTTAGGAAGTTTTTTCAATTTTTCCTCTCTGGTCACTATTTTCCCTTTATATATATCCATACCCTTCGCTAATAACTTCGAATATTCTTCTCTATAAACCTCCTTTTCCTCCACTGTCATCATGTTCCATTCTTGCGAAATTTCTTTCCTCGCATTTACTTTACCCAAATGACTATAATTGGGATGTTTAACTGAAAAGAAATAGTTCCAAGCATGAATAAACGTAATTGCTTCATTTTTGGTTCTCTTTTTAGTCTTTTTGATAGCAGCATCTTTAGTTTTAGGCGACCCTGTCGTCTTTTCCATTTCATCTTCGTAAAACTCTTCTCGTAACTGTGATCTGTACATACTTTCCTCCTTCTGTTTCCGTATATCCGCTTTCTTAAGTTTAGTACTACTAGGTTTTTCGTCTATATCCACCGTTTTAATCCACTTATCCACCACCTCCTGAATCTCAGCATTAGTATATGTATTTTTTCCAATATCTGGGTACTTTTCTTCTATTTCTTTATGGATATGCTGCTTTGTCCATCGATAAGCAAAGTGGGTCTTTGGAATCAAAACCCAGCCATAATTTGTATGAAGTGCATTGAAGTCCACTGGCTTGACCCTCAGTAACTCAGATGAACTATATGACAATCGTCTATATGTTCTCTGAAATATTCCTCTATTAATCATCCGCTTAACGTGGGTGTGGGTGCTATTGTGAGGTAATTTTTTCCACACTATTTTTTCACACCTACTGATAAGTTCACCGGAAAAAATCCTTTATAGTATATAACAATCGTTTCATTTCCTATTTACAACAGATAGTTTGACGCTATATTAAAAATGCAGGGACCTAATTCACCTCTATTTACTCACCTGCAACTCACGCTATCACCAACACGGTCTGGAGATGGTAAGGGCCAAGATGGTCCTTCATTATTACCTCAACTTCCCGACAAGCCGTCGGTGCATTCATCTTCACTCCAAGTTTACATAATACCTACGGAAAAGAACTTATTTATGGAGGGATTTAGTCCCAGTGAGTATTCAGATAGACCGCCTACGTTACTTCGTGGGTGTTTGTACTTGCGGGTTTTGAAACCATGTAAGATTAAATCTATCACATTAACATTTAAAGGTACACAGAGAACTGAATGGCCAGAGGGGATTCCTCCCAAGAAAGCGGTTTATTCTGAAATTAACGACATAATCACCCATACATGGCCCTTCTATTCTTCTGAAGGATCATATGTTAATGGTGGTGCTGATCTCTACCAAGAGTTGCCTAAGTCCAACTCTAGCAATGATTTGGATGTTAGTCATTTGAGCTTATCGGATACTATCACAAGGTCTTCTTCTCCGGCACCTTCCCTTGCACCATCGGAGTCTAGTAATTTCTTCTCCAGAAATCTATCCCCGGTGAATTTGATCAAGAGAGCAACCTCACCAATCCCATTCGATTCCATATCAACGAATGATATTCATAACGTATTATCTTCAGAAATAGATGGTCCGAAGTCTGGTAACTTCCCTCCTGGTGATTATATGTATACATTTGAACATCCACTTCGTCCATCTCTCCCTGAAACGACGGCAGTCACATTTGGATCAGTTCTGTACGACTTGACCGCAACAATAGTTAGAGCAGGAGCCTTTAAATCCAACTTAACGGCAAAATTACCCATTTCTGTTATAAGAGTTCCTTCAGAACATAACTTAGAAGAAAATGAACCAGTTGTAATTACCAGAGATTGGGAAGATCAACTCAGATACGAAATAGTTGTGGGATCTAAGTCAATAATTTTAGATTCCTATTTGCCATTAGCATTCAGGTTTATTCCTTTATTAGGTAAAGTATCCTTGCATAGAATACGGGTATACTTAACTGAAGACTTGGAGTATTTTTGTCATGATAAAAAGGTTCACCGACTGGAACCTCAAAAGAAGTTTTTATTGCTAGAACATAAAGCATTAAAAGGTAAATCGATATTGTCTAAATCTGGTGGAATGGTAGAATGTGATGCACCAGAGGACGAGGAAATATTACCTAGAGAAATGGAATTCCAAGTCTACGTGCCTAAAGTTATTAGAAGCAGGAATAATTATAAAATTAGTCCAGATACTTCTTTCGATAATATTAAGGCTCATCATTGGATAAAGATTTGTTTAAGAATATCTAAGCCTGATCCTGAGAATTCTGAAAAGAAAAAACATTTTGAAATTCTGATTGATTCACCAATACATCTCCTTTCTCCATTAGCAGCACATGGTAATACCTTGTTACCTGCTTATGATAAATTCAAGCAGCAACAGGAAAAGGATTTCCTTCCAAGTTATTCTGCAGCCTCACCACCAACATCACCTGGTGTGATACCAGTGGAAGGAAATGGAATACAGAACCTTCCTATAAATGCCCATGGTTCACATGCTTCATTTTCTCTTGATGCCATAATGACTCAACCTCCAGAAATCGAGTTCCATCATCTTAACTCTTCATCAAATAACGATGAGCCTATTGAAAGAGATCATGATATCCATTTGGAATCGAATATTTATCAACCAGAAGAAGGAAATCCAAATTTGGCATTACATTCCCCACAAGCTATACCTTTTGTACCTTCTTTCCTGTCACCACATTCTTCAGTCTCATTACATGGGATGATGAACCAAGCAAGAAGACCTACAATAAACCCACCTCCATTTAGTGCTAATCAATTGCCAGCTGAAGCGATACCACCTCCCGCCTATGTTAAAGAAGATCCTGCTCGCCCTAATCCGGTAACAAAGAATAGCTCTTTTAGCAGTACTTCTAATGCTTCATCTGCCGCATCACAGAACTTTGAAGCTGCTTCAAGTCATACAGACAATACTTCACAAACTGATAATGATCCAAACTGTACCATTTTGAAGATCACTCCTCCTTCTCCTTTAAGTTCATCCCGCAGCCATATAAGTAGTAATGAATTGCTGGAAGACAGAAGATCTGGAGATGAAACTGAATGTAATTCACCATGTCCTGATATGACCAATGCTCCACAATCTGAGCAGGATATGTCTGAAGAGGATATTGTTGATATGCCATGCTCTCCAACTCATGTTGCTGCAGTCAGTCCGATTAGGACCCATTCCCGTCGCTCATCTGTTTCTTCTACCACTTCCAGCTTCGATCTTCCCGTGGGCCAGTCATTTCCGTTATTATCACCATCATCAGCTTCCTTGTTGAATCCTAATAATAATTATAAAAGCAGGAATTCATCGATGATTTCAGTTGGTGATGCAAGAATTTCGAATAATGAACAACACAACCCTATTAGAATCACTGATCTTGTAGATTCTGCGTTATATTCTGATGATATTTATCAGATAAATGAAAACCTTCTGTCTTTAAGAAACCCAAGAATAAAGAAGCATTATCAAGATGAATTTACTGATCTGGAAAAGATATCAAATAATGATATTAAAAACCGCCAAAAAAGTATAGGTGTATTCAAAAATCTTGAACCCGCTCCAGTTCCTGATAACGACTCTTCAGAGAGTGAGACAACTATAACAAACGAACAACATAACACCTCAATGAAATCAGAACCGGTAAATAATAAACTGATCCCAGGACTTAATTTTGGCTATGCTATTAAGTAATTGCAATTAAAGAATTCACCCTTATATACAAACTTTAATAATATATTTATAATAAAATAATTGGTAAAATTTCAATTTACTTTCAAACTTCTACAGTAGGAAATATTCCACGTTTCTTAACATATATTAAATACTAAGTACATTAATCTAGTTTATATGGCAAATGACTAATGGCTAGTTAGAAACTAGAACTCATTCTTTGTAATTTCTGTTGCGCTCGTCATTGTTAGCCATCTCTGTAATCTTTACCGTTTTCAGCTTTATCAGCTCTCGGGAAATTATTGAATTATCCCGACGAGATTTAATTTTTCACATTATAAATATGATCCAAATTTCGTCAATTGGAGATTATAGATTTATCCCCAGAAAATTACCATGAGTCAAGTAGAAGACTTAGCTTGTTCGTCCCAGACCCCGGAAAAGACTGTGTACAATCTTCCTAAGCCAAGAGCTGCTTATTATCCACATCCTGATTCTAAGATCTACGCTAATAAGGATCTTTATGATGGTATTGCAAACGCTTCAAGAACTTTAGTTGAAACACACTGGTGTGAGCCAAGATCTGGTATTGCTGTCAAGGTCCCAGCTAAGTCTGTATTTAGAATCAGAACTCCAAAGGGCCCACAAGTTTGTGATTTAAACATCTGGAACTTCCACAACCCAAGAGAAAGATTCTGGGCTGCCAGAACTAGACAGTTACACTCTGCTCATGTTTCTACTTACGATAGATTATGGTCCAACTTACCATACTTGAGACCATTAGTTACTATTACTGGTGATTCTTTACAAGCCAGACACGATGAGTGGGGTGGAAGAGTTCACGACACTTTAGGAACCAGATGTGATCCATATGTCGATAAATTAATCAGTGGTGAAGATAACGACTTACATTGTCATTCTAACTTGACCAGAGCAGTCATGCCATATGGTTTAACTGAATTTGATGTCCATGATGTTTTAAACGTTTTCCAAGTTACTGGTTTAAATGAATATGATCAATACTTTATGGAAGCTTGTCCTGCAAACGATAAAGACTACTTTGAATTATTTGCAGAACAAGATTTATTAGTCGCTATTAGTGCTTGTCCTGGTGGTGATTTATCCCAATGGGGTTGGGGTGAAGACAGTGAAGATTTAGAATCCCTGAAGATGATTGACTGCTGTAGACCATTGTCTATTGAAGTCTATAAGCTTGATGAAGAAGAGAAGGTTTTGAAGGATTGGAATGCACCAGAATATGCCAATTATAAAGGTAACCATGGTTTATCTGGTCCATCTAAAGCTTAAATATGTAAATATAATGTGTAGATTTGACAAATGATAATATTTAGAATAAGCGTTCTATTTACATTGTACCATCTATGCTTAAACCTACCCAATCACTAATCATATCATTAGTAATAAACCCAGCAATATTACTACCAGAATACTTAAAATTACCTTCTTCAATTGCAGTTTGTAAGAACTCAAAACTCTGTTGAATCTTTTCCTCTGAAATAGGTCTGTGTGGGAAATCACTAAATGTCAACTCAAACTTATCTACAATTGCACCCTTTGATATCATAAACTTTATATCAAATCCAAGTTTCTTGTTAGTGAACCTATGAGAGAATTTGGGAGTCGATCCAAATTTCCAAGCCCACTCTTGAAGCTCTGTTGTGGTTTTTGTAATTGATTCAGGCAATTCTGTTGTTTCATCCACATAAACAACCTTTGCATCTTTTAATTGGTTTGCTTCTATGAAATTTGTTAATCCAAAGAGCTCATTTTGGTCAAACTCCTCTGCTTCACCGTCTAGTTGAGAGTCTCTAGTATCTGAAACTTCAGTCCCGTATGTCTCTTTAAATTCTTGTAAGACTAATTCTATAAATTTCTCATTATCTATCTCTAAATTCGTTACCTTCGATTTAACTGATTGAATTGAATTACTAGAATCAATAGTACCTAAATTATCTGTTCTGGATAATAATTTCCCCAAAATATCTAATCTCAGATTTAACAACATCGTTCCGTGATGATAGGATTTTCCCTTTGCAATCTTATAAGCAGAACCACTAACTTTATAATTAACTCCGTCTGGTTGCATTTCTGTAGTTATATCACCTCTTTCGTTAACTTCTAGTTTATATTTTGAGTCACTATACTTATTTATAGCCAGTGTTACGATATTTGCAAACTTGAATCTATCAAATTTCGCTCTTGTTGTCATGAAAGAGTAGTTAACATTACCTAAATCATGAACCACAGTACCACCTCCAGATCTCCTTCTAACAAGAGGAATATTAAGCGAATTTAACAATGGTAAATTTACTTCACTCCAGGGATTCTGATTTTTCCCAATAACAACACATGGAGAATTTGTGTAAAACATAAGTCTATTGCAATTCTTCTCGGTATCCTTCAAAATAGGCATCTTAGTAAACACATAATCTTCAATTGCCAAATTCAAATACGGATTACTGAGCTTCGATACTATTGCCAACGGGCTTTCACTTAAACAATTTTCGATAAGATCATTGTCATTGACAAGTTTGGTTTTACTAATAATACTACTAGTAGTTTCAGTTACTGATTTTGTACTTTCATTCAATAATTCTTGTCTCTTACGTATCACATCCGGAGACTCTTGATAATGTTTAAAATCTCCCAAATTGAATAGATCATCATCTAATTCAGATAAGTCATCTTGAAATGGCACCTGTACTCCATGATAATTTCTTCGTATATGTCGTGAAAAGTTTACCCTGGTAAATAATTTCAATGTATTCATTATTGGAAAAAAATTTTAATACAATTAATTTTTTAGATCGGTCATATTTGATACACATATCAGTTTTTGTTGAGCCAATATGAATAGAGATAATCCCATAGAGAAACATCTATTAACAAGATGCTACTCATCAGAAGCTAAAATAGATGAGCTTTTAAGCTCAAGATATTCTATAACAGGGGATCAGAAACCCAGTCTATTACTTATACCAACAGGGACATCTAATGATACGAAGACCAAATCTATTTTGCATAAAGAAGTTGATAATAAGAATGAAAATATATCATCAAATAGAATAAAAAATACAAGAAATGATCTAAAAGTGTATATTAAAGATACCTTATCAAAACAAAAAAAATTGGTTAAGAAAATCCAAGCATACAATAGAAAGAAATCAGATAAGACGAAGCCGTTTCCAGTAAATAAGTTACTTAAACACTACAATATTCCAATTTATGAAGATTTTGTCAATTTGAATCAATTATGGCAAAGCTATATGCAAAATCTCTTATTTCCCACAGCAACTATTCCTGGAGCACAAACACTTCTACCTAAACTATCTACTGCAGATTTCACCGGCTGCTTAATGACTGTGACACATTCAAGAAATAAGAATTTAGTGGGTGTTAGGGGAATTGTGTTATGGGATGCCCAGCATTCATTTATTCTTTGTGTTCCTAGAAATGAGGATGCTAAAGAACTGACAGAATCAAGAACAACTTTCACTCCCTCAGAAATAGTAGGTGGATTGAGAATAATACCCAAAAAGTCTAATTTGTTTGCATTTGATGTGTTCACACCTGAAAATGATGATGAAGCATTAGGTTTTACTATTGTAGGATCTAGATTTGAACTCAGATCTGTTGATAGATCAGGTAAAAAATTCAAGAGTCATAGGGTTGAAGATATTCTTTAGTATCTCAGTCGAATTTGTATATTTAGTTAGTGTTAATTATTAATGCATTTAATTGTTCAATCAACACCTCATCATCTGTTGGATCGAGTATTTCTATCATACCTTTGACGTCTTCGTATACTTTGGAGTCACTAATTACAAGTTTGTTTTGGAGAAGGAAATCAATTTCTTTCACAAGCTCTTCTTTATCAATTTTATCTGATATGTCAGGAATAGTCTTTTCTATTACTCCTGCTGTTGAGGAAATAGAAGCATTATCGGATTTTTCTTCAAGTAAGGTTTTCACAACTGACTCAAAGTCATTATTAAAGATTTTTGACTTTTCGTTGACAAAATCAGCCAATTCGTTAAGTTTCGACTCAACATAATCTTCATTATTATCATTCGTTTCCTTTGAGTTATCCACAAAGATTCCAAGACCATCTGGTGCAGTTGATGTTTCTGTCACCTTTGGTCTTAACAAGTCATCAAGAATCTTATTCAACTTGATTAATTCATAGTAATTGTTATAAATGATCGATTTATTTTCCAGATCTTGTGAATTTAAGTCATTATTGATGGAATTCCTCAACTTTAATATTTCTACAATTGACTTGGATTTTATCCATTTATCAAGCTCTTGGCTATTTGTGATATCCACATCTTGATTTACGTCTGCATCTTTAGTTTCTGTTTTTTGAGTTGCTTCTGATGTTTTCTGTTGTAGTTTATAAAAGTCCTGTAATGCCTTTCTTCGACTCAGTACCTTTCTTGTACCTCCCTCTATAGAGTCTAATTGAGGACTTGATCCTATTATTGGAGATGATGGATTTGAAGAAGGACTTAAACTTCTAGTAGAGGGTTTCTTATACGATAAGACTGGCGAAGAGTTGGACATTGTGCTCTATTTATAGTAAACACTCTATTCGGTTGTAAATACATTTATGTGTAATTTTGGTGATTTTTTTGCGAGGCTAAACAGAACGATAATTTTAGATTTTACAAGATACGTATATATCCTATTTGGTTAGTATACAGTGTAGTAATTAATCATAGATCCAGGAATCCAAATGCACCAAATCAGCATCTTCTGCGTTGTCTATGACTGAAAATCTCTCAAAGATAGAGAATGGTTGGGACTTGAATATCAGAATATCAAGGCCATCTTCGTCGTTTGTTCCTTCTTTCTCATATGCTCTACCATACCCAGCTTCTAAAACACTTTGCCACGTAGCTTTATATGTGTCGGTTGTAGTAGTGATCATTTCCAATCTATCGTCATAAATAAGCACATCGCATAAAGATCTGATATCATTTATAGCCAAGTCTATGTTGGTGATTTTATTAACAGTTATGAACTCCATAATGGCTTCTAGAGTTATATTTCCCGTATGGTTGGATGGATAAGAGGCCTGTACCGGGTTCACGTTGGGAGAAGCGGCCAGAAATGCAGTAGGGAAAGTCTTAGAGGCGACAAATCTCCAAATAACCGTCAATAAGGAGTCAATAAACTCAGTGTCTAATTCCGAGTCTGTGAACCATGGACCACCGGTAACTTCTATAGATGGCTGTAAGTTATACAACATGTAAATTTTCCTTGTAGGATGTTTAACAGATTTGATCGATTTAATATACCTTTGGTTTTCTAATGCCTTCAAGCATCTTACTACAATGTGCTGATGGAGATTTGTCTTAGCTTTAATAGTTTTAGTCCAGATACCCTCTCTTCCAGATGCCTCAATATAGGAATAGATCATGGCTTCATCATCTGACATTTGGGTAATTTTGTTAGCTTCAGTGAGCGAAATAGCTTGGAACTTTAATTCATCGCCTTGTTTGACTAATTTAACTAACTTCCTATCGATCAAATCCTGGGCGATTGTTAACAAATCCACAGGATTTTCAATGTGTAATAACTTCTGCAATTCAGATTGACTGAATAATGTTGCAGAAGGTGACTCCAACATCTTAGAGTGGAGAAGATGTGCCTTCTCTGGGATTCCTGACATTATTTAGAAGGCTAGTTGGTGGTGATGAATATTGACAGAAATATTTCTGATGTGCTCGAATTTTTTTTTAATGCGATGTTTTGATAATTCAGAATCATTTCTGTGGGGACTGAAGCATTACACATGGAGGACGAATTGTTTGATGATATAAATACTTTGGAAGTTCAAAAGAACCATAAAACAACTTTTTTTAAGAAAAAGAACATTAAAGGGAAGAAGTCAGCTCTGAGAGTTAAGATTAGTTTCGATGATGTAGATGAAGATGAGGATAGCGAATCATTAATACTTGCGACAAAACTGAAGAAAAATAGTCATAGGTTTAAATCTACTCAAGCTTCTGAAGAATCAAAACGTTCAGTAATAGAAAAAGCAAAAAGTTGGACTAAAAATGAAGATATAATGAGGAACGAAGATGAAGGCAAAAATGACCAAGAAACATTTAAATCTTTTGTCAAAACTATACCAGTTGATGAGGATGGACCTGTAATAGAAGACTTGGATAGAGTTTTGAAAAGGACTACTTCTGATATGGAAGATTTCTCAGACATAGAAGTTAAAACTGAATATATTCCACTTGAGAACAACGAGAAGAAGTATGTTCCAATAGAACATGATAAAGAGCAAAAAATAACCGCTAAAGAGTATAGAAATGAGTATAAAAACGAAATTGACGATCTTGATGATGATGATGATTTAAACTCACGTAATTTTGATGATGACGACGTTAAAGTATTGTCACCTGATAATGCTGATATTATTGCTGATAACGACGATTTAGATCTTTCTGGTAAGAAAGGGTTTCAAATTAATAATGAAATCTATGATTTAGAATTAAATGATGATGAGAGTGATGCTAGTGATGCTAGTAATTCAGCATCTGTGCGCATGAAATGGAACTTAGCCAGGGCAACGAGAATACCAAAAGTATCTAAAATATTAAGTATTGATGAACAAATTGACTTGATGAAAAAAGATATAGAAACTCTAACAATCAGTGTTTCAGAACAGAAGTCTGAGCTCAAGGCTAGTGTTGAGAAGGCTGAAAATTTGATCTTGAGAAAGAATGAACTTCAAATTGCCCTTGATTCGTAGTCAGAAAATAAATAGGTATAACTCTTATCAATTTGACACCGAAATTTTCAAGAGTCTTTTTTTCTGCATAAAAAATACTTTATTCTACTACAAAAGATATGAAATACATTAGGGTCTAACTCTTGAGCAATATATTACAGGAAAAATTTACATTCTTAGAGAATGAACCTGCTAGGATTTCCTCAGGTTAGAGCTTTCAGTATTTCTACCCTGGTTTATTCAAACAACTTTCAGATGAATTTAAATAGAAATATATCTATAAAGGTTTACAAATAGCTGCAAAAAAATATTGTTTGAATACCTTAAGCTTTTAGACTATTGCTTGAAAAAATCATATTGGAACAGTCCCAATTGACTTTAGTATAAACTTTATTGTACAAGCTATGGTTATAAGAAATACTATTCTTTGAAATATATATCCATTGCCAAGTTGAATCTCACCTGTGCCGTATACTTTAATTCCCAGGAATTTACAGCTTTGTAACTTTCTTAGTTTCGATATATATTAAAACTAGACTGCATTTAATAGATTATCGTGTATTAACCAATAAATCGTTGATCTACCACCGCGCTTATTGAATAATTACTCTTTTAGTGAGTCACCATTTATTTCATCTACTCATTCTTTTATCATTACTATAATGACGCCAACAATGACAATCCTAGCCAAGAGAGCATTTTCCACTGGATTTGTACTTGCTAATAAGCCTCGTCATTTAGTAAATATGTTGCAATTATCTAATGATGAGCTTGCATCGCTCGTATCAAAAGCTGGACATTATAAAAGCATAGTCAGATCAGGAGAAATATCTGTGTCAAACCATCAGAAGCTTTTAGGGAAGCTTGCTGCAATGTTGTTTACTAAAAGATCCACCAGAACTAGAATTAGTACAGAGGGTGCAGTTTCATTTTTTGGAGGTCAACCTATGTTTTTGGGTAAAGATGATATTCAATTAGGTGTCAATGAATCTATCTATGATACTACCAAGATCATCAGCTCAATGACTTCATGCATATTTGCTAGAGTTAATAAACATCAAGATATTTTGGACCTATGTGAACATTCCAGTGTACCAATTATCAATTCTTTATGTGATAAATATCATCCCTTGCAATCAATTGCCGATATATTGACTATCAAGGAAGCTTTTGGAAAAACTGAAGGTTTGAAACTTACTTGGATTGGTGATGCTAATAATGTCATCAATGATTTATCAATTGCCGCACTTAGATCTGGAATTTCTGTTTCTATAGCCATCCCTAAGGATATTGAATTTGATAAGACTGTTCAAGAAAAGGCATATGAATTGGCTCAAGATGGTAATTTAACTTTTGAGATCGTGAATGATCCTCTTGATGCTTTAAAGGGTGCTAATGTTGTTGTGACAGACACTTGGATTTCTATGGGAGAAGAATCAGAAAAAGAGAGAAAGTTAAAGCAATTTGCAGGTTATCAAATTACAAACAAGATGCTCGAGGATGGTAATGCTAGTAAAGATGTAAAATTCATGCATTGTTTACCAAGACACCAAGAAGAAGTCGCTGATGAGGTCTTTTATAGTCCTAAATCTTTGGTTTTTGAAGAAGGTGAAAATAGATTATACGCTGCACAAGCAGCCATTGATGGTTTTGTTATTAATAAGGGCGATTTGCTTAAATAGTGTATGTAGAAATACTTAGAAACTATAAAAACCTTGACATAAATTTATCTATATCGTCCTGTATATAAATTGCAGATGGTTGAAAAATTTATTTGATATCCAATACTTTATAGAAGTTACTTTGAAGTCCAAATGAGTGGTAATATAAGCCGTCTATCTTTGCTTAACGAAGCAGGACTAAAAGGAGTATCCCATTATGGACCTTCTACAGCATTAAAAATATTCCAGGATTTTATTCTTATTGGATATGGCCCGATATTAAAAGTGTTCAAAATTAAAGGAAACTCATCAGAACTCATATTTAGTGAACAAATCTTCAAAAGAAACAAGATTCACAAAATTTCAGTGTCGAATTGTGGAAACAAATTAGTAGCATGTGGAGGAAGATCATTTAGAATCTTAAATTTTCAGGATTTACTTGAATCAAAATTATCGTCTTTGGAAAAAGCTATCAATGAATGGATTGTCACTGCCGAATTTTTAGATGATAATACTATTATTATACTAAACTCTCATAACACTGTTTATAAGATTGATATTTCTAGTGCATTTATAACTGATAAGTTTCAATTGGTAGATCAAATTCATTGCAATGAGAAATCTATTTTATATAGTGGTTCTATCAGAATCTTACCTGATGGTCGTGTGATTATTGCAGCAGGTACTGTCATGAATGGTGTAATTATATGGGATTTTAATGATAGGAAACTTATACACAATTTGACTGAGCATGAAGGTTCAATCTTTGGTGTTAGAATTGACCCTTCAGGTAAATACATAGTATCTTGTTCTGATGATAGATCTGTTAAATTGTATAATTTTGAAAATGGTAAACTATTAGCTAATGGTTGGGGTCACGGTTCAAGAATTTGGAATTTAGAATTCTTTAAGAATGATCCTTCCATGATAATGAGTACAGGAGAAGATTGCACCATCAGAATATGGAAATTCCATCCAGATAATGAATTATTAGAACAGGTAGAGTTATTAGAAAATGTTCACTTAGGTAAGCATGTTTGGTCTGGTGATGTTGATGATGATAATTTGAAACTAATTGTTAGTGGTGGTGCTGATGGTAGAATTAGATTGCATGATCTTGAAAATAGAGGCACTAGAGAAGAATTTCCGTTATCTTTAATTTCTGAACATACTTCAGTTAAGTTACAGAAAAATGAAATAATTAAACAGTTCTTTGAATTACCATCGTTGGATATTTTAGTTATTTTAACTTCTCAAGGTAATATATTCACATTGAATCAAGCTACAAAGAGATTTAATCATGTGAAACTATCTGATGAAGAGACTAAAAAATTTCAGAACTTTGGGATCATTAGAGGATTCGTTGATATCAATACTGTAATTATCACTACCAGAAATGCTGACTTTTTAATATTACAATTTAACACACAATCTGATATACCATCAATGAAATGGCACACTGAAGGACTATTAGGAAATAATAAGGTTACTAATTTGTTATCTTTCCACAATTCTCAGAAGAAAGAATATTACCTTCTTGTTGATTGTCCAAATCCAAATGTGCCATTTATCTTAAGTATTTTTAAGTTTGAGGATAGTTTTGATCATTATAAGACATTAAGATTGAATCAACCAGACCAAACTAGTTTTACTACTTCTTGTGTATTTTATGATCAAAAAAATAATTGGTTAATAATTGGTTCCAGATATGTCACCATTGCCGTTTATGATTTAAATGAAGATAATGAAACAATAGAATTGCTGGCTATATTTAAAAAGCTCTCTCCAGGTGATACCATAACCTCAATATCTAGTATTTCATCTGAATTAAATAAGATTAAGATCTTGATTACTGTGAGAGATGGCTTTTACATGTATGCTAATATCAATAGAACACCAGATTTTTCAATTAATATTCTGCATGAGAATAAGCTTTCAAGAGGGTTTATTGAAGGAGGATATTTAGATGGTGACTTGATATTATATGGTTTCAGATCTACTCATTTTTCAGTCTGGAATGAAACAAAACAGTTGGAAATTACAAACGAACTATGTGGAGGTGCTCATAGACAATGGGACTTGTTTACGTATAATGATAATAATAAGCTAGATTACAAATTTGTCTATATTAACAAGTCTACGCTTTACATTAAATCTTTCAAGGGAAGATTCACTGAGAACAAATACGGTCTTATTATTGGTGGTACTCATGGAAGAGAAATCAGGGATGTCACTGTATCTCCTTCGTTATTAGCTGATGGTTCTAGATTACTTATGACTGCATCTGAAGATACTACTGTCAAACTTAGTAAATTGCTTTCAACTGGTGAAGTAGAGAATATTTGGTCCTTAAATCACCACGTTTCTGGTTTACAAAAAATTAAGTTTATCAATGGAGAATATGTAGGTTCTTCTGCCGCAAATGAAGAGTTTTATATTTGGAAAATATCTCATCTAAATGAAGAAAAACCAAATATCACTTGCTTTGCTAGATTAGAGCCTCAAAATGCAATTCCTGATTTGCGTATTATGGACTTTGATGCCTTTGAATACAAGGACGGATTTATAGTATCCACAGTTTATTCTGATTCCCATGTTAGACTCTTTTATTTTGATTTACCAAGTCGCTCATTTAAGGAATTAGCTAATGATTTCTATTCAAGCTGTTGTATTCTAAACGTGAATTTTCTCTTCTTCAAGAATGAAATTTTCTTGATGATAGGAGCTACTGATGGTCACCTTTCAATTTGGAACGTATCCAGTATAGTTTCAAGTGAAAGTGATAATAATAGAAAATTTGGCAAGCTGATCATCAAACAGCAATTACATCAAAATGGTATTAAGGCAGTTTTAGCAGAAAAAAATGGAGATGAATATAACATATTGACCGGAGGTGATGATAATGCGTTAATATTATCAACTCTTAGTTATAGAGATGAAAACTTATATTTAGAGACTAAAAGTTTCTACGAGAATGCCGCTTCTTCTACTATAACTTCCATCGCCAAACTTAAAGACGACAGAATATTGGTGACTTCGGTAGACCAAATTGCAAGAGTATGGACATATTCTGATAACTCGCTTGATTGTATAACAGCTAGATATACAACTATTGCAGATACAGGGTGTTCGGACTCAACAACATTGGGTAACAACGACGTTGTGGTAATTGGTGGGGCAGGATTAAGTGTTTTTGAAGCATTATAATACATATAATTACTCACTATTAAATTCAATTGTATATTATGTCATAATTAGTTTATCTACGTAGACTTTAAATCTTTAATAATCTCAAGTTAAATGTAGTGTCATTAATAGCTTGTTCTTCGTCAATGATGATTTGATCTTCATCAGCACTAGAAAATTGCTCTAATGCTCTCTTAGTAGACTTAAGTAAAATATCTTCGTGGGTCTTGATAACAGATGCTAAGTCAATAGTGTCCTTGATTAAGTTATACTCAACCCTTACATCATCAGTGGTGTTTAAACCAGCCTTCTTACGTAATCTTTGGATACGATTGATTAATTCTCTTGCTAAACCTTCACTTTGTAACTCTGGGTACATGTTAACATCTAAAATAATTAATACATCATTGTAAGATCTTGCTTCTTGACCGCTGGCTGCCTTTTCTTCAGGTAAACCACGTTGGACTTGTAAATCTTCAGTGATCAATTCGATTCCATCAACAGTTATCTTACCAGTTTCAGTGAAACGTTGAACTTCCTCAGAGGTAACTTTTGGTAATGCAGCCTTGACTCTCTTGGCATCTTTCTTCAATTTTTTACCTAAAACAGGCCAGTCAGCAACAGCAGTGTATTGAACACCGTATTTAGCTTCATCAGAGCTGATAACAATATTTCTGACGTTTAATTCTTCAACAATATAATTCTTTAATGAAATAACATCTTTAAGGTATTCAGGGTCAGAATGTAAAATAACCAATTCCTTTAATGGAGTCTTCAAGGAAATAGTCTTCTTTTCACGAATGTTACGACCTAAGTCAATAACCTTTTGCATTCTAGAAACTGCTAATTCAATCTTACTGTCGAATAATTCCTCTCTAACAGTTGGATAAGCTAAGAAATGAACAGATCTAACATCCTTCATGTTAGGGTTGACACAGAACTTAACTAAGTCCTCTTCTGAGATGTATGGTCTTAATCTTTGGTAAATACCTTCAGATAAGTAAGGAGTGAATGGAGCCATAGCTCTAGATAAAATTAATAAAGCTTCAAATAAGGTATTCAAAGCCATTTTAGTGTCTTCTAAGCCATCGTCAGTGTAACCCTTTATACGACGACGGTTAAATCTAATGTACCAGTTGGTTAAGTCATCGATGAATGACAATAATTTTGGAACAACAGTGTATAATCTATAAGAACTCATTTCTTCATGGATGAACTGGATTAATGATTGAATAGAAGCCAATAACCATCTATCCATAACATTGTTTGAGATTAAATTAGCATTGTATTGGAAAACTTCACCATTATCTTTCTTGAAAAGCTCAGCAGCATCTTTTAAGAACTTGTAAGAGTTGTACCATGGTAATAAAACACTAGAAACAACTTCTCTAACACCTTCTTCTTTGAATTTCAAAGTTTCGGCTCTTAATACTGGAGAATTAATTAAATACAATCTTAATGCATCAGCACCATATTTATCCAAAACAATACCTGGGTCTGGGTAGTTCTTTAAACGTTTAGACATCTTTTTACCATCTGCAGCTAAAACAATACCAGAAACAATGACATTTTGGTAAGGTGCTTTACCAAATAAGTAAGTACCTAAAACAGTTAAGGTATAGAACCAGCCTCTAGTTTGATCTAAACCTTCAGAAATAAAATTTGCTGGGAAGGCCTTTAAGAACTTTTCTTTGTTTTCAAATGGGAAATGGTTAGAAGCGTAAGGCATGGAACCAGATTCAAACCAACAATCGAAAACTTCTTCAATTCTTCTTAATTGACCCTTACCTTGCTTGGAAGGAATAGTGATGTCATCAATTTTGTCACGATGGATATCAGTAATATCATCACGACCAGATAATTCCCTTAATTCTTGAATAGAACCGACGCAGACAACTTCTTCGTAGTCATCAGAAACCCAAATTGGCATAGGAGTACCCCAGTAACGATTTCTAGAAATATTCCAATCTCTGGCATTAGCAATCCAGTTGGAAAATCTCTTGTCTTTGATATTAGATGGAACCCAGTTGGTGTTATCGATACTGTTCAACATATCTGGGATAATTTCTCCGATACGAACAAACCAAGCAGGAACAGTTCTGTATAATAATGGAGTATCAGATCTCCAACAGAAAGGATACGAGTGCTTAATTTGGGAGACAAGTAAGATATTACCTTGAGCAGTAAGTTTCTTAATGATTAACTTATCAGCTTCTTTAACATAAATACCAGCAAAGTCAGTAACTTCTTTGGTAAAACGACCGCTATCATCTACTGGGTTTGGTGGTAAGATATCACTGGTAATAATACCAGCAGCAATACCAGCATTGTAATCCTCTTCACCAAAAGCTGGAGCTTGATGAACAATACCAGTACCAGAGTCATTGGTAACATAATCGGCACCGATAACCTTGAAAGCACGATCTTTGAACTCACCAGCAAAGTAGTCAAAAAGTGGGACATACTTGATACCAACTAAGTCCTTACCTTGGATCTTTTCAACAACCTTGAACTTAGCAGCAGCAGGCTTCTTGTATAATGTAGTTAATAATGATTCTAATAAAATAAAGTTCTTTTGCTTTTCTTCGTCAAAAATCTTAATATATTCGAAGTTTGGATTAACGGCTAAAGCAAGGTTAGATGGCAAGGTCCATGGAGTAGTAGTCCATGCGACCAACATAGTGTTCTCGTCATCGACTAATTGAAAACCAACAGTTACACATGGATCATTAACTTCTTTATAATTTTGTTGGGCTTCGAAGTTGGATAATGGAGTGGTACAACCAGTAGAATAAGGCATAACTCTAACACCTCTATAGACAGCTTCCTTTTGGAACAATTCCTTGAATGCCCACCAAACTGATTCCATAAATTCTGGATATAAGGTCTTGTAATCGTTATCCATATCAATCCATCTACCAAGCTTGAACATAGTCTTACGCCATTCATCAGCATATCTCATGACAATAGCACGACATTCACTATTGTACTTGTCAATACCCATTTTCATGACATCTTCCTTACCAGTAATACCTAATTTTTTGTCAATTTCATGTTCAACTGGTAAACCATGAGTATCCCAACCGAATCTTCTTTCGACATGGAAACCATTCATGGTAGCATAACGAGGAATAATATCCTTCACTGTGGAAGCTAAAATATGACCATAGTGGGGAGTACCAGTAGCGAATGGTGGTCCATCAAAAAAGGAAAATGGTGGGAGCTCTTCAGTTAATTCTAAAGTTCTCTTGAAAGCATCAACTTCTTCCCAAGTTTTGGAAACGTTGGCTTCTTCTTCGGCAAAGTTAAAAAACTGATTGCTAGCTTCTTTCTCAGCCATTTTTACGTTCTAGTGTAGTCAACTAATTCCAAAAGAATTTAATCAGATATAGTATCAGTTAGCCGCCATATGACTAACAAAATAATCTGCGTTGAGAATCTGACAAAAAGTTTTTTGCTTATGTAACTGCTGACTAAATTTTTGTTCTATGATTCACTCATCAGCCATTATAGAACATCGCAGAAGTAATCATGGTAGGCAGTAGGCCAATGACATTCGAAGGTACTTAACAAAAGCATCTCGTACAAATGATTAGTTGTGAAGCTTTTGCTAAGCTGATGGAGAAATGCTTTGCTGGTAGAAGTATTCCTAATGCCATCGCTATTGCCCTTTCTGGTGGTGTAGACCTGTTTTGTCTCACTTATCTATTAAACAAATACAGGAAGACACACCGTCCAGATATGTCAATTACAGCTATAACCATAGATCACCTGTATAGAGACGGATCAAAAGAAGAGGCACGTAATGTAGGAGAAATTGTTAAACATTGGGGTATTAATCATGTAGTGGAATCGCTTCAATATGACACACCAGTCCGAAATATTAATAATTTCGAAGAGGTTGCAAGAACAAAGAGATATGAAAAGTTCCAAGATATATGCCATCAATTACAATGTGATGCACTCTTTGTTGGACACAACTTAAACGACCAGTTAGAGACTTTCTTACAGAGGTTGCAGCAGAACTCGTCTCTTTTTGGTCTTCGTGGATTGCATACAGTAGGATTATTACCATTAGCTGCGAAGGGACCTATTACATATATTCCTCCAGTTAACATTTATAGACCATTATTATTGTTTGAAAGGTCGGAAATAGAAGACACTTGTATTCGCAATAACATTAAATGGTTTGAAGATCATTCGAATAAGGATATTCAGTTAACCAAGCGAAATTTTTTGCGGCATTTGATCAATGATGTGATACCCACTAGGCTATCACAGCCAAATAACCAAGAGCTTGCCTGCATTTCAAAAGAAGAAATAACCTCGACATATAACCAAGTAATCTCCTTAACAGACATGTATCAAGAGCAGATTGATCATATGAGAGCTAATTTAGAACAAGCTGGAAAAATTATTTTAATTCCCCAAAATGGTAGTATATCTATTCAAATACCACACGACATCTTTAGACAAACTGAGCAAACTGTATTTGCTAGGTTTCTCTATCAATTATTGAGTCCAATATCATCCGTGAAACATTACCATTGGTCGTATGCAAAGTTAGAAAGACAAGCTATTCCAAATATTTTTGATTTTTATAGTAAAGAATATAAAAAGAAGCTCAAGTTAACTTATTTGAATGTGCTTTTTGATATTACTAAATTTGATGAATACATTGATTTTAAGCTTTCTCGCCAACCAATATCTCGTGACGATTTGAATAACATAATAACCAGCATGACTGTGAGTAAAGATTGGTCTAATTGGGTTTTATTTGATAGAAGGTATTGGTTACGTTTGCGGTCAACTATACTGGATCAATTGTCGCTAAATATTGTTCCTTTTAATGAGAAATCTCATAAGCATCAAGTATTAGAGATGATGAATTTTTCAGAGGAAGAAAAAAGTAATACTAGCAGATTCTTATCTGTACCAGTAATTGAGTGTAATGGTGAAGTACTATCATTACCTACGTACGAGTTATATAGAAATAATGATATAGAAGTAGAATGGTGTCTAAAAGCAGGTTTTTAGATTCTATATGCAGTACATATTTTTCATTGAAAACTCTTAAATAATGTATTATTAAACACCGTAGTCAACTCTGTAATACTATAATCCAAATTGTGGATGGTTTGATTTGTTAATGTCGACATCTTCTTATTTGGATATGCATAAGTTTAATACGCCAAGGATGGCTAGTGGGCACATAAATACGCCACGAACAACTAAGTCATCCAAGGCATTTAAATTTGCCAACTTACTGACACAACAATTGAAAGTGGGGCACCAAAGAATTAACATAGACGTTGATCTATTACAGAATAAGATAGATGGATTCACGGAGCTAACGATATATCCCACCTCGAGCTCATTAAGAATAGTTAAACTTGATTGTAGAGAAATGAAAATAAAGGATGTCTTTATCAATGGCACTAGATGTTCTAACTACATTTATAAGGATATGTTATATGTTAATGACGATAAAATATTCGAAGAATGTGCTGAAAAGCAATCGGTGAACCTTTTTGATTTATATTCAGACACTCTAACCATAAATCAACATCATTTAATAAGACAAAAACTTAATTATATATTTGGGGAACTCAATCAAAACTCAAAGGAATATCCTTTCGAAACACATAATGGTAACACAGAAGAATTGACGATTATATTACCTGATAATTTAAAATTTGAGCTAACTGATATGAACTCAATTCATACACCTGGAAATACACTCACACCTCTACATTTAAAGCCTAAAGGTACTGAAAATGAAGTCTTTACTCCTTTTACAGTAAAAATTGAATTTGAAGTTGTTAATCCTAAGAACGGTATTAACTTCATTTCAAACGAAAAATTGGAATTACTGCATGTATACACAACAAATTCAGAATATAACATTTCAACTTCTTCATGGGTGCCTTGTATCGATAACTTTTGGGATAGATGTACCTGGACAGTTGAAGTAAATGTACCTAGAACAATCAAAGACGTAGGATGTCCTAGAATTATTGGTTCTGCAGAAGCGTTAGGGAAACGAAGACAAAGTAAAGTAAAGAATAGTTTGGATTCAGAGAATTTATCAGAAGCGGAAGACAATATGAGGGATGTAGAAAAATCAAATAATGATGATGATGAAAGTGATGATGATGATGAAGATATTAATAATCGTGATATAATTGTCTGTTCTGGTGATTTTAATAATGTAAAAGAAACTCCACATCCAATTGATTTGTCAAAAAAAGTTGTTTCTTGGTCAATTTTCAATCCTGTTTGTGCCCACCATATTGGTTGGGCTGTGGGTTGCTTTACTGGTATTTTATTAGAGAACGAAACAAACGATAATGAGGAAGATCCTTTGAGGGAAGGAGCATTTGATGATACAGAAAAAGATAATATGACACCTTTAATGATTTACTGTTTGCCAGGACAAGAGTCCTTAGCAAAGAATACTTGTATATTTGTTAGCAAAGCCATTGACTTTTACATGAAGGAATTCGGATCATTTCCTTTCAGCTCGTATGCCATAACATTTGTTGAACATAATTTAACTGATTCAAGTAATTTTGCTGGTTTATCAGTTGTAAGCGACAAATTGTTGTATCCTCCAAATTTAATTGAATCGTTATTTTCAACTACAGAAATATTGTTAGACTGTATTGCAGTGCAATGGTCAGGTATAAATATTACTCCACAAACATTTAATGATATTTGGTGTACTCATGGAATAGCTAAATTTATGTCATTTCAATTTATAAGGGTGTTGATGGGAAATAATGAATATCGTTTTAGGATTAAAATGAAAATGAATAAAATAATCGATGAGGATATTGGTCAAAAACCACTTGCCCAGCATTTTTTTAGGTTTCCAATATCAGAAACAGATTTAGAATTTATAAAGCTAAAAGCACCGTTGGTCTTATTTATTCTTGATAAGAGAATGACGAAAACAGATAAGTCTTTTGGTTTGTCGAGGGTCTTGCCGAAGATCTTTTTACAGGCTATGTCTGGAGACCTCCAAAATAACACTTTATCTACCCACCACTTCCAGTATGTTTGTGAGAAGGTGAATAGAAACAAATTAGAGTCATTTTTCAAACAATGGGTGTTTGGTTCTGGAGTCCCAATTTTCAATATAACACATAAATTTAACAAAAAACGTACATTAATAGAAATGAGTATTAGACAAGTACAGCACCTGGAAACAAAGAAATTGCGGCCAAATACTAAAAACTTTATTGATGATTCAATAGCTTATTTGGAGGACGAGCCATTATATGCTATTCAACCTGTATTCACAGGACCTATGACTATTAGAATCCATGAGGTAGATGGAACACCCTACGATCATATTGTAGACTTGAAAGATGGAAACACTAAGATTGACATTCAGTTCAATTCGAAATTAAAAAGATTAAGGAAAAATAAAGATGACACTAATGAAGCAGTCAGTTTTAGTAAATTGGGGGATGTTTTGACGAGCGAGGAAGAAATTGAAGAATGGGGCTTTAATGAATTTGAAAGGCATGAAGATGATATATATAACGATGCATTTGAGTGGATAAGAGTTGATTCGGATTTTGAATGGATCGCCAGAATTAACGTAAAACAGCCTGATTATATGTTTGGATCTCAATTGCAATATGACAGAGATGTAGAAGCACAATATGATGCGGTAAGATACTTCGGTGATAGAGAAAAACCTAATCCTATATATTGTACTGTCCTCACAAGAACAATAATGGACGAAAGATATTATTATGGAGTTAGAATTGCAGCAGCTGATGCTTTAGCTGAATTTTCAAAGCCAGATAATAATTATATTGGTCTAGGATATTTGATGAAAATTTATAAAACATTATTCTGCTTCCCTGACAGTTCAATTCCCCTTAGTAATGATTTTAATAACTTCGCCAATTTCTTTCTTCAAAAGTCAATACCAAAAATTATCGCCAAAGTTAGAACTGAAGATGGAGAGGCCTTGCCTGCCGTTAAAACTTTATTATTGAACCTTATTAAATTCAATGACAATACAAATAATAATTTCCAGGATAGTTATTACTTGGTTGAGCTTTTAGAAGCTTTAACTAGTTCAACGATTAACTATAATATTCCAGTTAATTTAAGTGGTACTTTTAATTACTTTGAGGATAACAAATTTGATGAGTTCTTGAACAATGTAAAATTTGAAATCAACCGACTTGAGAAGCTTGATGAGTGGATTCCCTCGTATCAAAATGTAGTTGCAATTGCCTGTGTAAGACAAAAAGTTAGGCTAGCTATACATGGTTTGTTAAAGTTATCTTTTGAAGAATTACTTTTCCTCACATTAGATAAACACCCTATTGAAATTCGAATTGAAGCATTTAGAGGTTTATTTGTTCTAGGTGGACTTAAGAATTCTCTGATTTTGAACTATTTTTTGAAAACCTGTTTGTTTGGATCCAAAATAGCATACTATAGACACAGACTATTAAAGTCTTTTGTTGAGTCTATATGTATTGCTGCAGTTGAAGGAACTCCTTCTAATTTAGATGATCCTGAATTTAGAAGTTTAGATAAGTTAGAAGACAACTCCAACATTGGAAATGACCAAACTAACATGGTTATAATTGAAGAAGATAGCAATAAAGAAGTAGATAAAAGAAGAGATATTTATGCTAGGGCAACCTTGCATGGAGCTATTGAAATTTTAAGAAGGGATTACTCTATTGGTGAAGGGTTAAAGAATACATTTTGGGAATTAATTCATTCATCTCTTTTGAATATTTATGAAAGGAGAATTATTTATAATATTTGTGAAGTACTTTATGATGAGATTGATTCTTTTATTGTCAAAATACCTATTCCTAGTGTTCCACTTAAGGAGTTAAAGAAGAAAATTGTGGTGAAACACCTTGGTGATGGTAAGATTCTAATTAAAAGGGAAGGTAGATTCAAGATTCAATTGGCCCGTCTTACATCATCTGATTCAAAGAGTAAATCAAATAAAACAACTATTAAGACGAAGTTAAAACTTCCTGCTGAACCAGAAATAGAATCAGAAGATGCAAGCCTTCCTAGTGCCCCAGTAAAGGAAACAAGGAAGGAAACAAAGGCATTGAATCACACACCAGCTCCTAAGGAAATCCGCGATGCAGCTCCTATACCAGAGTCTGTACCTAACTTAAGGAAGAATTCAGTTGCTTCTCAAGAACCAAAACTTAAACTCAATCTTAATCCATCTAAAAAGGTAAAATCAATTGAACCTCCATTGCCTAAATTTGCTGAAGGTTATGTTACAATTAATAAAAAAAACGGATTATTTGTCAGCATTAAATTCAAGACGAAAGCTCTAAAGCCAATAAAAATGCCTCATTCTTCTGAATCGATCATATCAAAACCATTATCTAGCTCAGTAGTGCTGGATGGAAGCAACATTACAATTAAGTTCTCGAGGGATGGGCTTTCTAAACTTGAAAATTTGTTTTCTGGGAACATTACTTCCAAAGGTAAACACTTGTTTGTGAAAATAAGACCTAAATCAAGCGAAAGTAAAGTTTTAATTTCACAGATGCCTTTTGAAGAAAGTGAGTCACTTCTCACTGGTTCTAAACACCAGACTTCAAAAGACACAGGTAAAGACATGATTGAATCCAATGGCGATATTAATGAGGTGGGTAATCAAACTCACGCAAATAAATTGGCAAATAAATCAAAAGATAAAACCAAACACTCAAATGAAGCTCTGATAAAGGTTAAAAAAGAAAGCGTTGAACTGGTCTCTAAAATGAAAACTAGTCCAAATATTTCTTCAAATTCCAAGTCATTATCACCAATGCTGGTTGATTCTACACATGATGAAGAAAATAATAGGCCAAAATTAGAGAAAATTAATTCAAGCTCGTCTGTTCAAACCAAAGTAGTATCAAGAAGTCCTAAAAAGGAAAAGGAGCTCAAATTACTCGAAAAATCGCTGGCACTATCCAGATCTAAGAGCCCCTTTTCAAATAATTCGGCTCTGCAAACTTCGAAATCTAAAAGTCCTTTCTCGAATAACGATATCCCTCAAGTTAAAAAGAGAAAGGTAAAAGCATACATACACTCGGTTAGTAATGCTCCTAGTCGAGAAGCTTCACCTACCGGTGGAGATAGTTCTAATGGTGGAAAGCTGGAATCTCCAGAGAGTGACGGGAAAGGTGGTGATTCAGCTAATAGTAACACTGAAAATAAATCCTCTAAAATCTCATTAAAGCTCAAGTTAAAGAAATAGACTTAACATGTACAAATAGACATATAGTTCAATATTTAAATAATATTATTAATTTGCAAAATATGACTTAAATACAAAATTTGGAGATTTTTAAATTTATTATCATAAAATAAAATAAATAAAATAACTTATATTAACATCACTATACTACCTTCAATTCTAGACTGGAAAGCCAAAGAAACCGATATATGATAAAAATACAAGATGATAATGTCATAAACACTTTAATCATTTTTAGGAAATTTATTTTCATTTTGTGTCACATCGAAGATCTATATTTATCACGTGAGTGGAGATAGGAATTCATTTCACTCCTATGTTCAGAAAGAACATATTTGAACTATTCAGAAGTCGATGAAAGTTGGAAAGGAAAATGAGTTTTAATAATCAATTGAATTTTAATATATCCAAATCAACACCGACTATTTCGACTACCAATGAAACTACAGTTTCTGGAAAATCGTCGTCTGGTAGTGGTGCTATTGATATCCCCAATCCAGGGACAAATAGCTCCAAAGCTCCATTTTTCAATTCTATTTTAAGTAAGTCGTCAGCAACAATGTCTAGTAGCTCAACAAAGACAGATTCGGCGGAAATTGTTTTAAAGGACTCTAATAAAGATACAGACAACCAAGCTAATAACGATCTAATAGGGTTATTTGATAAATTTGATATTAAATCGAAGGAGGTAACACAATCAGGCGAGCCACATCTAGATAAGGAAGATAAAGGTGTGTTACATCCAGATAAGGAAGATAAAGAGACTATAGCTGATAAAATGTCAACAAATGAAGAGTCTTCAGTAATTAGTAAAGGTGATTCAATTAAAGACTCGGATACTGAAAGCAATACTTCACTAAACGAAAAAGACACCATGAAATCTGTCAAGAAAGATGAATTACTGGTTGAGGTTCAACAGCCTTCACATGAGAGAAATCAAGAATTGCTCGAAGGAAATAATGTAAACCAAAACTCGAGTGATAATTCCAAAATTACAAATAATGTGGATGGACACTTAAGTAATGTATCAGAAGAAAGTAACGAAAATAATACTGAAACAAATGAAGCGACTAATGAAGCAGATTCGTTGAAGCAAAATGATCTATTAGACATAACTGATGATCAATCATCTCCAGTTGAGGAATATGTTCCTCCGAATGAAGAGGGAAACTCTTCTAGGCTATCCGAAAGGCCAACAGGAAGGAGAACCAGAACGAATTCTCAAAGGGGATCTATTTCTGAAATAACGAGGAAGACGCAAGCTCTGGTTAAACCTGAAGAACAATACCAACAATCTCATAGACCATTTGACTTTCAAAACTTTTTAGGACAATTGAGAAGAAAGCAGGCTGATCCAATTGTTCGTTACATTCGTTCTTTTTTGGTATCATTTATTAAGCAGGTGAACAATTCAACAGCAGAACAAAAAGTTAAGGTAATTAATGATTTCAAGAATTTCATCAATGAAAAATTTTTATTGTACGAACCATTTGCATCAATGGATGAAATTGATTTAGAAAACTCAAGAGAAGGATTAGAAAAATTGATTATGAATAGATTATATGATCAATGCTTTCCTCCAGAAATTCAAAAGAGAGTAAATGGTTTAATATCCGAAACATTTCATAATGATTTGAAAGCAGATAAAGAATTTGAAAATATTGTAGAGAAATATAGCTGGGTTAATGGTACACATCTTGACATTGATTTAGATTATTTGACGGATTTAAATAAAGGTAGTAAGCCTTTCATGGATTATGCAATTGAAGAATTAAACAAAATTAACAACTATAGAGCACCACGGGATAAGATAATTTGCATTTTAAATTCTTGTAAGATCATATTTAGTTTCTTGAAGGTCAACAGACAAGAAACTAATGCAGATTCTTTTATTCCACTTCTTATTTTAGTCATCATAAAGGCTAAAACAGACAACATTATATGTAATATTCATTATATTGAAAGATTTAGAGGAGAAGAATGGCTCTCACATGGTGAAACTTGCTATTATCTTTCTTCTCTCGAAGGAGCAATTGAATTTATAAAGAATTTAGGTTTTGACGATTTAACTATAAGTGAGGAGGAATATAGAGCGCATATGGAAGCTTGGGATGCTGAAAGAGCAAGAAGAATAACGGAGGAAGCACAAAGAAAATTACAGCTTGCAGAACCAGTGCCCATCCACTCAAATGATCCGAACTCAGAAGACTTATCGCATCCTCATAGTTTATCCCCATCTAATGTATTGATGACAAGTGCTGAAATGTTTACGAAGTCTATTTCTCAATTCTTATCTCCTTCTCCGGTGGAAGAATCTAGAGTTGAGACCCACGCCAATAATAACAATAATAATAATAGCGCTGGTGACGATTCTATGAAAGACAGTTACAAGAAAATGAGAGAAATCTTCCCCGATCTTGATAAGTCAATATTGAAGGATATTGTCGTGATGAATAAAGGTGATATTGACAATTGTCTCGAAGCATGTTTACAACTTACAAATGAAGTTTGAGGTGTTAACTTAATAGATTTAATTTATATACTCCCAAAATTGAGAGTATCACTTAATATATATTCGTATGTAATGCTCTATTTAATATAAGATTTAAGGTATATTCAAACAAAGTTTAGATATTATATTTGCGACAGAACATTTATGGGGAACATGTATGAATTCCCTAAAAGCATTGAAAGATAGTTCAGGTACAACTAAAATATCTTAGTATATGAGAACCTTCTATGGGCTTAAGGTGTATTATCTGATAAATCCTGCATATACACCAATGATTTTTCTAGAACTGTGGGCGCACTAACTGATATATATCGCCATCTTTTGATCGCCAATTATACTTGTTGCATCAATTACTACAATGCCAATTGATTACTCTAAATGGGACAAAATTGAATTGTCTGACGACTCAGATATTGAAGTACATCCTAATGTGGATAAGAACTCTTTTATTAAGTGGAAACAAAGAGATATTCATGAAAAGCGCCAACAAAGAAACCTTGAAATCAAATCTATTTTAGTTCAACTGACCACATATGTTAGTTTGAATAATAGAGTTGACTTTTTATTGGAAAACTTATCAGACAAAGACATTCTTAATGATAAAGTTATTCTGGAAGTCTTGAACAAAGAATTTGACCCCAAGGAAAAATTTAGCTACGAGAAGTTAAAGAAAGACAGAGCGGATACTTTAAGAAAAGGGTTAAAGGATTTAGAATTTAATGATGACGAACTCAAGGATTTACCACCTTTTAATGAGATGGTAGAAGATTTATTCACTCAGGTTAAGGAGGACCATCCTGAAGCAAAGGAGGATGCAGCAAAATTAAGACAGTTTTTATCTGATCACAGGAAAAAAATTGATGATATTTTATCTAGTCAGTCAACTAAGTTGGATGATCTTTTATATCAAAAGTCGATGTTAATTAGCAGTGAAGATATACATACTGGATTTGATAGATCATTTTTGAATAAAGAAGATAACGAAGAACCAGATGCACCGGAACCTGTCAAGACTAAAAAAGAAGTAGTTACTTCGATGGAGACTCTTAATTCACCTAAAGCTGTAGATACCCCATCAAAAGAAGAATCCAGTGCCGAGTCTGGTGATGATTATGTAGTATCACCAACTACTGCAGAATTTGCTAAGATCTCGTCTACTGATATTGATGCTTCAGCAAGTTTCCTATTAAAACATACCAAAATCTGTACAGAGCAACAAAAGGACGCATTAATAATGACTGCATTTGATTACCAACTAGAAGGCAAATCTAAAGAGGCTAAACAAGTAATCCATCAATCCTTGTTACTTCAATATATTGCACAATTAGCTGGAAATTCTACGAACAAGGAACAAGTAATTAAAGCAATCAAATTATTCTGTTCTAAAATTAAAGACCGTAATACTCCTGCTAGCCTTGGATTCAACCAAGATGTTGAGAATACCTTCAATCATATTAAAACAAGATGCGAGGTGATCAAACAAGAGCATGAAAGTGCAGGTGGGGAAGAAGAGGCATTGATCCAATTGAAAGCTTTGGACGATAAGACGCAATTACTGGTTAATATCCCTGAGAAAGGAACTAAAGAATACGAAATATTTACTACTGAAATCTCGACTGAAATGCAAAAGGCCGTTCAAACTGAATCTTTAGATGAGGTTAATAAGGTATTTGCAAAGATGTCAGTAGAAGAAGCCGAACAAGTTCTTGAAAAATTTAATGAATGTGGTGTCATAGGAATTACTGATTATTTAGAAGACGAGTCACAATTTAAAGAATTACAAGAGCACTACAATGAAGAATTGCATAACATTGAAGAATCTTCCAAACCATCAGAGGAGTTAAATTTAAATACGGCTGACATAGTTGACTAGGTTATAGTTTATTTTTAAGATTTACTCTATTAATCTTGCATGTAGCAATAAAAAATGAAATAATACACGGTTAATTTACTTTCTACCTAATCTTGCCAATGTTTCCATTAATGACAGCGTTGTGTTACTTTTAGATTGAGATTGGTTTTGATATTGAGATTGGTTGGAGTTACTTGAATTAAAAGTACCAGATGTAGATTGTAAGTGCGACAATATCGCATTAACTTGGTTTGTTGAAGATAGAGGAGGTCCATTAGGTTGTCCATAATTTATAGGTGGTATAGATTGTGCTAAACCTATACCCTGTTGTTGTTGTTGCTGTTGCTGCTGAAGAATAGAAATCATATTTTGCATAGAAGCAGGGTCCAAATTTTGAAGTGTCTGTAAGAGGTTATTAGTAGGTTCTTTCTGATCTTGGTTAATATTACTTGGTGGCTGGGGTGCTTTGCCATATGGGGCTGGCGAAATTTGAGAGTATTGATTATTCGATGTATATTGCGAACCAGCAATGTTTCCTGAAGGATTACCATAGAGGTTTCTATCAAAAGGTTGGGACCAGTTACCTCTACCATTGTTACTATGATTACCATGGTTACCATGGTGGTTACTTCCATTACCTCTTTCCTGGTACCGGTCACTGTAAGAATCATAACGATCGCTTCTTCTATGATTGTTATAATCATTTCTTCTAGAATTATAAGGTTCGTTAACTCCAGACTGATAATTACTATAATACGGCTCTGGCAGATGCTTTTCTTGGATTTGTTGTGGCAATTCACCATATTTAGAAATCTTTGTCTTTGATATTATATCAGCTGCAAGGTCAGGATCTATGTCAGCATACTCATCGAATTTTATGCCTCCATCTTCGGTACTTTCAAATACTTGGACATCAACTTTCTGTTCCTTCACTATACAGATACCAAGGACACCAGAATATGCAGCCTCGCTTATAACGTCATTTAAATCACGGTGTGTGATATCTTCTGTATCTGTCAATATTTGTAACGAAGAAAAAGATTTCTTGACTTTTCTTATGAAAAATACTGATGATTTACCTGTAACATATATTTTGCAATCGGGTATTTGCTTTCGTCTTTTATTGCTATCTTCGGCAATTCCCAGATCAGGCGAGCTTTCTCTGGCTCTTGAACCAAAATTTGAGCTATCGTTCTTATTACCTTGCTTTTTTGTTTTCTGGGGACTCGATGCATCAAGTCTCATAATCTTGTTATGCAAAGGAACATTTGTTTCACCTTTGATACACTCAAGACATGCTTCAGCGGTTCTAAATTGAGCGAACCCATAACCTGCCTTAATAGCTATTTGTATTACTTCCCCGTACTGGCTGAAAATTCTAAATAAATCTTGTTTTGAAATTGTATTGGCAGGTAAATTACCGATAAATAATCTCAGCTTTTCTGGAAATTCATCCCAATTTTGCAATTTCATATACTCAGATTCTCTTTTTATGAATTCTTCATAGAGCCTCTCCTCTTCTGGTGTCATAGGTGCAGTTATATTAGGTCTTCTACAAAACTCATTCACTGGTACTAATGGAATCGGGTTTTTTAAATTCTTAAAAGGTTTGTTATAAGAATAGACTTGATTATAATTCATAGAGCCCCGTTGCATTATACCTGGAGTATTTCCAATTGTTACATTGTTTTTATTCAACTGATCCATAATTAATTTCATTTGTTCTTCATGAGATAAATTGACAAATCTGGGATCTTTCACTAGATCACTATTCATTATAGCTTCATATGCTTCTTTTAACTGTTGCTGAGGGTCAATAGAGCTATGTGAAGAGCCTCGTAAGAAATTAGCACTTACAGGAGGTTTGGGAGGTAATCCTGCTGGCGGAGGTTTAAGTTTTGATGTGGATTGGTTTGTCGAGGTTTGTTCTTTGGGCTTTTCGGAGACTTTTACTGTATGGTCTGCTTTACTGAATTCAGCTTCCGGATCATAATCATCAGCTTCCTCGACAGCTTCGTCTACATTATCTTCGGGATGTCTATACACATCAATATCGTCCTCAGATGTGTTATCTGAATGGTTATCTTTGCTAGGATATGATGAGGAGAGATTTATATTCTCCGGGTCATAATCATCATCTTCATCATTATCGGCCTCCTTATTGTCTACTGAATCAGAGTCATTATCAACAAGATCATTACTATCTTTTACTACTTCAGCGGGTTCATATGTTTCACTACTATCATTTGAGACATCTTGGTTAACATCCACAGATGAAATGGTTCCAACACCATTAGAGTGTTCATTTTCATTAACCTTTAGTTCGTCATTAGCTAGCTTGCTGTCGGCTACTGGTTCATTCAGAGGTTCATCTTTCTCTTCGGCTAGCTCACTATCATTTTTATCTAAATCTTCTTCTTTGGAAGGGATTTTCTGTATCTTATCATCGTGGCTTTTGCCCAATTCAACAGGAGTAACCTCCATGACCTAGGTAATCTTGGAATGTATTTTGTGTTTTACGAACTAACTAATAGTTTTTAATTATTCAATTATTGAGCAGTCGCAACGGGTTTGGCCGGGTCACCTCTCACGGGGTATTCTCCCCCAAATCCCCTCGACTTAAAGGAAGGTGGTAACGTGTGATTTGTCAGGATCTCATAGGATTGTAATATATAAATATATCGTGTAGTAGCTCTCTTTTTCCAGGTATTATATATCAGAAATATATATTTAATAATTATAGATACTTAAATGGCTGGGCAATTAAACTTAGGAATTGTAGGAACTGGACTTTTTGCAACTGATAAGCATTTACCAACACTCAATAAGATAGATGAATTGAAGATTACAGGTTGTTACAACAGAACCAAGGCTAAGGCCGAAGTATTCGCTGAAAAAGCAGGCTTAGAAAAGAGTGCTGTATACGACTCTTTAGAAGCCATATTTGAAGATGATAAGATTGACGCAGTGGACGTATTATTACCAGTTCAATACAACTTAGATGCCGTCAAGTTGGCAATTAAGAATAAGAAGCCAATTGCTTTCGAAAAACCAATTGCCGCTAACATGGAACAAGCCAAGGAAATAGTTAACCTTTCAAGAAAAACAGACCTTCCAATTCTTGTCTTAGAAAACTGGGCTTATAGCAGGGCCATTTCTGTTTTGAAGGAAGAAGTATTACCAAAAATTGGTAACATTATTTCCTTTACCTACCATGCTACTGGTGCATGGAATGCAGATAATAAATATTTAACTACTTCATGGAGACAAAATCCAGAACACATCGGTGGATTCTTAAGTGATGGGGGTGTTCACCAATTAGCTTTATTAACTGAAGTCTTAGGTGAAGTCAAGACAGTAAGTGGATTTACCAAGCAAGTAAGAAAGGAAAGTGGTGCAGATGATATATTATTTTCTACATTCAAGTTAAAGAGTGATGTTATTGGTTCGTTTACATATGGTTCAGCTTTCGGTGCTACAGACAAGTCAACCAGCTTCACTATTTTTGGTGATAATGGTTCTGTTGTGTATAACTTTTCTCCTTCATTACCAAAGCCAACTATAACCTACCAAACTGGTGCTGATAACAAAAGTGCATCTAAGAAAACAGTTATAGAGCTCGATGAAGTAGACACTTTTGTAGAAGAATTTAAGGACTTCACTAAAGCAGTCACTTCTAATAATAAGGATTTGGTTCATGTAAAGGCTGAAGTTGCATTCCATCACTTAGCTATTGTTGCTGCTGCTTTAGAGAGTTCCGCAAATAATGGTACTTCTGTAACAGTAGAAACTGTTTAATGACGTAAGTATATAGATAATAAACTATATTACTATAAATTATATATTAAGTCCTATAATTCATCTATTACTCTTGATGATATAGAAGGAGATGGTATGTCCCATTTTTCACTTGCCGAATCTGAATTTGAAAGAGAAATCACATATTCTTTATTTATATCAATTGGTGGTGTGGTATGCTCCGACAACAACATTGAGGTTGTAGATAACGAGATCACAGCTGATGTAATTACTGTAGCTAATATGCTGTCGTCACTAACGTCTGTTATTAAGTCCTTGCTGTTACTCAAAAAGAACCAATTAAAAATTCTGAATATCTTGAAAAATGACCATAATAAAAACTTAACTGGAGCCTTCAATATTCTTCTCCAAATCACCCACATACAACAAGCAGTAAAGAAATATATACTCAAAAATATTCTTCTTTTGTCACCTTTATCTTGCTTCTCTATGAATTTTACAATTTGGGAAGACTTCTTCAAAATATCAGAAAGCTTGAATAGTTGTTCATTTAACTCACCCATATCTTTTGTTTGCTGCTCTACAGACTCAATATTCAACTCTGTTTGTACAATACTCCCCGACATCAATTGCTTAGTAGCCTGCAATGTACTTGTTATCTGCTTATTCTTAGACAATATTTGGGATTCTACTTTCTCAGTATCAATCTTTTCATCCTCCTCCTTTGATCTACCAGCAAAGAGGTCTTCTTTCGTTCCCTGAACATATGCTTCTTTAGGTTTAAATCTCTTTAATCTCTCCTCGTGCGCCCTTTTATTATCCATATCATTGCAAGTAACAAGCAATTTTCTATATTGTGTTTTTAAGTGACTAAGCTTAGCTTGGTATAACTCAAGTTTGATTTTATCATCGTCAGAGACAGTTTTCTTCTGTAATACATGCAAGAAATTACTAAATGCTAAGAACAACTTCTTCAACTGACCCAAAATTTTGTTTCTTTCAAAGTCCACAATTTCGTAGTCACTCTCAGTTAAATTAGCATAGATACTAATATTATGAAAGATTTGGGTCTGCAATTCGTCCAATTTCGAAAAATATATGCTAGTCATAATTCTTGAAGAATCTTGAAATTTATAGAACTAATTCTTTTATTTTTGATCTCAAAAATTTGAAAAATCAAAATGGTCTCAAGATATATTTTGTTGTAAATACTTACAATGTCAAATGACAAATCCGAGGACTTGGATACGAATAGCAAGATTGATTCAAAATCTGAAGTCAAAGATGAAACCAAATTAAATACCACGAAAAAGGGAAAACAATCAAAGAAAAAGGCTGTGGATCCTAAACTATTAACTCCAGAGTATATTGAAGAACAGAGAAGATTAAGAAATCTCAAGAAAGAACAAAGAAAGAATGAATTAATTGCAAAAGGTTTATCTGTTGAGGATCTAGACGTATCTCTGGAATTAAAATTTATTAAAAGACCACAATTAGCAATACCACAGATACAAGAAACTGAAGGAATTAAGATTAAAATCATGTCATATAATGTACTCGCTCAAGCATTAATTCGAAGAAAATTATTTCCCACTAGCGGAAATGCATTAAAATGGTCTACTAGGTCAAAAGTATTACTATCAGAATTTAAGTATTACGA
Source organism: Schwanniomyces polymorphus var. africanus (assembly GCA_030563145.1). Classification (NCBI taxonomy): domain Eukaryota; kingdom Fungi; phylum Ascomycota; class Pichiomycetes; order Serinales; family Debaryomycetaceae; genus Schwanniomyces; species Schwanniomyces polymorphus. Next base: position 52,609 of record JAKUBG010000023.1, read on the forward strand.
TGCAGATATTCTATGTTTGCAAGAAGTTGATTTTGTTCAATATTCAAGTTATTGGACTAAGGAATTTCAAAAATTGGGTTATTGCTCTAAATTCTATCGTGCAAACTCTAAGAATCATGGAGTAGCTATTGTGTATAAGTCCAATATTTTTGTTTGCAAAAATCAAAGTTTCATAGATTATGATAGAGAAACATCAGGAGATATTCTTCCGAGAACAATTACTCAAAATGTTGGAATGCTTGCATATTTAGAATTTCTTCCTGAAATTAGAAAGAAGTACCCTGGTATTTCTCGTAACGGTATAATTATAGGAACAACGCACTTATTCTGGCATCCGTTTGGTACATTTGAACGAACAAGACAAACATATTTGGTTTTGAAAAAATTTCAAGAATTTTATAATACGCTTGACATCTTAAATGAAAATAATGATGGATTTTATAGTTTTTTTGCTGGTGATTTCAATTCCCAGCCATTTGATTCCCCTTATTTATCAATAACTAGCAAACCAATTAAGTATGTGGATAGGGCAAATATTGTTCTTGGTTGCTCATTATCGTATCAGTATTCTAGAAATAGAGGTATTGTTGAAGGTGGAGACAGAGAAGATGAAGAAGAGGAAGAAGAAGAAGGTGGTAATATAGAGAAATTTGGAAAGGATCAACCCAGAGACCCTTGTCCAGAATCTTTTACGCCAACAGAAGAGCAGTCAGACATAATGAAGCGAATGGAAAATTTGCATAACTCTTTAGATATGAGAGCAATTTCATTATACTCTGCTGGATACCACCTTGTTGATCCTGAAAATGCTGGAAGAGATAACGAAAGAAATGAACCTTTTTTTTCTAATTGGGCACACGCTTGGAGAGGACTTTTAGATTATATATTTGTGATTTCAAAGTGGGATAAGAATGTTAGTTACTCGAAAAGAATAGATACAATTAGTGAAATAGTGGAGAATCAGAATATTAAGCTTTTAAAATTACTAAAGCTCCCGAAACCGGAAGATATGGGACCAGAGCCTTCAGGTCAACCCAGACTTGGACAATATCCATCTGATCACTTATGTCTAATGGCAGAAGTTGAATTATGTTGATATATATATTTAGATCTATAGAATTTCATTTATTTAACATAGTTTCAACTAAATCTTCCAATGGACCATAATCCTTTTGACTAATCAATCCAAACTCATTAGCAAATAATACATAATGCTTCAAACTAGTATTTAAGTGGCTTTGAAGTCCCAATTCACTAATTTCATGGAAATGATGACAATATATATGAGCGTAGATTCTGAATAATCTTTTAAAAATAGTTTTTACCAAATTACGAAATTGTTGAGGGAATGGAGCACCTATTTTTGAAGGGAATATATTATCATTATCAAAGAAGCCTTGAATCCAATTCATTAAATTTTCAATATACTCACATGCTGGTAATGATCTAGGTCTTTTTGGCAGTATTGATCCGTTTAAATTAGTATTTGTTTCTTGCCATAAATATTCATATTCTTCGGTTGCAATCATTCTAGGACAAGTTGACGGAGAGCAGAATTCAGTTATTGCACCGTATAACATATTTATTTGATTATAAAAATCCACTACATGGATTGCTAGCCATTCATCGATATCCTCGTCTTGAGGTAACTTCACTGCTTGAATCAATGCATTATCTGACCCAAGTGTTTGTTCTGCATAATTTCTTATGTCTTTATGTGTAGAGACTGTCTTCCCATCATTGGTTTTCAAATTAATCGTCTGGTATGGCTGAGCAGACTCCTGCTGAAATTGAGTGTTCGGAAATGCTGAGCTAGATATGGGCTGAGGAGACGATATTGGTGAAGATTGTTTAAGTTTAAACCCCCTTGCGGATCTTAAGGAATGGGTATTAAAGTTCTGGAAGAATGACATATTCGATTAATAAAAATACTTTGTTAAGATCAATCAATTCATACTGGTTTTGCGTACTTTTGGTTTGTTTACATTTCGATATATTTCACGTGATCAGATTTGGATGGGAGCTTCGTCATTTTGTAAGTTGTTCTCCACGCATTGTTGTACAAGGAAACTGAAACTATAAATCATCAGCTTAACTGTTAAGGACTTTTTTGTCATATCATCATTGTCTTCTTGCTTTAATCTAAATTCTTCATAGGATTTCCATCTCATTCGCTTTATGTTGTATTCTCTCCAAATATCTAAGGTGTTATATTCAAGTAATATTCTTGATTGCAAATTCTTGATCAGTCGTTGCAATTGAATTGTTTTTTCCTCAATGGATGCATTCTCCTTCTTAATTACTTTAGACTGTCGAGGAAGTTCGAAATCCAAAACTTCGTTTAGGACTCGAACTATTTGATTATAATTAACCTTGAAAAATTTCCTGCCATAAAATGAAAAACATAGAGGGAATTGTATCTCTAATGCTAATATTAGTGAAGCCAATAATAGATTAACACCATTTATTAAATCTGTTAAAATTATTTGCACTTTATCTGTCACAAATTTTATTGTTATAGTTATAGATCTTAGAGTATTGCATGAATCAAATTCTCTAAAGTCATTTTCTAGTGGGGGGAATACAAGGCAGTTTAACTTCATACAAAAGCTGTAATCTTCAGCAATAAACAAACTAGTATTATATTCTAAATCTTTCCAAACTTGAAATTGTAAGAAGTTGCTTCCTATACTTTCACACAATCCATTGTAATGATTTGATTTAAGGTGTCGACCGTTAAGGATGAGTCTAACATTTACCTAAAAGAAACAAGTTAATATTCACAATTTTGGTTGCCAAATTAATGCATACATACCTCTAAGTTGTAGTTCGGTATGATTAGTCTATCCATAATTCCTTCGGAACCAGAAATTTCATATTCGTACTCTAGGGCTAAATAAAGGTTGTCTTTTTCAAAATATATACTACTCATTATCAAAGCTAGTATGGTGGTTGTAAAAATATATATCGCGATAAAAAAAATATCCTAGAAATGTTATCTCATTATGAACAATATTGGGAAGTACAGTTTTAAAAGTGGAAAACTCATTCTAAAGAAGCCAGTTATTAATATTCTCTCTCTCGAGACCCTAGACCAACTTCCAAATGATAAGTCTAGATACTTGAAGCTTTACAAGTCATTCTACAAATTGAGACACTTAATTGACAAAGAATATAAGCATGATATACGATACCAGACGTTAGTTAAGAGGTACTTCAAACATCAACAGTTTAACAAAAGAAGAATTATGTTTTTGGGAGACGTACCTGAATTAACCCAGAATGAGCTTCTCTCAAGAATGATTAAGACGTTAGCTTTTGTATTCAATTCAACCGTAGCCATGGATGATGAGACGAAGCCAATATATTTTTTTGAAGACTTAAATGAACCTGAAAGAGTAGAGAAATCAATATTACAAACAATTCTTGAAATGGATTATCAAAAGCCAAATAGTATTAAGTATGATTTTCAATATATATGGGTAAAGGAGTTGAATGATGCTTTAGATAAACTACCGTCGGATCCAACAGTTAAAGAATATAGGTCTCTAATGAAAGATAAGATGGACTACATAGGCTTCCAGCAATATGAAAAAAAATTGATGATACTTAATGAAAATTATAATCTTTGTTTATAGAGTATATACCTTGATAGATAAATTAGTCATATACGTTAATATCGGTATTATGAACTGGTTAGAGAATACAACAGCAATTGCAAAAGTTAAAAGTAGTAAAAAGTAATTAAGGTGTGTTTTAACAAATAGTTCGCTCGCAAAATAATTAATAAATTTATATCATTTGAGTAGAAGTGAAAATTATCAATCAGCAATGGGTTGGTTTTCAGGAAATAAGACTAGTGTACCTCCAGCACAAGAAGGTTCAACTCAAGTAATACAAAAATCACATCAGCCATTAGATTTGACTCTGGATATCTCTCATACTTTGGAGCAGATTGCTGATAGCAAGGCACCAAAGGTAGTTACTGCAAACGAGAACCCACAAGCTTCGATAGAAGAATTTGTTAAGAAAAATGAAAACAAGACGTTTATAATTGACGGGGAGAAGTATACGAAGGAAAGTATAATTTGCACTAGTAATAATACTGGAGGCAAAACTTGTCTAAAATTAGGTATTAGCTCTATTGAGTTATTTAAGAGCATGCAAAAGCTTGACTACTTTTGCTCCTTGCCAAATGATATAGATGCTACTTATTTTGAATGCAGAAAGATTAATTAATCTGAACAATCTAGGTGGAGCAGATTCTCTGATAAATAAAACTGGGACAATGTACAAGTATAGTTGTATATATCTAAATTTGACATTCGTTCTTGAATCTTTGAAGTTAAATTATAGCTCTATTATTAAATTAATAAATATAAACCATATATTATATATGAAGAATTTTCTTTAAATTCTATATGCAAAAAATACGTTTCTAAAAAGTCATAAAAGGTCATTAGTAATGGAAATTAATATTTAAACCATGAACGATTCACCACATCCACAAGTACCTTTGGAATTAGGATTCTTGAAAATAAATTTAGATGACAATTTGTCATCAAGCCAATCCATTTCGGAACCAACAATGGAAAATAACGCTTTAGAGTCTATTAAAACTTTTACACCATCTTGTTCCACTAATTCGTCGAATTTCCCAGCTTCTGTCACATATTCTAAGTTATAAGTTAAACCTGAGCATCCTCTATTTTGGACTCCTATCCTTATCATCTCTGGTTTTGGTTGATTTAATAAATCCTTTAAATGTTCCACTGCACTAGGTGATAATGTTATTAAAGCCTTTCTTGGTCTTAATTCACGTCTTTTCTTTGGCTTGACTTCAGTTTTTGTTTCAGCTTTTTTGGTTGCTGCTGGATTAGTTGTCTCAATATTGTTTACTGATGTGGACTTAGGAGGCTTGGACTCAATAGTACTTTGCTTAACTTCTTTGTTATCTTTATGTGTCTTAGATGCATATCTGGAAGCTCTTGATCTTCTTACGACAGGGGTAGGAGCTTGAATGTCAGTTTTACCAGATTCATCCCCAAATGACCCCAATGAGTGCTTCGACCACCTTTCTGCGCCAGATGATCTCTTACCTTCCAACAGTGGTTTTGTTGCCATTGAATAATTTAATCCAGAATAAAATTCAGGAGTACTATTAACAATTGGTATTGTTTGTACAAATCTCCTTCCATCATTTAAGCTTTTGTTAGAAATAAATCTTCTTGTGCTAATCAAGGCACTACTGCCTGCTGTACGTATTCTGGTAGTAAACATCTATTGTGTGTAATATCAAATATTCTATAAGTTTGGCAAACACTATGGTTATATAAAAGGATAAATATTTTTTATTAGATAATACTGAATCATAGGATAAATGCTTAGTGAACATGTGTGCATGCACGACCGTTATAAGAACCAAATCTCAAGTAAGCATTATTTCTCGCAATATGATTGGTGCGAAATCAGAAAGGCTAATTGTCCGAAGTTCGGTGAAGCAAAGAGCAATGTACTAGAGTAAATTAGTAAGACTTACTAGAAGATTTTTGGTAGGATAGTCACATGTAGAAATTGTGGAGAAGATAAGCTAGAGTAGAGATTGATTACCGAACTATCTCCGGGCTTAAAATCAATTCACTATATGGATGACGTGAATAACGGAGGTAACCTTGGCCGTACACGGTAATATAATAGACTAAAACAATCTTAGCAATACTTTGTCAAGTAAACATCATATTATTTAACTATGTAACCACTATAAAGTTCCTTTTATAAATCTCTCAAAAAATGAAATTACAATGGAGCTGTTTCCCTTTTTAACCAATTTAAGGTATAGCTATTCTTCTCTAATGAAGGACTTATTTCTTTCCAAATAGTTCTGTGGTATTCGTTAATCCAGCGCTTTTCTTCGACAGTGAGCAAATTGACATTGATCAAAGCTCTACAGAATGGAACTCTAGTAACAGTAACAAACTCAAGGAAATTTCTTCCAGCATATTGCCTTCCGCTTTCTTTTACATACATCATATTCTCGATTCTAATACCGTACTCACCCTCTTCGTAGTAACCTGGCTCGTTGGAGATCAAATGGCCAGGTTTTAAGGTAACATCAGCAAGAGCTCTTGGACCAATACCAATTGGACCCTCATGCACATTCAAATAAGCACCAACCCCATGGGAAGTACCATGGCCATAATCCAAGCCTTCTTCCCAAAGGTATTGCCTAGCAATAGAGTCAAGTAATGGACCACAAGTATTATCAGGGAATCTCAACTTTCCTAACGATATATTTCCTTTTAATACTAAAGTGTAATGCTTTATACAATCTGGTGATGGTTTACCAAAATGGACAGTTCTAGTAGTATCAGTAGTACCTTCTAAGAACTGGGAACCACAGTCAACTAAATATATTTTCTCAGGGTTGATAACAGAACAAGATCCCCTGTTAGGTTTGTAATGAATGATAGCACCATTAGCGCCACTAGCACTAATGGTAGTAAATGATAAGCCTATAAAGTTTTCTTCCTGCTGCCTGAATTCAGTTAATTTGTCATCAGCTTCCACTTCATCTATTAAACTTCCCTTGATTAACAACTCATTCTCTAACCATGCTAAATATTTAATTATAGCTCTACCATCCTTCAAGTGCGCAATTTTAGCTCCCTCTAACTCAGTTTTGTTCTTGATTGCTTTCAATTCTTCAATTGGTGATATAGCAACCTGTTCATAAGGACATTGCAATGAGCGGAAAATCTCCCACGATGAATTAGATGGTATTAATAACTTCTTTTTCTCGGAATTAAATAATGCAGAAAGACTAACCAAATTCTCCCAAAATTCTTCATAAGGAAGAACCTTTACATGATTACATCTTAAAATGTCTTGAACTTTTGTATCAAATCTAAAGTTATCAGCAAATAATATTATTTCATGATCAGTCACAATTAAATAAGAATAAAATACAGGGTTGAATTCAATATCAGATCCCCTTAAATTCAAAACCCATGCAATTTCATCTAAAGCCGATACAACTATTCCTTGTGTATTATGCTTTTTTAACTTCAAGTTAATACTATTAATTTTCTCAATGATAGTTTGTCCGCAGTATTTATTATCCAATAACTTAATCATATTCGTTGATTGAGAAGGCACTTCTTCAAAATCTTTCCATATTTCGCTAATCAAGTTTTTCTTAACTGCAACTAACTCAATTTGTACATCGGCACTTTCTGACTTTTCTTTGACCAAGCTACTAAGCTTTTCATATAATTTATTACTAATCAATTTAGGATCAACACCAATCTTAATTTTTCTACCACTATCTAAACTTAACTGAGAAGCCTGAAGTATAGTCCATTCCTCCCAAGTTGGTTGATCCTTTGCACCACGCTTAAGTAATGACCAGTTAAAATCCAATTCATTTTCTGCTTGAGTGAAATATCTACCATCAGTTGATAATGCAGCTAAGCCTTCAGGGACATCATTCATACACATAACATCTCTAGTAACAATAGCTACACCGGCACTTCCCAGGAAACCACTAATAAAACTTCTTCTTTGGTCAGCAGGGGAAACATACTCTGATTGATGTTCATCTTCTGATGGTATAATATATACTCCTAAATCATGTTCTGCCATCAATTTTCTCAAACTCTCCAATCTTTTAGAAGTATTTACCTCTTTTGTTTCAGGTTCACATATACTAGACATATCAAAAGTGAATAATGATCCTTTTCTTGAACCGCCCTTAGATAATGAACCCGTACGTTTCAAATTTATTTGTTTAGCAAATAACGATGATCTTCTATTGTTACGCGATAACAACCCTGGGGAGCAGGTACAGTTAGCACATTGTGCTCTAGATACTCTTCTTATACTAGACATAATATGCTTTAATTCTATCACTAAAAAAAACTTCTTGCTAAATTATAAATAGACAATCTCATTTAACTTTTTGTGCCATTTTTCGAATCTCAAACAGAACGAGTAGTCAGCCCAGCCATTTAAAATAGAGCCACTCTGATAAAATTTGACAGTGATCGCTCTAAAGTCAAGAATACTTTTAATATTTCACTTAAAGACAGATAATTCGTAATTGAGTAGATTAAATGATTTATATGAGTGTTAAAGTTTAATAGATAGCACATAGTAAAGATTGAAAAATGTCCTCGTAATTCTTTAGTTTTGGTAAGCATTTTCACGATTTTATGATTTCCGGAACAGTTTCTACCCTCGGAGTGTGTTTGCTCTTGACATTATGATCGTTAGAATATCTAACTTCCTAGGCAATACTATTATCACAAAATGTCCACTAATTGGAGTGTGGAACAGATAATTGAGGTATGTTAAATTATTCACAAAGATCAGTATATGATTACAAACTTGAAATACTAATCAATTTTAGAATATTGAAATATTATATTCATCAAGCGATGTCGAAAGAATAAAATCTATTCAGAGCCACTTACAGGAAATACAAAAATCTCAGGATGGTTATCAATTGGCAAAAGTACTTCTAGAAACTTCATCCAAGAACTGTAGATTCTTTGGTGCATTAACATTTTCGGTGATAATAAATCAAAATAAATTAATAGCAGACGATAAACTAGAGCAATTACTAAATGATATTATCGTCACCACTTGCAAATTAATACAGGAAAATTTTTATGGAAACTTATTCATTATCAAGAAGCTATTTAGTGGACTTTCTTTGTTGTATATTTATAATTCTAATAGACTAAGCAACCCGATAAGACCTTTCCTAAAAATACTAACTGGAACTGATGATTTGCAGGACTCTATCATAGGCTTCAACGAAATACAATTTTCTTCACTCCTAACACTCCAATCAATACTTTGTGAAGATATTACTAAGAAGGTGGTATCGTCTGAATTTCACGACATGTTTAAGGAAAATGTTTTCCCAGACTTCGAAATTGTTTATAAATATTTGAATTCGTTACATCGTGATATTCCAAAATCCATTATGGTCTTATTATTGGGTAATATGAGTTCTTTAATAAGCTATATTTCATTTGCCGAAAATAACTCTGCTGTAAGATATAGTGATAGCAGTGAACCAATGATGGCTTTTATATTTACAAATTTTCAGGAATTTAATTTTGCAAATATAGAAGAGGAAATGAATTTAATCTCTAACTCTATTTCTGTTATGTCTGATATTTTAGAAACTGTTCCTACGCTTCTTTCTGTTGGAGACTATAAAAATCTATTAACAGAAACCTTGTTTAGTAAGTTTGGATTAGATTTCATAAATAACATCATAATGAATGAAAATATGCGTGATACATACGAAGAGGAGATTGAAGGATTTATTAATTTGATTATAAATTATTTGAATTTAGAAATAGTCAAAATATCAAAACGTATACTCGAACCAGAAATTCAACATATTTTAGAAGTTGTTTTAACATTGACAGATATGCGTGGAATTGCAGTTTTAGAAGAATCAACAAGTGAACAGCTTTTATTATTTTGGGAAGAGTTTGCCAACGTCTATGTTGATAATGATGATATTTACAATATGCAATTCGAAAGTAATTACGATGAATTTCTAGAAAAGCGTAATAAAATCTTTAGTAGATTGAGTATGACTTATTGGAAAAAAATCCAGATTCCACCTGTTGTCGAATTCGAATCATACAAAACAGAATTTTTGCATTATAGATTGCAGGTTTCTGATTTATTCATTACATTATATTCCTTGTTGAATATTTCCATATATTCTCAGCTATGTTCACAGGTTATCTCTTCCTTGTCTGATTCATCAAATGGACTTCAAATAAATGAAGTAGAGGCATCGTTATATTTAATTCATAAAATTACTGAAGATCTTATTTTTTATGATGAAAGCTCTGCTAAAGAATTTCATCCATTTATACAAAGCATTTTTGAAAATAACTTAATTGGGACTGTTCAAAGATTTCCAACTACTGGACTCTACAAATACGTATACTCAACAGCAATCAATTTTATATCATCGGTATATTTCATATTTCAAGAGAATAACAATTTGATAGGACCAGCTTTTAATATGCTCTTTACAATAATATTGGATGTCAGTAATTTTGAAAATGAGGGGCTGTCTAAGAAGTACGATTCATTATCTCTCTCTGCATCAAAGGCTGTTTTGAAAATTTGTCAACAAACTAGACAAAAGATGGTGGAATTTTTACCTGATTTTGATAGGATATTAGAAAACATGATTAAAAGTTTAAATGTTGATAATTTAATTCGTCAAAGAATGGCAAATGCCTATGTCTCCATTGTATTTTCTATTATAGATCCTAACAAAATTGGAAATGTTATTAAAACCCTCTTGAACCATATACATAATCAAATTGAGGAATGTATGACAATGAGCTATAATGAGGTCATAGAAGATTATTTGATAAGTTTACTATCATGTGTACATGAAATAGGTAAAGCATGTCAATTACCAGAAGAACTTGATGATTTTTTAAATGAGAATGATCAAGCTTCTATAAATAAGTACTGGAAGCAAGACCCCTTGGGCATTAAGTCTATGATTTTAAAAATTGTAGAAAATTTATCCCTAAACTATTATAATACCAGTCAAAATTCGACTATTTGTGAGAAGTGTTGTTTGATTCTTAAGTGTGGGATTAGTGAGCCTATAGACGGTCCGTTCCAATTCTCAACAGAAATACTCCGCAGGTATTTGGTTGCAAAAGTAAATAATTGCTCCATTAATTCTATACCTTTTATTTATGGCTTGGCTGAAACCATTATTATTGTTAATTTCAGACATTTGGATGACTCCTTCATTGATGGATTAATTAATGAAATCTATGTTAACAAACTTGATTTGATTAAATCTGACCCAGATTTAATTAAATCCTCATTGGACCTTTTCATAATAATTCTTGAAAAGAAACCTATTCTTATATTACATACTTCTTATTTCAAAGAAGTTGTTTTAAAATTTGCATTAAAATCCTTAGAATCTAAGGAAACGTTTATTATCAGGTCAGCTTGTAAGTTTTGGGTGGTATTTCTTACCTTAAAAAGAGGAACACTGCAAGATCAAATGTTAATAAATGATTTACTAGTAAATCAAAATTTGGGATATACATTAACAAGTTTTGCTTTACGTTCATTCATCGGAACTTCAAGGTCCAATATGGATCATTATTATCTCATTTTTAGAAATTTGGTGGCAAAGCATTCTATAGAATGCAAAGAATGGCTAGCACTTTCTTTAGTAGAAAATAACATTGATCAATATAAAAATGACAAAGACCGAGATTTCTTCATTCAAAAAGTCGTTGTTACAAGAGGGCAACGTGTGTTGAATGATGTTTTAAAAACCTTTTGGCTTCAGTGTAATGGATTTATAGATTTTAACAAGGTATCATATTAGCTGTACATTTAACTGTTTACTTACTATGTATATTAATTTCTGACTTATTTATAGTTAAAAAATACAAACAAGAATAAAAAAAACTCTAGCAACTAATGACTTAGAGCAATTTGTCTAAAACAGTACACAAATACTCTGCTTCAGCATTATAATTAATCTCGCTAATTCCAACAGATTGGTATCTCACTCTAATTGCACCATTATACGTGTCTTGTCTGGCTTTAATTCTAAAGGAGTACTCTTTCATAGTAATTTTATTGATTGTATCTTGGAATTCGTTGCTCTCTTGTAATGTCTGTTTTTCTTTCAATTTCAATAACTCACCAGCACTTATACCAAATAAATTAGAAGCATCCTGATCAAAAAGTGTTATCCAAATCTGACCTGATTCATCTAATACGGAACAATTTAAAATATATCTATAATGAGGCTCTGAAAAGGTCATATCACATTTCTCACACTTCCAAACGCCACCAACTTCTAACACCTTTCTATTACAGGTGTTTGTTTGATCACCTTGTCCCTTTGTAACATTATTACATGCTGGGTAACAGAAATTTTCAGTTCTAATAAAATTAATCGTTGCTTTGATACTGAAATATTCTGGTTTTTCAGATATTCCCAAATTTTCATCCTGGGCCTCGCCAATTAGTTTTCTATTACTCATGCTGTTAGATGAAGAAGATTCCGATTTTAAAGTCTTAAAATTCTCATTTACTCCTTGGTTGTCATACCATCCTTTTAATGTGTAAGCTTCTGATACATCTGGATTGACAAGAATCGAACCTGATTGCGTAAGAGTTAATGATCTACCACCAAAATCCTGAACTTTACACCCTTTAAAAGCAAGTACAGATCCTTCAGGTACATCAAAATCTACAGCTGTCGCATTCCATAAACCAACAATAATAGCAAATCCTGATTCATCAACAATAGTAATATTTCTTCTATCGAACGCCTTACCAGTAGATTTTGCAGTAATTTGAAATACTGGATTAACTTCCTTTAAAACACCGATTGTGTCAACGATTGTACCTTGCTCGAGATTTTGAATATTGCTCAACTTTACAAAACTGAAATGAAGCTTAGGAACATCTGCAGCATCAAAACATTCAACAATTTCGGTATCTTTATCCAATGATAATTCGTATGGGTGTACTAATTGTGAGAATTGAGGTTTGGATTGTTGAATTCTGGCTTTACTAACATAGTAAACTTTTCCTTCTTCAAGTAATTTGTGACATTGCTCAGCAACGTCATTGAATGCAGTTGCCCTGATTTCATCAGATTCATCCAAGAAATTGACATTGAAAAGTTTACCTTCTCCTCTTGCGTTTGACCATGTTCTTATATCACCCTTATATGAAACTCTTGCCTTGATACACCAGTTGTTTTGATATGGGGATAACAGTTCGATTGGGTTAATTGGTCTATCTGAATGTGATTTTTGATTTCTTGTAACTGGCGCAGATGGAGTTGTATTTGGAGCTGGTGATTCAGTTTTAGTGGCTTGGCCCTTATTTTGGTTCAATTGTAAATCATCATCTTCTGGATGTTCCAGGAAATAAGTATCACATGAAATCAAAGTATTAGTTGGCTTTTCACTGGTATTAGATAAAATCTCCACGTCACTAATCAAAATAATATGTTTTTGAGTAGTAGCTAATGTATATTCGTTGATTTTTATTATTGATAACTTGCGGAAATTGTTGCTTTCTAAGTAAGGGACGCATTCAGCAGCAATCAATCCATGCAAGCTGTATACTCCATCATTAAGCAACACCCTAAATCTTGTCGATGGAGCACTGCCAGAATCTGGATTTTCAATTTGCTTCACATTTGTTGCTTGTACTATAAGTGGTTTACCTTGGAATAAGTGCTTTTCAGACTTTGAAAGTATTCCCTTTAAAGCACCTTTAGAAAGCTCTATGTTATTAGACATATCTAACTTATTTATAATTGATTGATATTAAATATTCTTTTAATAATATTAAATTCTTTTTAGAATTAATATGATACGCGCCACCAAAATAAGATCCTCTACGCGCTTTTTTTCTAACAAAACTTGAATATATATTTGATTAAGTTGGATTAATGCTAAATGACTATAAAATAAAATGTTCACTAATACCTAGAACATGTATACCAATTTTTTATATGTTGAATATAGAATTGAATGTAAAACAATAACGAGATAATTAACGGGGAGTAAAATGTAGAAATATCGAAAATCTTGTTGAATAAATCGTTACCATTGCTTGTATAATTACAACTTTGGTTGAACACCAACAGCATTGAATAACTCATCTCTTTCGTTAATTTTGACAGCACCACTCTTTAATAATGCTTTTGTCAAGTCATCGATAAGATCGTCGCAATTTTCAATACCAATACAAAGTCTAATCAAATCTTCTGGGAATTCCCTTTCTTTTCTTGTCTTTTCATCAATAGAAGCATGAGACATCTTACATGGCATAGAAATTAATGAATTGACACAGCCAAAAGAAACAGCAATACCAAAAATATCGGTACTTTCCACAATTTTTTCAGACATCTTGATACTACCGGTTTCAAAACTTAATACACCTCCAGCTCCTCTGCACATAGAGCTATGTAATTCATGTTGAGGGTGATTTTTTAAACCAGGATATCTAACTTTAAATCCGATGTTACTTAAAAATTCAGCAATTCTCATACAATTTTGTTGTTGTCTTTCGACTCTGATAGATAATGTTCTTAATCCTCTACTCAATAACCAAGAATCAAACGGTGACAAACCACAACCTGTAGAGTTTATCACAAAATATACACGTTCCGCTAATTGAGGGTCTCTGGTGGCAATAATTCCGGCCATTATATCATGATGACCATTAAGATACTTTGTAGCAGATTCGTATTGAATATCTACGCCTAAGTCCAACGGAGTCATCAAAATTGGAGACATCATAGTATTATCGAAAACAACAATTATGTCTGGGTTCACCTTATGTGCGTGATCGGCAATACTCTTAACATCAACTACCTTAATTAATGGATTAGTTGGGGATTCCAAGAAAATCATCTTTATAGATGGAGTAATCTTAGATTTTATTAATTCTGTGTTAGTGGTATCATGATGATGGACTTTTAAATCACCTTTCTTATTCAAATATGTAAGCAATCTGTGAGTACCTCCATATAAGTCATCCCCAGCAATAACTTCATCCCCAGGTTGCAATAATCTGGTAATGACATCCAAACATCCCATACCACTAGTTACAGCGAAAGCTTGATTGGCCCTCATGATTTTGGCCATATGGTTTTGCAAGTGTGTTCTAGTTGGGTTACCAGATCTAGTATAGTCATATTCCCCCATGTTGGATAATGAAGCCTGTTTAAAAGTGGCTGATTGATATAAGGGGGCAACGGAGGCATTATATTGGTCCGTTGATTTATTAAACACCAACTCTGTTTCAATATTATATGTTTTCTTTGGGGCCATCTTTGATTTTACCAAGTTAAAAGGAATGAAAATTTTAAACAGTATATAAAATTTCTAGTTACTTTGTTCGATATATACAAAACCTCACAAGAAATGATGCAATTTCAGGGTTCGCACTGAACCGATTGAAGATTCGAGAGAGGCACAGGAGAGATTTGAAAAGGAAAATTAGTACTTGATATATAGCTACTGTGGTAATAGATGGATATGAATTGTGTATGGAAGTAAGAGAATTTGGGAGCTTATGTTAAACTTGTTAGAAATGTTCACTTGTTCATATGACTCATATTAGAATATGTACTACGTCACCACGGTCCCAATGGATTGTATTGATATCGATAATTTAGCTTCCAACGATAAGAACAAGGTCAGTTCAATATATATATATAGTCTCAAACAGGTATATGTTATTGAGACTAAATAGTCTTAACCATGAATTTCGCTTGGTTAAAATTTAATGAATGCTATTCCTCTTTACGGACTTAAGGATCGGACTATTTGAATAGATAAGCGAGATTAAAGGATTTCTTGAAGCTAATTATTTATAAATTCATATTTCAAATTAGAACTATATAATAAATATAAATAGTATGTAAGAAATCTAAAGGAATGCAACAATCACCATGAACACATATTGACGTGGGGATTTGGATGATTTATTTTTGAACATATTGTGCATTTCAGACCATTAAAGTGTTTCCTTTCCACCTCACCAGCTGAAAGTATGACGTTAATACAAGTATCTAACTTATAAGTCTGATCTGGTAAACTTTCTAATATCGTTTGGCTCAGCAGACAATAAGACTTTTGGACCGGAGAGTGGCTCGCATGATTCTCTTCCACTTACTGGACCAATCTTGTCTAATTCCTTACCTGCTTGTAATTGCTTTAATAAGTCAACAGTTACTTCTGGAGTCAAATCTTCATGATAATCATCATTGATAGCAATCATAGGAGCGTTGACGCATGCACCTAAACATTCAACTTCTTGAAGAGTGAAAAGCTTGTCCTTAGTAGTTTGACCAGGTTTGATGTTTAAGTGGTTCTTGATGGCATCCATAATACCGTCGGAGCCACATAATTGACATGGAGTGGTGGTACACACTTGAAGGTTATATTTACCCATTGGTTTTCTATTGTACATGGTATAGAAAGTAGCTACTTCGTAGACTCTCATTGGTGGCATATCCAACATCTTGGCGACGTAGTTCATGACAGAAATAGAAGTGAAACCTAATTGACGTTGGCCCAAGTCCAATAAAGGCATCACGGCACCTTTCTTATATTGTGGTGGATATTTGGCAATAATGGTTTCAGCCCTCTTCAAATTTTCACCATTGAATTCAAATGGCATATTTTGGTTATCTTCCTTATTGTCTCTGTGAACAGAGATAATGGAGGAGAATCTCTTGCTGACAACAGATTTGTATCCTACTTGGTTGACAGTTCTTGGAATGAAACGAAACATTATGCAAAAAATTAGACTAGTTCAGAAATGTTTTCGTTTAATATTGACTTAACTAAATTGATACTAGATTATGATAACTAATCTCCGTGGTAGCTCTGTATCTGGGATATCAACTGAGAATATTCGAATATAGTCTATATTAAGATACGCTATATAAATTTTCTTTAATAAAAGACCATCTGTATTTGTCCCAATTCTGTGGGTGAGTGCGTAAAATTGTTTTCCCTAATATTGATTGGCTGAAAATTTGATAATATAAAATGGCCCTCACACACTACTTTATTTAGGACTTAATTTTGCAGACTTTGTTAGTGTTAGTGGTTGTGGCTATAGAGGTTTTTGTAGACACATGTGTAAAGGATTTCGATGTACTATATTTTGCATCTCTTGAACTCTTATTGGAACTTTCTTGTTTTGAATGCATCTTTCCAGTTGGGAATGCTGATAAAGTGTTTGTATGAGATGATACTATATCACTAATTGGCAATAGGGAACTCGAAAAGCTAGTTGGAGCACAAATCGTGGTTTCTCTATCGTCTTCATACATTGAGGTGTATATATCTTTGTAATTAGGGGCCATTGCAGTCAATACAGCGAATGAAGAATCAGTTATAGCAACGATATGTTCTGTAGTTGGCGAAGAATAGTTGGCTAGAAATATGTGATTATTGTCTAAGTCAAATACTGTGTAATAGTTCAGAAATATTGCATTTGGGATTGTTCCCTCATATGAGTCAATTCCGATCTCGACTGGTACAATTAAAAGTGAAACATATCGTGTATCTTCTATATAGACAGTTTCGTCTATGAGAGCAGATAGCAGTATTGAAGCATATATTCCTGCGATATCGAAAGTGAGAATTGCTTTATCTACATATCTCTGTTCATAGTAAGATGTATTACCAATTACTTTGATTGGCCCTAAGGTTGACGCAATATTCTGTAGTATTGGTTCGGGGACTGCTAAGGCATTCGACCCAGAATCTATTGTATACATTAACTTCTCGGATGAGACTACTACTCCATTAACGTAAATTGTGTTGACAGTTATTGCCAACACATTATAATATGAACGTGAAGTATTGGGTCCCACTTCATATACAATTGGAATTTTGAAGAGAGGTCCAACGAAAGCATTCTTGTCTATTCCTCCAAAGATGATATTATTCGATGAACCGCGACCATCAATGCTATACAACAAGCTGTGTGTTAGTTCCTCTGACTTAAGAGCAATGGGTATATTTGGGTATTGGCTTGAAGACTCCAAGCTAGCATATCCAATACCCATGACTCCACCAAATGTATCTATATTACTGGCCTCAGCAATAAAGAAAGTATAGTTAGAAATTCTCCAATTAGTACCCCCGAGCTTATCTAATACCATATCCATAACAATATTTCCAGTAGACCCATATTCGATTGAATACTGGCTTCCAGTATTCTCGAAAGATGTGGACTTGCGGGAATCAAAAACTGGTTGCGACAATACCAAATCAGACGACCCAGTATCCAATACTACGTTATCTAGGACCTGAGGAGGTGTTCCAATCAGTATTCCTCTTATATAGTACATACTTTCCGCAGATGAGTATGTCAAAGATACTTTCACGTAGCTGGTAGAGTTTCGCTTAACCAAAGGAGCGGTATTGCAACCTAAAATCATATAAAGTAGTAACCACCAAATTTGAACCATGATAATTCTAACTTCTGTGTCATAATTCTACTTTATTCACTAGATTTAAGTATTTATATAGACATTAATTCTAGCTGATAATTTGAAATAGTTGCTGTGCAATTCATTTAACTATACCACAATTTCCTCTTAGAGACTAATCAATATGTTCTGAGTAATTACTTTTCGACTGCGAAATAATTGTGAACTACTAATCGACTCTAAATAAAGTATAATTCTGGAATTTCTGACATAGCTCTTGTGACTAATTATAGAATAATACTCTGAAACATTACATCACACACTTCCATTAAACAAAATACTACTTAAGCATCCGGCAAAGAAAGTGCTACATTTAGAAATTTTCTAGTTAATGCAAAAACAGAATGACAGAAATTACATCATTCTGATCCAGTGTTCACAATTACCACCCATAACATATTATGATTACTGATACATTAATTTAGAGGTTTGGTGCTCAGAAATAGGTCAGTTTGATAACCGGTTTGATTTATGCTCTGCCGAAATCACGTGATTTTAATGATAAATGAAACATTAACAAAATTAATGGTGCTTGAATTTGTTCGGTGGAATTGGAGCATTATTATAGCCGATAGAAAATCAATACATCATATTAATCGTTGTTGGTTATAATTTATATTGATTTGGGGTCATTACTTAACATTTATACAATTTTTTTTAGTTGAAGTCATAAATCGCTCAATTGTATTGAATTATTTATCCCCTTAGTGTATCTCAACAATATAATCGGAGGTTGACATGAGTGAGCCAAAGAATATTCATAGAGGCAGCTCCCTGCTGAATATGTTGCTGACCCCAAGGTCTCCTTCAAAGTCTACCAGAAGTTTGGATCCGCCTCGTTTAAGTGAAACTCCATCGATTCCATCATCATCACCTAGAAGAAGAAACCAAAAATCCATGTTCAGTGATAGATATATACCTAATCGAACTGGGATAGACCTACAGGCAGCATTTACGTTGTCTAATCAAGATATACTACCAACCTTAAGTAAAAAGAACATTGATAATGAAATAGAAATTAGAAAAGAGGAGGAAGCAAATAGAACATTTTCAACGGTTTTGAAAGCCGAACTTTTTGGTGACAATGTACCAATGACAACTGCAAATTTATCAAGTGCTAATAGGAGCCCTACTAGAGGTAGCAGACCTAATAACTCTGGTAATAATTTTTCAGGGCTGGGCTCGAGATCTACAGCAACTGGTGAATCATCAAGTGAACATAATAATGGTCTGGGAACCACACCACCTGGAGGCTCATCTACTAGTAGTACTGGATATCGTGATGAAAATATCACCAGCACGCCAAGGAGAAAGACTAATGTTTTTACCTATCAATCCCCACAAAAATCTAGACCAATTTCAAGAGATTTGCAAAATGAGCTTTATTCATTATCCCCAGTTAGGCAGGAATCTCAGAGGTTACTTCTATCACCGCAAAAGAAGCCTAGAAGTATATCCAAGGTTCCTTACCGTGTACTTGATGCGCCAGAATTATCAGATGATTTCTATCTTAATTTAGTTGACTGGGGTCTGCAAGATATTCTTGCGGTGGGATTAGGTGATAGTGTTTACTTGTGGGATGGTGCTACTCAATCTGTTGATAGATTGTGCGATTTATCTAATAAAGATAAGGTAACTAGTCTCAACTGGATTGGTTCTGGTACACATTTAGCCATAGGAACAAGTAAGGGATTAGTAGAAATATGGGATGCAACAAAAATAAAATGCGTAAGAACCATGACTGGACATAGTTTGAGAGTGAGTTCTTTAGCCTGGAATGAACATATACTATCGAGTGGTTCTCGTGATAGAACTATTCTAAATAGAGATGTTAGAGTAGAAGACCACTTCATTAATAAACTTGAGCATCATAAACAAGAAGTTTGTGGGTTGAAATGGAATGTTGAGGAGAATAAGCTTGCAAGTGGAGGTAACGACAATAAATTATATATTTGGGATGGATTAAACACGAAGCCACTTCATACATTTAGTGATCATACAGCAGCTGTGAAGGCCATATCATGGTCTCCACATCAAAGAGGAATTTTGGCCTCAGGGGGAGGTACAGCTGATAAAACCATTAAGACTTGGAATACTCTTACAGGTAATTTAGTTAATGACGTTAATACAGGATCTCAGGTGTGCAATTTACTTTGGTCCAAAAACTCTAATGAATTAGTTTCTACACATGGTTACTCTCGAAATCAAATCATTGTTTGGAAGTACCCTTCAATGCAGCAAGTGGCCCAACTTACCGGACACACTTATCGTGTTTTATATTTATCTTTGTCTCCAGATGGAGAGACAATTGTCACCGGAGCCGGTGATGAAACATTGAGGTTTTGGAACGTTTTTGAGAAGAACAAGAACGATGAGCCACCCTCGTCTGTATTACTAGATGCTTTCCTGCAGTTACGTTAATTACAACAAGCAAGTATTTGTTGTTTTATAAAGACTGGGGTTATATAGACTGATCTTAGTGTATTTTTAATGAAGGTTATGAATAATCATATTTCTTGTAGTAACATAAAGTGGCATAGTATCTTTTTTTTCAGAATCCGATACTATAGGAGATATTAATATAAAATGTGTTGTAATGAGCAATTTCCGCAAAAATCGAATAAACAATAAACTAAAGGTGGAATCTGATCTGATCTGTATAAATCCTGATTAGGCTCCAATTTTGTGTAAATATTAAATAAAGAGGGGCACTGATAAATTATTTTCTTTATTAAGGAGAACGCGACAATTAGTGTTTTATGCCATTATATGCCCAATGGTTTTGTATGTGGAAATTGCGGCAAAGATAAGCTAAATAGTGCCAAAAGATTCAGAAAGACAAACTACACCATAATTTATTCCTAATTGAACTAGTTAAATACTAAGTACGAATCAGGCTGTTATTACAAGTAAAATTGGTTGTAGATCTAGAAGTATATGCCTAGAATGCTCAAAACATAGACTTGAGTCGTCAATACTTAAGAAATGATATGCTCTAAACGAAGTGTGGGGTCAGAATATTAATCTTTATGTACTAAAGTTTCCATCAGTTCGATTGATGTCGCAAATACCAAGAATGGTATTTCTTCGAGATCAGTTGCCAATTATATCCTACGACTGGTAGCTTTTGTGGGTGATAACAGATTGATGTACGGCGAACGGCAATATGCTTCTACTTTCCGTATAGGATTTTTAATATGCAGTCCGCGGTCGAGTATTACTCATATAAATATATGATAAGTAGGGAAATTTTTCCACTAATTATCACAACTATCGTTACATTATCTATAAGATGACCAAACCAGTATCGAAGGACTTGTCCCACTTATTATCCGAGGAAGCAAAGTCGAGAAATAATTCTCCATTGAAGTCAGCTTTCAAGTACTTCAAACAACCAGGAATGACTTTTTTGGGTGGAGGCCTCCCATTACCAGATTATTTCCCATTTGACAAGATAACCGCTGACATTCCAACAGCCCCATTTGCTAATGGTATTGGTGCAGAAGTTACTGATGAAGACAAAACCGTTATTGAAGTCCATAAGAGAGCTCCTAAAAATAAAGAAAATGAAGTTGAATTAGCTAGATCGTTACAATATGGTTTCACTGAAGGTCATACTGAAATCATTTCTTTTATTAAAGAACACACCACTTTGATTCATAAACTTCCATACGCTGATTGGGATATTATTGCTTCTGTTGGTAACACTGAATCTTGGGATTCTACATTAAGAACTTTTACAGCCAGAGGTGATACTATTTTAGTCGAAGAATATTCTTTCAGTTCTGCTTTAGAAACTGCTCATGCTTTAGGTGTGAACACTTTCCCAGTCCCAATGGATGCAGAAGGTATTGTTCCAGAAAAATTAGCAGTTGCCTTAGATAAATGGGTTGGACCAAAGCCAAAGTTATTATACACAATTCCTACTGGTCAAAATCCAACTGGTTCTTGTTTAAGCAACGAAAGAAGACAAGCCATATATGACTTGGCTGTGAAACATGATTTTATTATTATCGAAGATGAACCATATTACTTCTTACAAATGGATAAATACACCGAAGACAAATCTTCTAGATCCGCTAAAAAAGTTCATAGCCACGACGAGTTTGTCAAGGCTTTAGTAACCTCTTTCCTTTCACTTGATGTTGAAGGAAGAGTTATTAGATTGGACTCCTTCTCCAAGGTTTTGGCTCCAGGTTTAAGATTTGGTTGGATTGTTGGTCAAGAAAAATTATTAGAAAGATACTTAAGATTACATGAAGTCAGCATCCAATGTCCATCAGGTCTTACTCAATCATTATGTAACAGTTTGTTACAAAAGTGGGGTCAATCTGGATACTTAGATTGGTTGATCCAATTAAGATTAGAATACACCACAAAGAGAGATGTAGCTATTGATGCAATTAACGAATACTTCCCTAAGGAGATTATTTCATTTGTTCCACCTGTCGCCGGTATGTTTTTCACAGTTTCCATTGATGCTTCCAAGCATCCTAAGTTTGCTGAGTATGGTAACGACCCTATCAAGGTTGAAACCTCAATCTACGAACAAGCTATTAAGGATGGTTGTTTAATGATTCCAGGTTCTTGGTTCAAAGCAGACGGCCAATCTAACCCACCACAAGAAAAGATCGAAGAGACTACTGAATCTAAGAACTCTATTTTCTTTAGAGGAACTTACGCTGCTGTTCCTTTAGATGACTTAAGAGTTGGTTTAAAGAAATTCGGTAATGCTCTTAGAACTGAATATCAAATCTAATTTTAGAACTGTATAACTAATATATATTCTTGTATCAAAATATATTCGCATATGTATTTATTTTATTTAACCATATATCAAAAAGCGCGAGTGAAACTTTTATTTACTATCAAATTCAAATCTGAAGGTACTAGCAGCTAAATTGGCATACTTTGAATATGCATATTCTAAAGTTACCTTGGCTTGGTCATAAAGGTAAGTTCGTCTTATATTTACTATTAGGATACTTTTATTAACAAAATAAGCTGAGAATAAACAAATTGAATGCTATTCGGTTAGTATAAACGCCGATAGTACAAGATTAGCATCTGGTGGACTAGATGGTAATGTAAAAATATGGGATACGAATACAATATTACAGTTCACTAATCTTAATAGAAAAAGCTCTAAAAAGTCTAAGGATAATGTGACACTAGAAACATTGGATTTACCTCCTGAATCATTGCGCAGACCAATGTGTTCCATGAGTAGACATAACGGTGTCGTCACTTGTGTTAAATTCTCTCCAGATGGAAGATTTCTTGCTTCTGGTTCGGATGATAAGATTATTCTTATTTGGGAAAAGGATGAAGAACAATCAAATAGACCTCGACAGTTTGGTGAACTTGAGGCAGATCTAGAACATTGGACAGTGAGGAAAAGATTGGTTGCACATGAAAATGATATTCAAGATATATGTTGGTCTCCTGATGGATCTTTATTAGTGACTGTGGGTTTAGATAGACTGATTATTATATGGAATGGTACTACATTTGAGAGAATTAAACGATATGATATTCACCAATCGATGGTGAAAGGAATTGTCTTTGATCCAGCAAATAAGTTCTTTGCTACTGCATCTGATGATAGAACTGTACGTATTTTTAGATACCACAAGAAGCTTAATGAATCCAATTATGAATTTCAAATAGAAGCTGTTGTCATTGAGCCATTTAAAAAGTCACCATTGACATCTTATTTCAGGAGAATGTCCTGGTCCCCAGATGGTCAACATATTGCTGTTCCAAACGCAACAAATGGCCCTGTGACATCTATATCAATCATAAATAGAGGAAATTGGGCTACTGATATATCTTTGATTGGACACGAAGCACCTTCAGAAGTTTGTTCATTTTCTCCTAGATTGTTTAAGGTAAAAGGTAGTGACAATGACGACACCGACAATTTTACTACTATCTTGGCTACTGGTGGTCAAGATAGAACTTTGGCGATATGGAGCACATGTAATTCTAAACCTTTGGTTGTTGCAAGTGATATAGTACAGAGTTCTATTACAGATATTTGTTGGGCTCAAAATGGAGAAACTTTATATTTTAGTTCATTGGATGGTTCAATAACATGTATTGTATTGGAGAAAAATGAATTAGGTGAAGTTGTAAGTGCAGATATCAATGATCTTCAATTACACAGATTTGGTGCTGATCGGGAGTCACTCACATTTCCTGAAAGCGTTGAGCAATTGACCTTAGAGAAGAAAGCAGAGAACTCAGTGATTCCTTTAGTAAGAAGATCAGTAACACCAGTTAAAGTGCCAGAAAAGGTTGAACCAGTAATTGAAAAGGCTCCAGTAGTTAACAATTTAACACCAAAGCAAACTCAAAAATTAAACCAGAGTATAACCATAACTAAGTCTGGTAAGAAGAGAATATCACCCCTCTTAATTTCTTCTTCGACATCTTCCATTACATCTAAGTTGCCTGTTATAAAATCTACTGCAGATTCAAAAACTAATTTCAAAGTTTCTAAGTCTTCATATTATCTTCCCAGACTAGGCATACAAACATCAGTAAATGGTATTAAATTGCGAGAGCTGAGCAGTCATTATAATAGTAAAGAATTAAATGAGGATAACGATAATGATAATGAAGATATGGTTATAGATGAATCAAATAACCCTAATCAATCAAATATATCGGAGATTTCATTAAAAAGGCAAAGAAACAGAAACAAGCGTATTTTCATGGAATCAAGGTATCCTAGTACATTAAAATTAATATCTGGTCTTCCAGAGTCGTTATTTAGTTCTCAGTCTGTGTTGAACTGTGAAATCAATAACATCTTGAAGGGAGTAAAAGACAGTCCAATAGAATTAACAAACTCTTCATCTATTGAAGTAGATGAGAGTATTATTTTTTCGGTTGTAGTTAGTGCAGTTCAGCATTTAGTTGATTCTGACGTAAAAGAAATCGATAATATTGTTGAGGATACCAAAATAACATCTACCATAGAAGTCAGAAATGGTCAATCGTGGGATTATAATGAGAATGAATTTGATTATGATCCTAGAATAGATTTTCAGGACCCTACCATGGTGATAGTAAGTAATACTTTACTGTCTGACAAGCGGAAATTTACATTATACTTCCCATACAAGATTCAACATGCATTACCAATCATCATAAATGATATTTTGGTATATTATATACTAGTTTCCTCTTACGGGACTCTTCAAATAATTCTTGCAGAATCTGGAAATTATTTATGTCCTGGATTGGAGTTGGGATCGAATGTAGTTACATTAAGACAAAGCAATGAATTTATAATGGCGGTAACAAGCTCAGGATTAATATATACATGGAAATTGAATATCAAAGAGCATAAAATCCAACCTATTTTAAATGGTGTTTCGTTAGCACCAATAATGAGCTCAATACCACTACCAGCAGAAAGAGTACCTTCCAAGAAAGTTCCAAGCTTGATATTACCAGAATTGAAATGTATTATGATCAACCCCCAAGATGGCTCGCCATTTGTTATAATGAATCATGTTTCTAACGTTTATAAGTATTCAATTGATCTACAAACCTGGCAATTGGTACTTGATTCTTGGTATTATTTGCCATTTTTAGATAATGGTAAAATACAGATTGATAAAGATGGTATAATCAATTCTTTATTTAAATTGACGTATGGTACTTTCAAGGATGATATACAACGTAAAAAATTTAACAAATACGTATTTAATGAGACTAACACCGAATTACAAAGCTCGATGAAGGATAGATTCATTGAGATGATGCATTATAATATATAAAATCAACTATTTAGATGTTGTATAATAAACAGTTTAATCTGATTCTTTTGTAGCCTCATTGGTAGCAACGGGCTTTTGAGGTAAGTGCTTCTCTTCCTCCACTAAAAATTTGAATATAAATATCACAGTTGAAATGACGTTGTTTACAGCGTACATCCAAACAGTAAGACCAATCCCACCAAGTGGAGTAAATGGAAATGCTAATAACCACTCCATATAATATGGAAGAACTCCATATGGAAGATAAAATAGAACAGATTTTCTGAACCAAACTCTGAAAAACCAAATTGGTAAAGTCGTCATGACCATTATCAAAGCATTGATTAATTTATTAATGGTTCCCTTAAATTTTGAACTTTCTTCCTGCAATTCATTGATCTGAGCATTTAATTTATCGCTTTGCCTATTCAATTTTGTCCATCTGGCATATTCATCTTGAGCACTAATAGACTTCTTTTCTTTGTTAATTCTGAATAATTCTTTCCTCGTATTTGCTAGGTCATTAAAATGCTTATTTCCAAGTTTTGGTGCAACCTTTGTGTATAGAATCCAACCAGCTTCTTGGATATTATTTTTACCAATTGAATTGACAATTTGTTTCAAAATCAATACAGTAAACACCGATATCAATAGAGTATAAGGGTGCAAGTCAAAATCAAACATTTTGTTGTTTTAGTGGTTGTCAGTATGAACAGTCTTGATATTGAAGATCAAACCAAACTGAAATGTTGAACAATAAGTTACACAAAAACATGTAAGCTCGCCAATTTTTTAAATGAGGATGAGATGAAACGTTGAGTAATAGATACGTATTAAATATAACCATGTCTAGCGAACCAGAAGATGATTATGTTCCATGGATCCAGCAGTTCTGTGAATTGTTTGGACATGATTATTTTGTTCCTGTCTCACCTGATTTTATCGAGGATGATTTCAACCTCACTGGTTTATCGCTGCAAGTACCATATTATAGAGAAGCATTATATACTATACTAGATTATCAGGTTGAAACTGCTGAAGATAATACTGGAAGTTCTAATGGCAAGGGTAAAACAGAATTACCTAATAAAGCATTACTAGCACATTCTGCAGAATTATTATACGGTTTAATTCATGCTAGATACATTATTTCAAAACCAGGGTTAACAGCTATGGCAAGCAAATTCGAAAGAAATGAGTTTGGATCATGTCCAAGATATTATTGTGATGGTATGCATTTAATTCCAGTAGGGTCGACTGATATACCGGGACAAGAAACAGTTAGATTATATTGTCCATGCTGTAATGATATATACTTGCCATCTAGTTCCAGGTATTTGAATATTGATGGTGCATTTTTCGGAACTACTTTCCCAGGATTATTAGTTAAAATGTTCCCCGAGATTGAAAACCAATGTAGAATAAGAATAAGTAAGGTAAATCAAAATGAATTAGGATTAAAATTATTTGGATTCAAGATACATGAATTAAGTGCCAGCGGGCCAAGAATGAAGTGGTTAAGAATTCATCCTAAAAATGATTCAGAGATCGAAGAATATAAGTCTTGTGAGTTTGGAATTCCAACTGAATATGTTGATTCAGATATGCGAGTAGACAGTGAGATGGATGAAGATAATGATGATGACGATGATAAAACAATGGCCAGCGAATAAGCTCAACTCCTTTTAAATCTCTCTTTGCTATTTTTTTCCCTGTATAATATTAATCATAACATAGCCTAAAGGATTGGCCAAATTATTTTGCTACAAATACTACGTTACGTATTATGTATTTATCGTATATTTAGTAAGAAATGAGTATTAATCAAAAGCTAAAATAAATATACATTAATGAGTTAAATGTACTGGTTTACCTGGCTCCCAATCTTTGATTCCATTCTGAATATTAACCCAATATTTGAGCTTTATAGCGTCCATCATTACACTTTCCCAATCAATAGGATCAGCTTTCAATAACTTATCAATATTTTCCTCTGTGCTTGAAATTCTTTCATCGTTTTCAACTGAGAGATCATCTAAATCACTTTCCAGATCAGCCATTTCTAATGATTCGTGTGCTTCCATAACATTCATTAACATCTCTTTATATTCTAAAGAAGATTCAGTTGATGACGACTGAAAGTTAGCAATTAGCTTCTTTGATATTTCATCTTGAGTTATATCCAAATGATCCGGATGATTAACTTCAATAATGTGTGCAATTCTATTGTATGGGTTTTTCAATGTAGTGTATGCTTTGTTTAATATTGCTGAGTACCCAGAATCAGAAGGACTGTCTTTATTTAATTGGCTTGAACCCATTACAATATCTGGGTGATGTTGACTTTGTAATAGTCTATATTCATGACGTAAAACCTTGGAATTTATGATAAAGGAATCCTTAGGAAATCCTTTATTTGGGAAAGTTTTAGGGAACAATTCAAAATATGACCGTATGACTGCTTTCTCTGAGTATTTCCTTAAAAATTGAAATACACCAGTCCTAGGAAATATTCCTTTTCCGATCATTGTTGCAAAGAACCTCTTAGCATAAGGTACAGGGTACTCGAAAGATTCAAAAAAGCTTCCTCTATCGTTCCAGTACTGCATATAAAGTCATTATAAAGCACGATGATGATTAAGAATAATTTAACTTAAGTTATAGTTATAGTTATACATATGTTTAAGAAGAGACTGGTGAAGAAACAAGGTGGAAAAGTAACCAGAAAGCTAGAATTGCTGGATTCTGATTCTTCTGATTCTGAAGTTAAAAGATCGAGTAACGATTCCATAAAGTTTAAACGTCAAAAATTTAAGCATGCATCAGATGTAAAGACGAAGAGTGAAAAGGAGGAAGAGGCTCCCAAACCAGTTAACAAAGACCTTTCTAATGAGTCGTCTGATAGGGCTGCAACTTCGATTATCACCGCAGAAAATGTGGGGCCAGTGAAACCATTACCGCAAAACATCAAGACTATCACAATTACAGACTTCCAACCTGACGTTTGTAAGGACTTCATGCAAACTGGATATTGTGGATATGGTGATACATGTAAATTCCTTCATATTAGAGATGAGTCAAGACAGAAAAAACAGATAAATAGGGATTGGGAAACAGTTTCAAAGAAGGATTATAATAATAATAATAATAATAGTAGTAGTAATAATAACAAGGAAGCAGTACCATTCAAATGCTTACTTTGTAAAAAAGATTATTCATCGCCTATTAGGACTGAATGCAATCATCTTTTTTGTCAAGAATGCTTTTTGAATAGGTTTAAGGTGAAGAAAAAAACTACCTGTTATATTTGTGGTAAGGAGACGAACGGTATTTTTACTCCTGTTCCTAAAAAGGAATTAGAAACACTACTTGCCGCATAATTGATGAAACTTAAATTCAATTTTGTAATGACCATTATGATACGTAGCATATCTCAAGTAATATATATTAATGACCCAGATTCGCCTTATTGTAGTAGATAATGTCCAGAACTAGTTTCGCGGCTATATAAATTCTTAAAAGATCATTGGTTTGAAACATTACTATAGTATATTTTTCATGTAATATGAGTGGAATTGTAGGTCTGTTGCAAACAGTTCAAAATCAATTAGAAGGGTTACCTGGGTATGATATTTTATCTGGTTATTATAATGACTATGCAGAAGAGCATTTTTCAAATGGAGATCCATTTCAGGATGAAAATGGTAAACGAAGAAGATTAAACCCACAGTATAACACCAAAGCTGAGCAAAAGAGATGGAAAAGTATACAATCGAAAGCTTGGGTTCATGATAGATGTTTTCTTGGATCGTGTGGTTTGGGATTGAACTGCGGTTTGGGATTAGTACCAATTGTGGTCTTATTTCCAGTGGTGGGTCCATTGCTTATGTATGTAGTACATTCTAGACTTATTGTAATGGCTGAAAAAGAGTTCCAAATACCGACAAAACTCAGCATGAAATTACATTCTAATATTGTTGTTGACTTAATCATCACTTTCCCACCGTTAATAGGATGTTTTTTTGGATGGCTACATGGATGCTCTACTAGAAATGCATATCTTATTTATCAATACTTGGACTTTTTAGCAGAACAAAGACAAAAGACTAATGTACAAGCCCCTGAATATATTGGCAATGCCACCAGTAATCCCAATGCTCCTGAACCCGTCTACACTACTGATCGTCAAACTGCACGCTCAAAAAGAAATAGAAATGACAATATATACATTCAAAGAGAACAACAAAGAGGACTTGTATAGGTTATTTATATTCTAGTGGTATGTTTCTGTTCGATAAGGTATTAAAAAATACGAAAACGTTGTGATAATGCGCATGAAATTAATCGATATTTTAAATATCTTCTAAAGTAAACAAGTAAATTCTTCAGAATTATGTACGAGAAACCTGAAGGTATTGAAAATTGCAACATCTGGGTAGATGGTTGTTTTGACTTTTCACATCATGGTAAGTAAAAAGTCTATTTTCACATGAATTAACATCAAATATACTAATGGAATATAGGACACGCTGGAGCGATGCTTCAAGCCAGACAATTGGGTAAGGCGCTATTCGTAGGCGTACATTCAGATGAAGACATTTTACATAACAAAGGACCTGTTGTCATGACCCTTGAAGAGAGAATAGTGGCTGTAGATGCCTGTAAATGGTCAACTACAGTAGTTCCAAACGCTCCGTATGTGACTGATCCTGCTGTTATGGAAGAGTATGGGTGTAAATATGTCGTTCATGGAGATGATATTACTACTGATGCAAATGGAGAAGATTGCTACCAGGAAGTTAAAGATTTAGGCAAATTTGTTGTTGTGAAAAGAACACCAAATATTTCGACAACTGATTTAGTAGGAAGGATGTTACTCATGAACAAAGGGCATCACTTTAGACCGATTTTAAATGATCAACATTCCATTTTATCGGAAGAAAGTGTTGAAAAAATACAAGCATATGCAAGTGACGAAACTGGTTTAAACCCACATTCTGGTGTATATATCAATATTGAGGGCCAACCATTCAAGGAAATAGTTTCCCCTTCGTCAAAGGTACAGAAGTTGTATCAATCAATTTATTACATTGATGGTGGCTTTGATTTGTTTCATCCTGGTTTAATTGAGGCTTTAAAAATCGTAAAGAAGGAAGCTGAAAAAACAAACTCCGCAGTAATGGTTGGTATTAACGATGATTTTGCGATCAATAGGGCTAAGGGTCTTAATTACCCAATTATGAATTTATTTGAAAGAACTTTATGTGTATTACAATGCCGTTATGTAGACGGTGTAGTTTTAGGTGCTCCTTACATACCAAGTTTGGAATTTTTGGACAAATTACCCGGTAAAGTCACCAAGGTATTCCATGGACCAACGCCTATTTACAATGAGGCCTATAGATATATAGAATCCAAGGGTTTACTTGCCAATATTGGAGAACATGCCTTCGATAATATTAATACCGAATTTATTGTCAACAGAGTTCTTCAAAATAAGGCTGTTTATGAAGAAAGACAGAAGAAAAAAGGATGGAAGAGTGAGAGAGAATTACAGCTTGAGGCAAATGAGAAGAAAAATTATACTACAGGAAAGTAAGACTTCATTAATATATTATTTTTTTATTTAAGTCTAAATATCGTAATCTCGTAATTTTTTTTCATTTCTAGTATTCGTTAACTCTTCAAATCATAAACCAAGGACATATTTATATAACAAGATATTACATCATCAAATCATCTTCCAACTTATTATTCAAGTCAGTCATTCTTTCTTCATTTTCTTGATGATTTGAATTTCTTCTTCCTGATTGACCAAAGAATGAAAATTGTTCATTAAGTTCATCACCTGGTCTACCCCAGTTATGGTTACCTGCACCCTCTTTCTTGGTCTTGGTTGGATCAGCATTAATAGGTCCATGATGAGTAAACCATTTTGGCTCTCCTCTAGCTTCGTGAACAGTCCATTTGTTAGTTCTTGTCATGTTAGATCAATTGATTAATTTTATGTTATAAGGTCTAAAATTTATTGGAAATTCAATATATTTATTAGATGTATTTAATAGTGAATATAGTTTTATTAAATTTTCAGGTCTATGCTGTCTATTTATATAGGTTGCTAGGCGAAGGAATGACTGTAATGTGGGGTGAACCCGGCAGGTAAAGTGCGCATTTTTTCGTATGAGAGATCTTGTGACATACCTGGGGTTTAGAACCACATCGAAAGGACTTGTGTATTCCGTAGGGATTGCGATATTTAGGGGCAATTTCATTGTTATGTATTTGCCTGATTTGTAAACATTTTTCGTTAGTATTCGTTATACCTGCTATATAGAGAGGCTGTAACTGATAATGATCTTTTATATCAAAAGCAATTGCTAGTAGTACGTCACATTCATTGGAGACTAATAATAGTAGCAATTCGGTTCCAATAATGCTGCGACGACGTAATCAACTGTGTTAGTGAGTCATATATTGAAAGTGATGTGGTGTGGTGTGGTGTTCAAGAGTAATTTAATGAGCTTGTTAGTCACAGGTCATGAGAATTCGCAAGCTTCTCCAGAAACTGCGCGATAAGTTCTCTAGCTGTGTCAATAAATTAAGCGATAAAACCCTTACGTCTAACCCGCAACTATGAATTTCGAAATTCGGAAATCACAAAACTTTTAGTCTGTATAAAAGTTATGTTTTGTGTCGTACGCCAACCACCCAACTATTGCCATTACAGTTTCCAATAAGCAAACTTCGCACTGAAGAAAACTGTAGCTTTACACCTTGGTTAATACAAAAACAAAATATTTAAAAAGGTAGAGATTAGTTAAGTCAGATATTCTTATTAAATGAGATATGTTTGTATATCTATCTATTGATGTATATAGGTAGTGGACAATCCTCAATACTCAATATTCAATCATTAGCTTTTGAGCATTCTTATAGAGAATAGATAATGGTAAACTGATATACCTAGTCTCTCAATTTTTCGTATCCATTTATAGCAGTCTTATCTGTTTCCATTCTTTCAACTTTAATACATACGTATATAGACAAATAGGTAGAATCGAAATAGAATGGTCTGGCCTTTATTTAATTAACCTCAAAAATAATTTTCTATGCATGAGAATCTAAAATTGGTTTAGTGTTGCAGCAAAAACACAAATGCAATCGTTTAGTTGCAAAACATGTTATTTGTGGCAGGCTGGATAGAAAACTATAAAAGGAGGTGTTCCTTTACCTTATTTTTTTAAGTGTATTTTAATCAACATATTTATTTTCTTCTTGAATTTATCAATTTTATTAAATCTTGACGAAATTGGACAAAAATGTTTACTTCATTTAAGTTACTTACTACTCTTTTACTAATTTCCGGCTCATTAGTTTCTGGGAATAAAGCTCCCCTTATCACTACTAACCCCAAAGGAGTCATTGCAATTGCCGACTTCCCTTTTGGATATGACGTTGATGTTACTGGAAACATTGTATTCACAGCAAAAGGAGGTAAGTCTGTTAACGTTCATGTTGACATGACAATCTTGCCTCCAGCAGGCGGCCCATTTTTCTACCACATACATGAAAAGTCTGTTCCTTCTGATGGTAACTGTCAATTAGCTGGCTCTCGCTTTAATCCTTATAACGGTTCATTGAATTGTTGTGAGTTAGAAAATAAAGCCTTCTGTGAACTTGGCGACCTTTCAGGTAAACATGGCGCTATTAATGATACTTCCTTTGAAGTTAACTATGATGACCCATACTTATCCTTGAATAAAAAGTCAAAGTCCTATATTGTTGGAAAATCAATTACTTTCCACTATGCAAATATGACTACTTTTGCTTGCGCTGATATAGAATTAGCTGGGAACTTAAGATTGCACAATTTACTAGAAGAATATGCCGAGAGTGGAAACACAGACTTAGATTACATTATTGAAGACTTGACCTCACCTGAACAATTCGATGAGGATAAATGCTTATTAGATGAGATTTTTGAAGACAACTTACCTCTTGAGAATAATGAAGGTGAAAAAAAATTACAAGATGATAATGAATTATCAGACGGTGAGAACAATACTGATTCGCCATTGGTTGACGAACATGTCGGGGACGTGAACGAAAATAATGACAATGAATCAGAAAAGGAAGATCATGAATCAGAAGAGGATGGAAATGAAAAGTATTTCGGAGATGAAAAGCCTTGGAAATACAAATTCAATTTCACTAATTCAACAAATGAATCACAGTGTCATAAAAATTCTACTTACAGCGTATACTCTGAAGATTATGAAAATGGTTCAAGTATAAGGAGTTTAACTTTTGAATTAGTAATGGCTGCTTTATTTAGTCTTCTTATTTAGATATCTGCATTGACAATAACTCCAAGTTATCATTAATTGGCAAGATGCCAATTCTCTTCTATTTTAGACTGGAGTATGAAAATAAATATTAATTTTAAAACTTACGATTATATAGCCATTTATTGGTAAATTATGTAGCATTTAAGTTATACCAATATAATTAACTGCTGAGCTATAGCAACACCAAAAAGTCTTATACAGTTAACTACTATTGCTTTCTCATTAGGTGGTAAATCATGAAGTACACATTCCTTCATTTCAGCAGTTGCCATACGAAATATATTTACTGGATAACCGTCATCGAGATCCCCATCTTCAAACCACTGCAAAATCTGCCATAAAGGCACAGTACCTGGAAGAACATTGGGAAGAATTGATGTTTGATCAGAATTATCACCATATATATTATATTTTTCTTTGAGTACCTTAGCAGCAGTATCAGCTATTTTATAAAGTTCAGGATTTGCAAATAGATTAGAAACTATATTAACCAATCCTTCTTTTGATTCAGAGAAACGACTTTCTTTGAACGATAATGGATATCCAATATTTTCTAACTCAACCTCTAATTTAAAGTCAATTTGATTGCTTTCATACTCTTCTTTTGTATCAATTACAAATAGTCTGCCATCTTTCATGTAATCTTTGACCATATCTATAGGGACATATGTCTCACGACATAGATCTAAGATTTCACCGCCACATCTCAGTTTGTAATTTACTTTAGGACAATCATCAATATAATAACCTAAATAATAATAACCCAAATCATAATCACTACAATATAATATTTCTCTTAAAGATGATAACGAGCCTAGTGATAAATGTGCGTAGTCAGGATCCCATATAAAATAAATTGATGAAACACCAGAAGGAAGGAAATCCATAAAAGAAACAGCTATTAGTTTACCTTCCAAATAGTAGCATTCATGTGTAGGTCCAATCCTTTTACTACTCTTTGGGTCTTGTTCTTTCCATTTGCTCACCTTTTCATTTAAGAATTCCCATTGAGCTTTAGTTCCACGAATTTCATGATCAGTAAAAGGAGTATCACATAAGAATCTTTTAAAAGAATTCTTAGTAACCAGAGAGGGCTCATCGCCATGAACAGCTACTTGATACTTCTTATACAATTGATACTTTTCTTCTGTAATGGTAGATTCTTCGAATTTCGTGTAGAAACTTGTTGACTTTTTTTCTGCCTCTATCAATGTTCTTATATCAAATTTTAAATTGTTTCCCTTCTTCTCAGGTATATTGTCTTTTGGTGAAATCGCTCTTATAAAGCGATTAATCGTCTTTCTATGATGCTTATCTAATTTTAATTGCTTTAAATTTGTTCGTATTGTGTACATTCTACAACACGATCTTAGTAAATCAGGTTTATAAAGAAATGATCCTGAACGTCTATATCCTAAATTGATGAATTGGTCATAACTTCTTGCCGTGACTTGTTCCAATTGAAGTCCAATCGTTATTGAATTGGATTCTTCTTTCAACCCTGAAATCTTCTGGCTATTAAATTCTTTGATAGCAAAATGATCCTTCTTTTGACCTTTACAATAACCACAGTCCCTATCACTAAGATAATATGGTCTTGTTAAAACTATAGGAACATCTTCTGGTGGCTGCATAGTAGATACCTATAATTAGTCTTTTCTTTATAAAACTTTTGTGTAATTTATAATTAGTGAGATTTTAAATATTTACTATAGAAATAGCCGTCGATAATTCTTCTTTGCTGCTTTCATTATGAGTAGTTCATCCAAACCAAACACAGGGAAGAGCATAAGCACGGCACCAGAGGGTTCCAGTTTGCCTACAGAAAAGAAAAATGGAAATGATATTTCCTTAAATAAGGATAACGAAGATCCAGAAAATAGCATTTTATCAGATCCAGAGGATTATTTGGAAGAGAATGAATCATTGGACATGAATTTAAGTAATGGTACCAAAAAGGTATGGCTAGTAAAATTACCTCGTTATTTAGCAGAAAAGTGGTCAAATATTGATGAATTAAGTGGTCAACAACTAGGTAGAGTTAAGATTAAACAGAATAAAGAAAATGGCTCCAATAAATTACAAGTCAAACTTGTCTTAAATGAGAATAATAGAAATCAAAACATTCCCCATGAATACAATATAACAATGTTAAATACACAAGTATCCAATCAATATGTCTTCAGTGAAGAAAATTTGCAAAAGTTCAAACAAGAGTTAACAGAGGTTGCAGAAATGCCCGAACAGCCCATATTACTGCCAATTGATAAGAAGAAGCCTGGGGTTGGGCCTCCTGCCAAGCAAAATAAATTCTTTAGGATTCAAAAGAATAAGGAAGGTCCCGACGGAAAGCCTATTAAAAAGTATATTCCATATATCAAAACAATTCCTAAGAAGACCACTTTGGCAGGAAAGATTTGCCATGATTGTCAAATAGTTCCTAGCAAAAGTGATTCCAAATATAATCAATTCTTATCTAAGAGGAACACAATGCAAGAAGCAAAACCAAGACCAAAAGTTACATTACTTGATGAGATTCCTGGTGTTATACAATCTAACGCTGGACCTTCAATTAAAGGTAACAATATTTCTGTTTTCTTAAAATCCAACCAGAATAAAAACAAAGGAGAAGGTAGAGCTATTAGAATGCCTAAGAAGGACTTGTTGGATTTATTATTCAGACTATTTGAAGAATATGAATATTGGTCTATGAAAGGGTTGAAGGAAAGAACAAGACAACCCGAATCGTACTTAAAGGAGTCATTAGATTCTATCGCAAACCTAATTAAAAAAGGTCCATATACATCCAAGTATAACTTGAAACCAGAATATAGAAGATTAAGAGATGCCGAAAGAGCTGCTAGACTAGGACTTCATAGTGCAAATGAAGATGCTGAAGATAAGAACGAAGAGGATGATATCGAAATGGAGGATGTAGTTTAGATACAATAAAAACAATAATGCATTTTTTAAGTCTACGTGTATAATTTGTATGATTTTAAAACGTTTAGTATTAAACTATAGAAAACCCGATAAATTAATCAACCTTTATTAAATGTACATCAATGATAAAATTCAGTTATATTAACTAATTTACAAGTTCTTGATTTCTAAAGTTGGTGGTAAAGATTGTTGTAATTTCTTGGCCTTACCAGCATCATTGACAACTAAAGTGTATTGGTACTTGGAACCTCTGACCTTGAACTTGGTTTGCTTGAACTTCTTACCGTTAGCGTTGATCTTCTTGTTGACCTTGACAACAGCAGACTTGATGTCAGATCTTCTAGCTAATTCAACGAATTCCTTGATATCTTTGATTTCACGCTAAAAATTGTTAGTATTTTCCTTTCTACTCCCCTTGAACATGCTATTCATTATTGCTTGCAAAACTGTATTTTATCTACAACTGTGTCCAGGTCTTATGACTATAAATTTCAATACAGTTTTTCACTTAGTACAAATGGGGATAACATTTCATCTTTATCAACAGTTTAATACACAGCAATTATCATGTCCAACAAGCTTAATCGTTTAGTACATACAGCCATCTTAATTATGTATTATTGATATGGAAACTAAAAAACCTGAAAATTCCTAATATTGAAAATAATATCCACTGTAGTCTGGTCTCCCAGTATTACAGAAAAGTGCGAAAAAAAAAAATTCAATGAGGAAACCAACAGTCATGGGATCAACCCTAAATAATAACACGTGATATATATGATGTAGTTTATATTTTTGCAATTCATACTGTGTTACTTGGTCTTGAAGGGACTATGTAATAGATGTAATAATTCTATATGTTACTAATTATATAAGATCCTATATAGTAGGTATTTTAATGATCTTGATGCATTTTTTCACTGAATGTTATTAAACGTTTTACTGCTGTAACCCACCTTCTTGTTTTTGTATCGATCATTATACTAGCAGTTTTATTTCCAGTAATCTTCAGGGATGAACTTCTGGCATGAATACCAATGTTCTGAACTCCTATGGGCCATGCGACATTACCAATGCTTAGTTTCATATACGATTCATTGGCTTTCATATAATCTGATATTTGCAAATAATAAAGTATCGTCGCAAGAGAAACTAGCATATTATCATCTAACTTGCGAGCCCTTAGCTTATAAAGTAACTTTACTAAATCTTTTTTAGTTTCTAGGAGTAATGTTTTGTCATCTTCATCTGTGCTACATCTTTCCCATTCATTCACCAAATGTTTTAAATACACTCTAGATTGTAAGTAAATCTTGTCTTTTTGTTTAGGATTAGCAATATCTTCCTTGACAATTATCTCCTCAACTTCTGATTCACTTTCAAGTTGTTTTTTATAACGCTGCTTTTTGTCCTCAATGTTTGAGTGGGGTTCATTCTTACTTTCATTATCATTCTTCCCTAATTTCTCCAAGTTATCATTAGGCTCTGATGTTTTAATATCCAATCCAGTATCATTTCTGTTGTCTAATAAATCCAAGTTCTTTTTGTCATTGTATTGTTCAGTTACAGAAGTAGCTTCATCACGAGATTGCTCTATTTCAAGTGATTGATTAACTGAATTACTTATTCCTTCATTATGTAATTTCGTTTTTTTCAAGTTATTCTTATCGTTCAACTGCTTCCTCTTCTTATTTATCTCATTTGATATTAGATTCGAAAAGTCCATCTAATATTGTTTCTCCATCATAGGATACGATTGTATTTCACGTTCATATTTCGGATAATTTTTGCGAATTTCTCACACTTAAAAAAGACAACCCAAATCATATTTATTAGTTAGCATTTTAAAGTATCATTGGTTAGAGAGGAAATCATGGCAAGTAAAAGGAATAGTCTTGCCGACACCGCATCTACAGGCACAAGCGATAATGGCTTAAACAATCCTCCTACTAATAATTCAAGTATGGATATTAGAGATACTGGCGAGCAAGACGAATCGGCTGATTTAAGAGCCAAGTTTTCTACAGAGAGGCCTTTAATAGACGGAAAGCAAGTTGATGTCAATGCCCAAACTTCTCCGTTATTATCATCAACACCACCTGTTGTCGCTAAATCCTTGGTAAGAGCATACCCGTATTTGCTTATAGTGAACAAGTTTTTGGCAATTGTTACATGGACCAATGAAGATTACTGGATCAACATAATTCTAATTTGTTTATATGCGTTCATTGTGTTATATTTTGAGAGCTTAGTAACTTGGTTTGGTCATATTATACTTGTTATATTTATCACTTTGTATGCGTTATTAAATAATAAGATTATCGAGGAAACAAAATTACGCCCAACATTAGATGATGTCATCCAGGCATTGACAGCTACTTCTACCAAAGCCGACTTATTACTTACTCCAATTACTTCATTAGGACTCACTTCTAATGATATCAGAAGATTATTGTTCACTATAGTATTCTTGACCCCAATTTATTTGATTGCTACATTTTTAATATTTAAACCAAGAATTATATTACTAGTGACAGGTATATATATCTTGACATACCATTCGTCATACTCAAGAGTCACTCGTAGGTTGTTATGGAAGCTTAAGATTACAAGATTATTATTTTTCTACTTGACAGGTTTAGATTTCCTGCAAGCAAGAAATCATTCGTTATTTGCTGCTGCTATTGCTAAAGTTCAAAAAAATGCAGGACATTCATTGAACCCCTTAAGTTCAGAAGGTGATAATAAGCCGGTGAGATTCACTTATGTAATCTATGAAAATCAAAGAAAGTGGTTAGGAATTGGTTGGACATCAAACTTATTATCATATGAAAGAACCCCTTGGACTGACGAATTTTTGAACGAATCTTCATCTGTCGAGACATTCAAATTGCCAAATACTGAGTATGATTCTCAGAAATTGAATGGGGCAACTTGGAGATGGGTTGACAAAACTTGGAGATTAGATTTAACAAATGATGGTGCAATAACTTTACCAGCTAATAAGCGCTCCAAAACTAGTGCGAACCCTTCTCTGGATGATGGTTTTATTTACTACGACAACACTTGGAAGAAACCAGGCACTGAAGATACATTTTCTAAATACACTAGGAGAAGAAGATGGATTAGAACTGCAGAGTTAGTATTTGACAATTCTTCTAAAACCGTTGAATCAGAAGAAGGTGTAGTCGATACCCAGCCTGCTGCAATAGCTATAGATTCTGCTGCTCCAAAAATTCCTCCAAGAATTCCAAAAAGAAGAAGTTTGCGGTTCGCCGAACCAGAAGAAAGCACTACTGAGGTAACAGCAGACCAGAGTGCAAATAATTTAACTGCTGAGCCTATAAAGTCAGATAAGGTCCAAGTTGGAAATGAATCAGCTTCAAAATTATATAATGAGTCAAAGAAAAAGACCGATTAATTTATTACCTCCAGTATATATTGTAATACATCCAAATATTAACAATTTATTATTTACAAGGGACATATTACATCCCACATTACTTCGTTCTCTAGTTTCCAAGTAGAGGGAATTATAAAAAATACTGTAACTATTAAGGTGAGATCTTGTTTGGCCATTTGAATTCTATTAAATATAATTAAAAGTTTGTATTAATCATTTAATGAGACGTATTATCAGAAAGATAGTTCAGAACTTAATAAATTATTGAATTTCTTTTCGTAAGATAATATTCTTTCCATTTGTTTTAATAAGTTTATTATATTATGAATATTTACTTCATGTGCTTTATATTTTGATTCTGATTAACAAGCAGAATAGTTTAGTTTCACTTTTAGGTTTCACTTTTAGGTTCCACTAACAGGCTATGGCCAAGCTTAATTGTAGGAAAGAATGGAGTACACCG
This sequence comes from Schwanniomyces polymorphus var. africanus, assembly GCA_030563145.1. NCBI lineage: Eukaryota > Fungi > Ascomycota > Pichiomycetes > Serinales > Debaryomycetaceae > Schwanniomyces > Schwanniomyces polymorphus. The sequence goes on from JAKUBG010000023.1 coordinate 93,608, forward strand.
ATATAAGTTAACAGTTAATCATACGATAAAGCTGCAATATATTTAATATTAATATACAGTACTCCATATTTTACATAGTACCAAGTAAGAGGTGTTATCAAATCCAAAATCCTCTCCTTGGTCTCAATAGAATGAAATTAGCTAAGATTTATTTCTTTATTTGATTTTACTTGATCCGACTCAATTTACAATTTAAATAATTAATTATATAACAGGTATTACTTTATAATCTTTGATGATTAAATTGAATTATTCAAAATTCTTACTTGGTTCTAAAGGCATATCATCATCACCCTATTCTTGGTCTTTACAATAATATTGCGTCTCTTAATCAGAGTCCATAAGGTGGTATCCGCATATTTTAACGGTACACCGATTAACCCTAACGCAAAAGCATACCATGTAAACATTGTTTGCTACAGTAAACAACGGTGATGCCCTATAGTTCTCGGTACCAATTCTATTGGCTGCACTGAGCTACGCACAGTGTGCTATTTGCAGTCTATCAGTGCATTTCAATAGATATCGGAGTAAGCCGACAACTATATCTCAGTTACACAAAAGTGCCGATAACGTATATATATGGATAATACACCAACTAATTTGATAAATCTCACTATTATTATAACACACTAAGAAATAATAAAATATGTACTCCAAATTAGTTGAATCAACCTATGGTAAGGGTAATGTCAAATTCTTAAAAGTTAAGAAAAACCCCCAAAACCCCAAAGAACAAGAAGTATTACAAGCTAACGTCCAAGTTTTATTAAGAGGTGAATTCGACAAATCATACACTGATGCTGATAATTCCCTGATTGTGCCAACTGACACAGTTAAGAACACCATCTTAGTATTAGCTAAGACCAACGATGTTTGGCCAATTGAAAGGTTTGCTGCTTTATTAGCTAAGCATTTCACAACTAAATATGACCATGTTTCTGGTATTGAAGTCACTATTTCTCAAGACAGATGGACTAAATACATGGTCAATGGTAAATTGCACGATCACTCTTTCAGACACGAGGGACCCGAAACCAGAAGAACTTATCTTGATTATTCTAAAGCTGACAATAAATTTACTCTTAAATCATCCATCAAAGATTTAACAGTCTTGAAATCAACCGGATCTATGTTTTACGGTTATAATGTTTGTGACTATACTACTTTAGAGCCAACCAATGACAGAATCTTATCTACAGATGTTGATGCTTCCTGGCAATTTGACTCCAAATATTTCAAAACATTAGATGCGGTATTTAAAGAAGCAGATGAAGGTTTATTTGACAAGGCATATGAAGCTGCTAGAAAGGTAACATTAGACTTATTTGCTTTAGAAAACTCTCCTTCTGTTCAAGCTACTATGTATAACATGTCTCATAAGATCTTAGAACTTATTCCAAAGATTGAGACTGTTACGTATGTTTTGCCAAATAAGCACTTTATATTGTTCAATTTAGGTTGGAAGAATATTAAAGAAAACTCTGATCTCTTCTACCCATCTCCTGATCCAAATGGTTTAATCAAGTGTACTGTTGGAAGAAAAGAAGTTGCTAAATTATAAGTACAATTATAATCGGTGGATGTCGATACCTGGTTTATTTATTTAACTACATTTTAATCTTTTACGTCATACAATATAAATACTTCGGTTTAGATTTAATGCAAATATGTAATCTATATTATAGAATTCTTTTCATTTCTTATTACATTATCAGGCGGTTGTCCTATTATAAATACACGAGTTAAAGGAAACATCTTATATATCACAATCACTTAAAAATTCATTATGATAACACTTCATATGTCTATCTATATTTAGTCTAGGTTCGGCAGTTTCTATAATAAGTTTACTCATATCTCCTATTATATTGATTTTTTCTTTTATTATATAATGTCTACTGAAAGTATCTTTTCTGTTTTGAACTCTTGCATATCCTTTTTTATTTATTATATAGTAAGTTTTATAATATTTTTCATCACTTCTTCTTACAATGTCATCTTGTATATCTTTATAATCATTTATTATTATTCTTTCAGTTATAAGATCTCCATATGATTTCTCAACTCCTGCCTCTCTTTCATCATCTATTAATATAAAATCTTTGTCATAAATATATAATAATATCTTTCTATCCATTTTTTAAATCAATATAGTTATCATATATTTATTATAATGTGATTAATATTATAGAGACTAATTTGCAGTACTGCATACGATAAAATAAATATCTATAAAAATTTTCAGCTGCAATAAAGATAAGAAAGAGCAGTAAGGGCCATGACATTCATTAATAAAAACTTAGTGTTGGCTATTATAGCTACTGCCTTAATATCAGGAGCTACAGTAGAAGCCTATCATAAATATTCAGAAACAAAAAAACCAGCTAAACCAGTTGAGAAGTCTACCAGTAAAACTCCAAAAATCGAAGAATACTCAGAAGAATTGATACAAGAGCAATTAGCTAGAAACTATGCATTTTTAGGCGAAGATGGAGTTGATAAAGTTAGAAACCAGAATATTGTTATCGTTGGTGCTGGTGGTGTAGGCTCATGGGTCGCTACAATGTTAGTGAGATCGGGTGTTGGAAAGATTAGAGTGATTGATTTCGACCAAGTTACATTAAGTTCATTGAATAGGCACGCTGTAGCCAATATTGGAGACGTTGGGATTTCAAAGGTAGACAGTCTCAGAAATCATCTCATTAAAATTGCTCCATGGGTTCAAATAGAAACTAGGAATCAATTATGGGACTTAAAGTCCTCAAATGAATTGATCTATGGCGATGACTTCGAGCCAACTTATGTTGTTGATTGCATTGATAATATCGATACCAAGGTTGATTTATTGAGCTTCTGTTATGAGAACAAGCTTCCAGTTATTTCATCTGGTGGTGCTGCTTGTAAATCTGACCCTACCAGAGTTAATATCAGCGATATCTCTAAAACAGAAGAGGATCCATTATCCCGTTCAGTCCGTATTCGTTTAAAGAAAAAGGGTATTATCACAAACATACCTGTCGTATTTTCAGCTGAAAAACCAGATCCAAGAAAAGCACAATTATTACCCTTAGCAGATTCCGAAATCGAAAAGGGTGAAGTTGACCAACTTTCTGCTTTAAAGAATTTCAGAGTTAGGATTTTACCTGTTCTCGGAACCATGCCAGGTATGTTCGGATTAACTATTGCAACATACATAATTACCCTGATTTCTGGTTATCCAATTGAGCCAATTGAAGGGAAAAACCGTTACAAGATTTATGATGGAATATACCAGAGTTTAGCTGGCCAGCAGTCTAGAATTGGAAAATTAGATCAAAGAGTTCCTATATCATTAACTGATGTCAGTTATATTTTAGAAGAAGTGTACCACGGAAAATCTCCAATATCTAATTACTCAACTAGATTGACTTTATCTAGATGGGATCCATCTAAGGAATTATCTTTCCAGAATATTGTAGTAATGACGAAGGAGGAGCTGAAAGCACACGAAGACAGAGTCTTAAAAGGCGGAGAAAAAGTAGAAGATGTTTATTCTGATGAAATCTTGAAAAGAGTAGAAGCAAGATTTGCAGAAGAGAGATACTATTCTCAATTTCACTAGTTCATGTAGATATGTATGATTACACTAAGTATTAGCCTCGATCGATTTAAAAGTGTTCCGGGTTTCTCAGGAAAAATTAAAATTCATCATCATAATTTCACAACAAAATAGCCCAATCTGTAGATAGAAGAAAATGTTAAGATTTAACCCTTTGAGAAGAATAGCTTTCCAGCTGTTTTATCCAACTAGATTATTTGCGAAGCCAATGATTAGAAATCAAATGTTTAAAAGATTACAATCGCTGAAGGCAAATCCAGCTCCTAAGAAGCCAACCGGTGTGAAAGCTTTGGTTAAAGAATACGGTTATTCTGCTTTGGGTGTTTATCTTGCAATTTCAGCCATTGATCTTCCTCTTTGCTATATTTTGGTTCACTCAATGGGAGAAGAAGAAATCTCATATTACGAAAACAAGGTGAAGCAAGCTTTTGGCTACGGGATGAGTGATGACGAATTGCAAAAGAAACTCGAAATCAACAAAATACAAAAGCAAGTTGATAATGAAGGGGCTGACGAAAAGGCTACTGGAAAGGATGTTTTATCCCGAATTTTAGCTCAATTTTCCTGGACTGAATTCGCTATTGCTTACGGTATTCACAAGTCATTAATATTTATCAGAGTTCCTCTTGTAGCCGCTATAACACCTTCAATTGTAAAAGTATTAAGACGTTGGGGATTCAAAATAGGTACTGATAACCTCTCAACCACAGCCAATATTGTCAGTGGTGCTATCAAGGATATAACGGCAACTAATCCAAAATTTGGCACGAAACCTACAAAGAAAAACAAATGGTTCAGTTGGTTCTTCTGAACACTTTAATTAATAAATAGAATCATTGGCGGTAATATTTGCCATTGAATAAATAAATAAATATCTAAAATAAATAATCTGTACATATGCTATCATATTCCTAAGAGCAGCTTGCTTCTCTCATAGACGAAGAAAGCAGTTGCCAGCATAGGTATGACTTTTATATATCCTATCGACAATCCAACAAAGAATCCTTTAAACCCACTCTCTCTATATATAAGTTTGGCAGTGTCTTTAAATGATATATATTGACCTTGGTTAACCGCACCTCCTACTTGCATTCTTCTTCTAATGACTTCAAATGGATATGCTGATGTTTGCGAGCACATCCCAGCCAATCCTCCAGCAATTAATTGGGCATAAATTTTTAAAGGTGCTCTAGAGTCTCTTGAATTAGTTTCGTTATTCTTGACTACCTTATGTGAAGTCAGAGGTTTAGATTGTTGAACCGTGCGGTGAGATAAATATGAGGACCTGAAAATATCGTGAATAAAATCATGAGTATAAAAAGAGACTCCAGCATATGGAATCATTCCAAGTATAGTAGGTGCAAATCCTCTATAGAAGTTTGAGATATGCTGGAGGTATGGTGGGAGCCTTTCTCTCATAAGCTTTAATAACTTAGGGTCGGTTACTTTGTGTGGAGGACGTTCCTTATAGATAGTACTTACAGTGGTTAATAATCTACCTCTGTTTGTATGGTGGAAAAGCTCAGCATTCTTGGTATCAAAAGCCATACGCACCCTTACCAAATCTAAGGGATAAGTAAGAAACACGCTCGCTAATCCACTAATTGAACCTGCCAATATTCTTCTCAATGCTGTTTCATATCTATCATTTGGAATAAGTACGCTTCTGATTTGTTCGTAAGTAACGAACTTAATTGCGGCGTATGGGAAAATTCTGAGTAATGTTACAGAATGTCCTTGGAAAAGTCCATAGAATCCATTCGTTTTCCAAATTTGCCTCGATGCTTTGAACAATCCAGAAAATGAACCTCTATACTTCAAAAAGTCAGGATTGGATGTTTGAAATAAAATCTTTACTCTGTCTAATGGTGCAATCAAAGTTTTGGCAGCACTTCCAGCTAATCCACCAGCTATGCCCGACCGTATGATGTATTCAATAGAGTGTTTATCAATAACTCTAACATTTGCGGAATGTCGGTCTTTTTCTTCTTTACCGAATATAATACTTCTATTGAGCAACTGCTTATCTTCATAAGTGCTAGATACCTCCGTGATAGTTAAGCTTTTATCACTCATTCGATGGTATTATGTGTTTTGATGAGTAATAAACTTATGACGTGGACAAAATAACTTAACTAGATTAAGACCAATCGGATTCTAATTTATTTATAAGGCAATTTCTGAAAAAGAAGTCACTTGTTACTAATGAGTTGACTTAATTAAATAAAAACTTCAGTTAATTAAAAATATGGGGTTCGAAGAAAACTACGCCGGATTTACTTCGTAAGATCAAAAAAAAAAAACCGGTTTGCAGATGACCACATCAGCTTGGCTCTAAGATGCCCCAGTATCCCAACGCACTAAAATCATTATATATATAGTATTTTGATAATCTTATTCTCAATTATCTATAATAATCTCTTGTAAGTGCTAATGATAAAGAGATTTCGAGTATTACTAAATCAGATTAAATTCAATTACCTAAAAATACAAATATACAAATTATAAAATAAAGTTAGTGAGTATGTATTTGTCCTCTATAACCAGAAGTTCTATCCTTATGATAGTTCGAAGGAGATCTTCCTCTGATAATCAAAGGAGGAGTTTCAATAGAACTCAACAATATTGGTTGGATTTGAGCGTCTTCATCTTCGATAATACCAAGTAGCTCCACGTGCAAAGTGAAGTATCTTGATGTAACAGAGGTGGATTTTATCCTGATAGAAGAAGTAAATTGAATTCTTTCGAATCTGGCTACTCTTGCTATAGAGTCACTAGGATAATTCTTTAAAACGGAATCATCTTTTAATGCATCCAAATTGGTGTTGTGGTAATATTCAGCTCTGTCAAAGTAAAATATCTTATTCATGTTCTCTATTTTATTGCCGTTACGTTTGTTACATGAAGCCCTAACCGTTTCATGATCTGGCAAATCGCCAGGTACGGCTGGATAAATAGGTGGTGGAAATTGAGGACCCTTATCTCTTTTAGCAGTGTGTTGCACTAAACTAATAGACACATCATCATCCGAACATTTAGCAACCAACCTAATAGCAAAATAGCTGATTTCAACTTTGTTTTCACCAACAGATTCACCGTTTTTAGAAGACTTTTCAAAGGTGTAGAACTTGTTTTGGATAAACCTCTCAAAATCAAAGTTCTCCAATGAAAACGCAGCAACTAAAGTGAAATAGTTTCTCTTGTAACCAATCCAAGTACCATTTTCACCAACTTCGAAACCTCTATCGATTCTGGCTTCGAGAATAGGATTCACGTCCATATCATTCCTCTTACAATATATATCTTGGTGATGTCTTGTTTCACTAAATTGAGGACCAACTCTGAATAAATCGCTGGATCTTGGAGCCACTTTTCTGTTGTTTGAATCGAGTAAGTCTTCCTCATTGGCCTGGGCCAACATTTCCAAATGGTGTTGAGTTTGAGCCAAATGGTGTTGTTGCTGTTGGTAATGCTGCTGGGCTAATTGGTGGTTTAAGTGCGCGTTTAATTGATCATGATCGTGAGGATGATGATGGTGATGATGTTGATAATGTTGTTGTTGTACGTATTGTTGATGGAGCAGTTCCTCATCCTTTAATTGAGGAATATTTGCCACAGCAGAGTTAGCAGCTGCCACAGCGGCAGCTGCATCATCGGGTGTTATCGTAGGCTCATCATTTGGTATTGTCATCATTTTGGAACCAAGGTTAAACAACGTGACGGATTTTTATAAGAACCTAGTAGAATAACAAAATAAACAAACTTTACGAAGCAATTCTAGAAATTAGCCTTCGTGTACTTATACGTGATAATCAATCTTAATATTAGATAACTTATCACTGGTGAATGTCTTGATTTAACTATAATGATATAATGATGTTAAATCAATTTTGTGCTATGTTTTTGTTTTGTATCTCTGATAATACCAAACCTTTATGTTATAAAGACAAGAGAATAATTCAAATTTGTGTAAGAAATTTTTGAACTTTTTGTGGTGCATAAAATGGACAGGTGCACTACCTTTTATTGATTATATTCGATTACGGTGTTAGACGATGGATCTTCTATTGTTATGATACTGTATGTTTATCGGAGATGAAATAAATCTCTAGGGATTTTTTTTAATGTTTATTATATTTATTTACTAGATACGATAGTTCAGTGTCAATATATAGAAGTTAAGGTGATGTGAATTATATATAAATGATATTATACTGTATCTCTCCGATCCGATACTGCAGATATGCAAAATTTAGATCTGTAAGTAGCGAATGATTTGGTGATAGAATTACTTAATAGGAATACCAATTTCATGGATTAACCAACATTGCATCATTGGTTGACGCCTTTTCACTGGCTTACTCTCCGCATGGGTATATATCTATGAAACCTGATTTTAAGAATATATAAATGCTTGAAAATCAGAGAATATATAATTTGGAATCATTAATGCTTTTAGAAAAACTGATGACCCGATGGTTTGTTAAGACCTAAGTTTGACTAATAATACCGGTATGGGATGTGTTATATTCGAAATATTATAATTTTAATTTTTCTCTATAATTACAGCTTTTCGGTATCTCCTTTGTTGTATGTGATTTTTTAACATTCATTTATCAATCTCATTTAACAGCTACTAAAATTGACAAAAGATAGTAAATGCTTATGATCCTAGAAGTGAATTTAAATGTGCAAAAAATATAGTGCTTTCGTCTATTTGTGCTATATTGATGGTCTCACGCAATATTTTTGCAGTAAGAATATTCCTTTTATTACCGCCTAAAGATAAAAAAGGGTTAATTATAACTGTGGTGTATAATTCGAAACCAATGTCAGATAAAGCTTCATCTACTCATGACCTTAGTTCTCATGATTACGAAATTTATGATATATATCATCAGCCGGTATCTGGAAAAATCGAAAATGATAATGCTGCAAATTCTAGCTCAATAGAATCTTCTGAAAGAAATAGTAACTTACCTTATCCATCATGGTGTAAAGATAATGGTGCATCAATATCTGAAGAGGAAATTAGAAAGATATTTGAAAAAAATGGGTATACGTTTGGATTTCAAAAGGATAATATTAAAAATATGTATGAGCTTTTTATGTCACAGTTAAATTCTAGAAGTGGTAGAATGAGTTGTCCGGTGGCATTAATGAGTTTACATGCTGACTATATTGGCGGCAACCACTCCAATTTCAAGAAATGGTACTTTGCCGCCAAGTTTGAAATTGATGAAAACGTAACGAATAACAATATTTCCAATAAATTCAAAACTAATACAAAGGAAAATATCTTAAAAGGTTCATTTTACTCCATTGATGATTTAGTTGATCAGAATTCACCACTAGGGCAAGAATATAAATGGAAATTGAAAATGTCAAAATTGACACCAATGGATTATATCACTCATTTGTCCTTGTATCTATTAATATGGGGAGAAGCGAATAATATAAGATTTATGCCAGAATGTATCTGCTTTATCTTTTCTATCTGTTTGGATTATCTAGAGTGTGGTGAAATTTTGACAGATGATGTTGTCTCGCAATATTATTTTTTAGATACAGTCATCACTCCCATTTACAATTACATCAGAAATCAGAGGTTTGTTTTAATTGATGGTGAATGGAGGAAAAATACCAAAGATCACGCTGACTTAATTGGCTATGATGATGCCAATCAATTGTTCTGGTTTCTGAAAGGATTGCGAAGTATTGAACTTTATGATGGCTCTCTTTTCATGGACAAACCCAATATTGAGCGTTATAAATGTTTCTCACTAATTAACTGGGATAAAGTATTCTTCAAGACGTACAGCGAAAAAAGGACTTGGATCCATTTATTTACTAATTTTAGTCGGGTGTGGATAATCCACATTGTTATGTTTTGGTATTACAATTGTTTTAATTCTCCAACCCTCTATACCAAAAATTATGTTCAATTGCTAGATAATCAACCACCTCTTCAAGTTAAATTTTCAGCCATGTCTTTTGGGGGATTTATATCATGTTTATTGACTATTTTTGCTCTTATTTCAGAATGGTTCTTTGTTCCTAGGAAGTTTCCTGGATCACAGCCCATTTTATTGAGACTTATTCTAACGATACTCGTGTCACTACTAAATATTGGCCCTTCAGTATACATATTTGGTTTCCTACCCTTAGATACATATTCAAAATTAGGAACCATTATAGCAGTTGCGCAGTTTATTGTCTCATTGGTTACCTTTTTATATTTTGCAATTGAAAAACCTAGCAATTTATTTTCAATTTTATTGAGAGAGGATAAGAATTTTGCAAAAGCAAAGGTATTCACATCCTCTTTTCCAGATTTAGGATTTAGATCTCGATTGTTTTCTTACTTGTTATGGATTTGTGTATTTCTGGCAAAATTCTTTGAATCCTATTTCTTTTTAACTTTATCGTTAAAAGACCCCATTAGGGTACTCTCGATAATGGATATATCTCGATGTCATGGTGATATATTACTCTCCTGGATTGGCTATTTTATTTGCAAAAACCAAGCTAAATTTACATTGGTATTACTTTACATTGCTAACCTTATTTTATTCTTCTTGGATACTTATCTTTGGTATGTCATATGCAATTGCATATTTTCAGTTGGTTTGACTTTTTCTCTTGGGACTTCAATTTTTAAACCTTGGAAGAATATATTTTTAAGACTACCTGAACGTTTATCTACTAAAATTATCTATACGAATTCTGAAGGTAAGAAATCATCATTAAGAGGCATAGCTCTGATATGGAATGCTATAATAGTCTCAATGTATAGAGAGCATTTGATATCAATTGAACAGGTTAATAAGCTTGTATACCAATTTGCTACTACTCCAAATTTAGATGAGTCTTATATTAGACCACCTCTTTTCTTTGTATATCAGGATGATAATTCTATTAATTTAGATTACTTCTTTAAGTCTGAAAAGGATGCTAAAAGAAGGATCTCATTTTTTGCTCAATCCCTCTCCTGTCCTATCCAGGAACCCATCCCTATAGAAGCAATGCCTTCTTTTACTGTGTTAGTTCCTCATTATTCTGAAAAAATTATTCTTAATCTAAGAGAAATTATAAGAGAGGGAAGTAATTCCAAAGTGTCGCTTCTTGAATATCTCAAAAACCTACATCCACATGATTGGGATTCTTTTGTGAAAGATACAAAAATTTTGCAATATCTCTCTGCTGATTATATGAATAGTAATGATTATGGATACTCACAAGTAGAAAATGAAATTGCACAGGATTACATTAAAAGAGGTATTGATGATATTCCTATTTATTGTGTCGGGTTTAAAGACTCGTCCCCTCAATTCACATTAAGAACAAGATTATGGTCATCTTTAAGGTATCAAACATTATTCCGTACTATATCTGGGTTCATGAATTATGAAACAGCTATAAAACTTCTCTACCGAGTAGAATGCATAGAAAATGACCCAAATATCAATATTTCGGAGAATGAGTTAGAGTTGGAGTTGTCTAGATCTGCAATGAGGAAATTCAACCTCCTTGTCTCGATGCAAAGATTTCAGAATTTTTCAGAATCTGAGAAAGAAGCTGCAGGTATATTATTCGATTCTTACCCTCACATAAGAGTTTCTTATTTGGAGCAGTGTAACGAAGGTGAAGAGAAAACATACTACTCTAGCTTATTGGATGTATCAAAAAAAGAAATTGAAGGGAATTACAGGAGAGTTTTCAGGATAAAACTTTCAGGTAATCCTATACTAGGTGATGGTAAATCTGATAATCAAAACAGTGCTCTAATATTTTATCGAGGTGAATATATTCAAGTTATCGATGCAAACCAAGATAACTATATAGAAGAATGTTTGAAGATCAAAGCAGTTCTTTCGGAGTTTCAAGATAATGAAATTGATAGATCATCTGAGTATATCCCAGGAACAATTACAGAAAATTCCAAACCTCCTGTTGCTATTATTGGAGCCCGAGAATACATTTTCTCTGAAAACATTGGAGTATTAGGTGATATTGCGGCAGGAAAAGAACAGACTTTTGGTACTTTATTTTCTCGTACATTGGCTGAAATAGGAGGAAAACTTCATTATGGTCATCCTGATTTCTTAAATGGAATATTCATGACGACTAGAGGAGGTATATCCAAAGCTCAAAAAGGGTTGCATTTGAATGAAGATATTTATGCTGGAATAACAGCCATTTGCAGAGGGGGGAGAATTAAGCATTGTGATTTTTACCAATGCGGTAAAGGTCGAGATTTAGGTTTTGGAACCATATTAAATTTCACAGCCAAAATAGGCGCTGGAATGGGAGAGCAAATATTATCTAGAGAATATTTTTACTTGGGAACTCAACTACCAATAGATCGTTTTCTATCTTTTTATTATGCACATGTTGGTTTTCATATAAATAATCTTTTTATCATGTTATCGGTCCACTTGTTTATGATTATTCTCGTAAATCTAGGTTCTTTGAAACATGAATCCATCATATGCGAATATGATTCAAATGTTCCATACACTGAGCTCGAATTGCCTTTAGGTTGCTATAATCTTCAGCCAGTTCTAAATTGGGTTACAAGGTTCATTCTTTCGGTGTTTATTTGCTTTTTCATATCGTTTCTCCCTTTGCTAATTCAAGAACTAATCGAGAAGGGGGTCGCAAAGGCTCTACGTAGAGTCTTTTTCCATTTCATTTCTCTAGCTCCACTTTTTGAAGTTTTTGTTTGTCAAGTCTATGCTAAATGTCTACGAGAAAATATATCATATGGTGGAGCCAAATATATTGCCACAGGACGAGGATTTGCAACATCTAGAGTTTCATTTGCACAACTTTATACGAGGTATGCAAATACATCGATTTACTCGGGATTCATGATCTTTTTGATTGTGATCTTTGCAACGTTGTCAATGTGGCAGCCTTCGTTACTCTGGTTTTGGATTACTTTTGTTTCTATGTGCTTATCTCCGTTTATTTTTAACCCCCATCAATTTTCCTTCAGTGATTTCTTTCTTGATTATCGGGAATTTGTTAGATGGTTTTTTAGAGGAAATTCACAATCGAATATTGATTCCTGGGTAAATTTTATAAGATCGAATAGATCAAAGTTTACTGGCTATAAAAGAAAAGATATTGGAGAAGAAGCAAAAAATAACGAATTGGTGGGAAGGCCATCACGATTTGGAAATTTGATCAATCTTATTCTAATCCCAACTATTCTGACTGCATGTTTTTATATACCTTACGTTTTCATTAATTCTCAAAATGGTGTTACTAGACCAAAGCCTGTCAGCCCAACAATTAGACTTTTAATTATTTCCTGTATGCCAATATTTGGTAATATTGTGGTCCTATTAATATTGTTTGTGTTCTCTTCGATTTTGGGTCCTCTCTTTGGGTTTTGTTGTAAAAAAACACCATCAATAATTGCAGCATTAGCACATATTGCGGCAGTCTTTTTGCACATCATAAATTTTGAATTTTTACTAGCTTTAGAGGGCTTTAATTTCACTCGAACGATATGTGGTTATATTTGTGTTTTGTCTTTACATAGAACAATGCTCAGGATAGTTCTAATCTTATTTTTATCTAAAGAACTCAAAAGTGGATACTCAAATAAATCATGGTGGTCAGGGAAGTGGATTTCGAGAGGTATAGGGTGGTTGATCTTAACACAGCCTTTAAGGGAATTTATAGTTAAAATCATAGAGTTGAATCTTTTTGCATATGACTTTATCTTGGGCCACCTATTATTGTTTTCCTTGTCACCATTTTTACTTATACCTTACATTGATAAATGGCATAGCTGTATGCTATTCTGGCTTAAGCCATCTAGACAATTCAGGGGTCCAATATATGCTACACGACAAAGAAGAAAAAGACAGTTTAGAATATTGAGGTATTCAATATTATTTTTTGCGACGATGTTGATATTCATTAGTTTGATTTTAATTCCCTATCTAATAAAAGATAATATTCCTGATTTGAACAAGATTCTTCCAAGAATATTATCTCCATTACTCCAGCCAAATAATCAAGATAATGATGATACAGGTGATAATGCCCCAGGCTATATTCTCAGATCAAAACCAGAAACATCAATCTAGTCACGTGATTTATGTTTTGAATGTTCATTTTGTTTATTTACAAAATTTTAGAGTCAATATAAAGGAAGTTAAACTATCTTTATTTCAATCACTGGAGGATTTTATGATTATATGAATATAAATAAAATGCAGGGAGGTACTCTTGGAGGTAGAGTGTCATCATATCAGTTAGCGCCTACACAAAATCATAAAAATACTCAGAATCATAAGAATAGGTCAGATTTACTAAGAAGGTTTCAGGAAACAAAAAATGATGATATATTTGGTAATGTGGAAGAATCGGACTTTAACGATATTGAAAGCAACTTTCAAACATTAAAAATTGCATCTGAAGAGGTAGAAACATTACGTCCGTCGAAAAAATATTTGCATAATTTAGGTCATCATTTTACTCCACACACTCAACTACATCCAAAGAATTTATCAAATTCAAATGAATTGGAAGATTTTGAGCTTGACTTGAAGTTGTCTCCTGGGGAGACTATTTCAAGCTCTTCGCCAAGAACACCTTTTAGAAGGAAATTGGATCAAAAATCTTTAGATAAATACAGCGAAGACGAGACTGATGTTACCTCACAATTTGATGACGACGATTTCGAAGGTATTGATGATATATTTGGAAACCAGGAAGATATATCGTATGCCAAAATTAATACTCAACTTATGAATAAAAGAAAACAATTAGAGCATGATGCCGAGATGGAAGAAAAAGAACTAAGCATGCGATACCCGGCACACAATTCTAATTTGAACCCCCAATATGAGTCTATGAGGACTCTCAAATTAAAGGATTTTAACCACTATAATCCAGCAAAGAAACTGGGAGAAATGTGGTTTGAAGATGACGTGACGATTAATTATGATTATAATAAAGATGACTTTGAAACATTTGAAGAGGGATTTGAAGATATTCATAATATTTTTAAGCTGAAGCCCTCAAAAAAGGTTTATCCAAGTACATTGAATAGTAAGATTTCAATGCCAAATTTAAATCATAACTCAGGTAAGTTTAACGTCGATAACAATATGGGTACTATAAGGCATTTCAGGTCAACTATGGATATAGCTCCTAAAAATGACAACTTTGCAATACATCCAAAGTTCAATAATGAGAACAAGATTATAAAGAAATTAGATCGTATTCCATCCTTTTACAAAAGTAATAATAGCTCTCAAAAACAAGCATTATTAGATAAATACAGAGAGAACGTAAAACGTAATGATCAAAGGAAAAATTCGGTACTTCAACAATCACCAGCTCGTCATAAAAAAGTAAGCTTAGTAAGATGCTTAAATAATCTGCCAGTCTATGACTTACATTCAAACATGAAGTATAATTCTCATAGTAAAATATGGGAAGGAAATGAAATAGATTTGGCAAGATTTGATAATGTGAATAAAATTACAGTAAATGATATAAAAGGTCTCAAAAAGAACTTAGGCAAAAATAGTAATATGAAATATGATGAGGATAACCTAAAATGGATTAGTGTAGATGATAACGAAGAAAATGAAGAAGTTTTTGATAATATACCCGACTTGGTGGAATCACCTAAACCTATTAGGGGAATTAGTGCTTTCACGCAAAGAACGTCATCAACTGCTTCCACTTCAACATCCATAAATGATTCAGGGGAGGATAATCTATTCTCTATTCCGGCTAAATTAGTTGAAAAGTTTTATAAAGAAGAAATGAAGATAAGAAAGAAAACAGAAAATTGGTTTGGGGTCAATCAAAATTACAGTATAGATAGGAAGTCAAATCTCAATCGTGATTATTTTTGGGAGATTAGAAAAATGGTTATGGATACAAGAGATTGATTATTAAAAATTATATAGTTACATAAATACATGCATCAGGTTATGATAAAGGTCAAACATCTATAATAACAACCTTTCCTCTAGAACACATTCAAAATTAATTGGGTCTAAATGAGTGATCTTATCGCACTCAATTCTTGATCCAATAGTTTTTTCATCATCTTTAGAAGTGATTATATCAACTTCAATATCTAAATCTTTGCAATACCCTCTTACTATGATACTCTCTAATTCTGGTACGTAGTATTTGTTGCTCGTAATTATACATTCATATACTTCTGGCTGGGAGTTGATATCACGATCAAGTAATTGCTGTTCCAACATGCGAAGAGTCCAGAAATACTTATCATTCAAACCTAAAAATTCACTTATGGATGCAGCATTTTGAATATTATTAATTTCTTGGGATAGAATATCAGCCGAAAGTCCTCCGTGTAAATTGTAGCCATATCTTTTCAAATAGCTATATTTTTTTGTTTGAATACAAGATGTACTTTCCATTATGCTTTGATTAAATTGGACTAACAGTAATAATTGAAGCTGGTTCAAAATCGATTTATAATCCTTAAATACATTGAGAATGGGTACGTACCCGTTCTTGAGTCCTAAGGGAATATTCCTTGTATTTTCGAATAATAATACCTCTATTCTTTTCTTATTTAAATAATTTTTACCAATTACAAGAGCTTCTTTTGAAAGGTAACCATTTGCATCTCTTGATAATAAGGTATGAAAATAAGAACTGGCATGGAAATTCGGAAGGAATAAATTATTATGTGAAACTAAAACTTCATCATCCTCATTTGAATTTGTATTTGTAGGTCCATTTTCTCCATTATAAAATAGATCTTGGCATATATTCACAATTGGTAATTTATTATTAGAACAGTATTGAGCAACTAGGTTACTGACAAACATATCAAGTTCATTAATAAAAAATCTAGACTTTTTTGTTGTCTTTAGAAAGTCGTCAGCTAATGATACCTTTGTAACAATCTTTTCGTTATCTAGATCTTTATGAATACTCAATTCTTTTTGCAAATTTGATGAATCGTACAACGATCTATTAAACGTCTCATCAACGGCAGCAGTACCAATATTTCTTATTTTAAAATGACTTTTTATAATATTATAAATAAACTTGATATTATGAAGATCTTGTTGTATTAATTTGACTGGATGTGAGTAAGATTTCAAGTCATTTTCCTTTTTTCTAGTAAAAAATCTAAAAGGTGATTCTTCATTTCTGTCTAGAGTTTCTTCAAGAGATTTCCAATCCACATTTTTAATTGTAACTGAATTTAGATTGTCAAAAGATATGTTAATTTTTCCGCTAAGATCAGCGAAGGGATTTGATTCGTACATATTATACGTAAAAGATATTGTCATGCATGTCTGGTTTGTCGATTTTGTTGATTTTTTCTTTCTTTCTAATAAATCCCCTACTCTATACCAATTGTCTGCATCCTCAAGATTCTGATTTTTAAAGCTATGATCTGAGATGAATTTCTTATCAAATAATGCTAGAGAAGCTTCATTAATGAAGTTTGTCAAGCTTGCCACATTTGGCAGCATACTATTTATCCTCCCATATATTGAAGAACTAGGAGATAGCTTGCTGATTATATCTGGTATATGGACATTAATCAAGTATTTTCTGGAATTTATTTTCTCTAATGAAATAGCTAGCATGGAATACTCGTCGTTACATTTCGAATCTTTTAAATATGGAATGCCATAAACAGTGTGATCTTGAAAATATGTCTTGGAAGATCTTAGGTGTTCAAACTTGTCCTTTAGTGTTCCAAGTTCAATTGACTCGCTGAAATCCAGATTTTGGTCAATATCAGCTATTGATGATATTGCTATCTGTGATAATGAAGCCCTTCCAGCAATGTTAGCGGATAATACTATATCTGAAAGCTGATTCTGATCATTATCGTAAATATTCAACTCTTTCAAAAATGAATATAGCTCAGTAGGTGTAACCTTCTTGTTGGAAAATACTTCTAATTTTGACAAAGTATCAATGATAAGATGATGTGGGTATAAAATACAATATTTCAACACATCAATAATATATTTAAATTGACGACCCTCCCAAATGTTAAAATAAAGATTTAATTCATCTAGGGACTTTGGTTTTGATGATTTTTGCTCCTGCGCTATATTCATCAAGAATTTATTAATTTCAGATATCCCTTTTTCCGTTTTACCAACTGATAAGAATTTATCAATACATTCCGAATTATGTATGGAATTTGAAAAGTACTGATATGGTGAGACCAATTGATTCGAACAATTACTTCTCGAGAGATTTGTGAGCTTGTTTGAAAATAAAGAATTAGATGCAATCCATTTATATGACTGAATTAGCTTTAAATGGCAGGAAAATATCAAACAGCTTTGGTAATAGTACGATTCAGTAAGTCTTTTTAAATCAATGTTTTTTAAGTCCAACTTTTCAACAACCTCAGTTAATGTTATAGGACAAATGTTGAAATGCTTAGAATGCTGTGAGTATAGAATATCATACTCGGCTTGTAATAATTCCAAAATATTCTTACTTTCACCTATAAATACTTCCATTGAATTTATCAATGATTTTCTATTTTCATTATTTTCCACTAATCTATTTTCCAATATTCCTAACGATTCAATCCAGCTTTCCTTGAATACTTTTAATAAATGCACCTTTATGAAAGTAGGATACACTTTCACGATTTCGTTTTTTAATGTAAGCACTGTAACGGTATTATAAGATTCATTAAATATGCGACTAGACTCTCTTAATACCACACCAAACGATATTGAATTTGATATCGGATCTATGAATTCAACTAGAGATCCAACATTGGGTGGGGTTTCTTCATT
Source organism: Schwanniomyces polymorphus var. africanus (assembly GCA_030563145.1). Taxonomy (NCBI): domain Eukaryota; kingdom Fungi; phylum Ascomycota; class Pichiomycetes; order Serinales; family Debaryomycetaceae; genus Schwanniomyces; species Schwanniomyces polymorphus. The sequence continues at coordinate 112,010 of JAKUBG010000023.1, forward strand.
ATTTGCTATAATATCTGAAAAATTATCAAATGCATCATATGTTTCAATATTCTGCTTTACTGAAGATGCCTTAATACTTTTGTACTCTTCATATCTATTTACACGATTTGATCTTTTTTCTATGAACTGTTTGAACTTGAGTTGGTCAGAGTCAATAGGTTCTTTAAAATCTATGAGTTCCCCTTGTATATCATTATTTATGTCATTAAAATGCCTATTAGTGATTTGAAATAATCTTTTTTGTAATGCAAATGATGGCTTGATTCTGGTCCTTAAAAATGCTCGTCCCTTTAGTAAGAACATTATATTATTATTATTTAACTTCCCAATTATGCTATAAGTTCAGAATATAACTCATTTGTGAAAAGATTTGTTCACTTGAGTTCTTAATATATGTACAAGAATATAAGTAAGAAACCATCAATTTTCATAATCTAGATTTTTTTTTTTGTGAGACTACAGATTTTCGTGATAAAAGTCACTAATTCTACAACGGTATTTATTTTATATAGCTTATAAGTTTAAGACCATCTCTGCACAATTACGGAATTCTTCAATTTAGCATCTGCCACTGTGATGTCATCTGAGTCCTCAATGGGCTTTACTGGGAATGCATGACTTAAAATAAATGGTTTACTTAATTCAGTGTAATGATGGTTTCTAACAAATTCGTACACACTTGAAAGTGAATCGGTAGAATTGAACTTATGGGACAATTTCTTACCATTTGCAAATCTGATTTGGACGAGAGAATCTCCCTCTCCTTCAGGAGTAGCCTTATTTGGCGATTCTGTATTAGGTTTTGTTTCATTAATAACTTGAGATGGTACTCCAGATGACTCACCAGGTACAGGGGAGCCCAACCTCATCCCTTGGCCCTGAAAACCTTGTACTTTCTTCTTTGGTGGTACCCAATCTTCATCGGTTTTTCTGAAAACAGATACGTCAACATCTTGGCCAAATTCCACGTCCAATAATGAAATTGGGACTCTTCCTCTGTTTAATTCCTGTAAAACAGTTTCATTTCTAGGATCATCGTATCTGTGTAATGGGCCATCACCTACAGTGAATCCTTGCTTCCAAAAGGTGATTTCTCTGATTACCTTAGCTGGTCTATTTGAATTTGCGGACTTGTTGATAATAACCTCAGAGGGTTCCTCGCCATTTCCAAGCTTGAATCCAGTTCCTGTGAACTTTGGTGGCGATGGCTGTCTATCTTCTCTTGCCGATGTACGATCATCAGGCTGGTTCATCTGGTCCTTTGCACGCTGAAATATTTGATCAATAATTGATCTGTCATCATCTTTCTTATTTGGATCTTCTACTTGTAATCCTGACTTTTCTCCTCCCGTGTAGAAATTAGAGTTGGTCTTATCGTCGTCTGATTCATCATTACTGTTCAAGTCTCTAAATGTCTTGATACCTCCACTAAACTTAGTTAGTATAACTCAATCCATCAATTCCTATTCTTCTGAAACACTAACATATACATACCTTCCTTTGGGCTTCTTTCGTTCATTAGTTGAACTAGATGGCACTGGGTTAGCGTAGTAATCCTCAATGGCGTTTTCCAAGTTATTTTTGTTTCTAGCTAAATATTGTTCAGCTAAATATCTTGAAGTGCTAGTCAAGTTTACGAATTGATCAACTAAACGGTCTTGATCTGACATTATCACTAGTATTAGAAATGAATATATAAATTAATTTATCAAATTCTGGCGGCGAATATTTAATTTTGTTAAGCGATCGCACAGCTCAATTCTGGAGAATATTTCCTTCTCTTGCTGTAAAAATATACTACAGAAATAAACTTTAAGATAAAAATTAATTTTATTATATATAAAACCGATGTTGAAATCCCAATAATAAATTTTAAACCCCAGGACCTTGTAAACAAGGTCTAATAAGAACAACTATAAAAAAAAAAAGCAAATAAGATTCATAATAAATCATCACAAAACATATTAATAAATATTAATATCAAATTACATTATGTTGAATAAATGTAATCAAAGGATACAGCATCAACAAAGAATTGAATAATGCAAAACCACTTTAAATGGGGTTTTCTTAATTCTGGCAAATTACTTAGTATTTACCACGGAAATGCTTAGCAGCATCAACCATATTGGTTAAAGATTCTTTGACTTCAGCCCAACCTCTGGTCTTTAAACCACAATCTGGGTTGACCCAGAACTTGTCAGATGGGTAAACCTTTAAGATTTCTTCGATTCTAGCAACGAATTCTTCCTTAGATGGAATTCTTGGAGAGTGGATATCGAATAAACCTAAACCAATGTGGTTTGGATAGTTAGAGAATTCTTGGATGTAGTTTGGATCATCCTTCTTGGAGAATTCAATAGAGACAACATCAGCATCTAAGGCCTTGATGTGGTTTGGATCTAAGTCAGAGTAACAGAAGTGAGAGTGGATTTGAGTATCGTTTTCAACACCAGAGGTAGCAACTCTGAAAGATTGAGCAGCCCAGTTTAAGTAGGCGGATCTTTCCTTACCGGCTCTTAATGGTAAACCTTCTCTGATAGCTGGTTCATCAACTTGGATGACAGTAATACCAGCCTTTTCTAAGTCTTGGACTTCATCTCTTAAAGCTAAACCTAATTGTAAAGCTTGGACCTTTTGAGAGACATCATCTCTTGGGAAAGACCATCTTAAACAGGTGACAGGACCAGTTAACATACCCTTCATTGGCTTCTCGGTGATAGATTGGGCGTAGACGGATTCCTTAACAGTCATAGCCTTTGGTCTGGAAACATCACCAACAACAATAGGTGGTCTGACGTATCTAGAACCATAGGATTGGACCCAACCGTTTGTGGTGAAAGCGTAACCTTCTAATTGTTCACCGAAGTATTGGACCATATCGTTTCTTTCTGGTTCACCGTGCACTAAGACATCTAAACCGATTTCTTCTTGGAATCTGACAACGGTTTCGATTTCCTTGTTAATGAAGGCTTCATAGTCTTCAGCAGATAATTCACCCTTGGCGAACTTGTTTCTGTTGATTCTAATATCCTTGGTTTGTGGGAAAGAACCAATAGTAGTAGTTGGGAATAATGGTAAGTTGTACTTCTTTTGTTGAGCAGCTAAACGTTCTGGGAAAGGAGACTTTCTAGTAGATAAAGATTCGTTAATAGTGGCTAATCTTTCTTGAACCTTAGGGTTGGTAGTAATTGGAGATTCCTTTCTAGATTTGATAGAAGCAGCGTTAGCAGATAATTGTTCAGAGACATCTTCACCAGAGACGTTCTTAGCAATGACAACAACTTCATCTAATTTTTGAGTAGCAAAGGAGAACCAGTCCTTAATAGTGGCATCTAATTTCTTTTCACTGTTTAAGTCAACAGGAGTGTGTAATAAGGAAGAAGAAGTGGCAGCGATAACTCTGTCGGCACCGAGCTTTTCAATAGCCTTCTTGACGAATTCAGAAGCCTTAGCTAAGTCAGTCTTCCAGATGTTTCTACCATCAACGATACCAACAGATAAAGTTTGCTTATCGTTAATAATAGAGACAACTTCGTCAAATTGTTCTGGTACTCTGACGAAATCGAAGTGGAAACCAGAAACTGGTAAAGACTTGATAGCAGTTAAGTTTGGTCTTACATCACCGAAGTAAGTAGTTAAGACAATTTCTGGTAAGTCAGAACCAACTAAAGCTTCGTAAGTAGCTTGGTACTTAGCTTGAACCTCTTGTGGTAAGTCTAAGACTAAGATTGGTTCATCAATTTGAACTTGTTCAGCACCAGCTTCCTTTAACTTAGCTAATAATTGTTTGTAAACTGGTAAGAACTTTTCTAATAAAGAAATTGGTTCTAAGTCTAAGGAATCCTTGTCAGCCTTACCTAAGTATAAGTAAGAAATTGGACCTAAGATAACTGGTCTGGTTTGAACACCTAAAGCCTTAGCTTCGTTAAATTCTTCAACTGGTTTTAAACCGGCTTCAGTGTTTAACTTGAACTCAGTGGAGTGGGAGAAGGTTGGTCTGACATAATGGTAGTTAGAGTCAAACCATTTGACCATTTCTAAGGCAGTGACATCAACAGCAGCTGTAGTTTCAGTAGCCTTTCTTTGTAAACCTCTACCCATGGCGAATAAGACGTCAATTGGGGCCAAGTCGAACTTAGTATATCTGTCTGGGATAACATTGAATAATAAAGATAAATCTAAAACTTGATCGTAGTAAGAGAAATCGTTAGAAGCAATGACATCAACACCAGCATCCTTTTGTAACTTCCAGTTGTGGGCTCTCAATTCCTTACCCTTAGCCAACAAGTCGTCGACGGTGACCTTTCCTTGCCAGTAGGATTCGGTTACCTTCTTTAATTCTCTTTGGCCACCAATACGTGGGAAACCTAAAACAGATGATTGAACCATTGTATAACTATTTGATAAAGTACTAATTGACTAACAAACTATATATTTACAAAACTTTAATTTAGATTGCTCAATGGATATTCACTCCTTATATAACTGATTTTTTCACCTATACGACGAAAATTTTTCGAAGTGAACAAATATTAAATCAGTACACGTGATTATGTTTATCAATGCAGAGTGAACTCCAATATATCATATCTTGCAGCGTTAATTATTACTCTGGAACGAGCCAAAGCATGTGAAAATTAGACCTGCAGAAAACCAATTTAGATTTAAGTATGGGTGTGACGGGTGGTTGCATAAGTTACATCCCCGTATACATGTCGCCCATTCGAACACGTAGTTTGATAATTTAAATAATTGACTCAGGAAACAGGATTTGGTGGGTGCGAACAAGACATTCTCAGGAAGAATGTCGTGCGGCAGCGTTATAAATCGGGATATTTGGTGAGGAGCAACTATGACTCAGTATTTAAATAAGCGATGCGACATTTTTAAGCCTGTACAGGCATAGGAATTAGACTCGGTGGTGAAACTTCAGCGTCGTAAGTTTTACAAGACATCAGGTGGAATTGGCCAGCCAAATCAGTGATGCAAAGATGTTACTAGAAATGCTGTACAGGGTTGAAGGCGTGACAGCATAGATTATTGATGGTATTAACAATTACATCTGGAAGATCTGTCTGGTCAAGGTTGGAGACAATTTTCTTGCATTGGAATACTGTAGACTACACCTTTCAACGTTTCTCTAGTACGGCCACATTGCAAAGAAGCCGATATATAAAAATAAAACGTGACTAGCAGTAATATTGTTCGTCTAATATAGGAGAACCTTCTCGCTAGAAGTTAATCCAGATATGCATTGATTGTTGGTTCCAATTCATATAATTGGGCTCATATAAATTCTCTTGAATTGCCCTATATAAATGCACATAGGAAGATCAAATTTCTCTAGCCATCTATGAGTCCTACTTAAATTTTCTTACAAAATACCATATAATGATTACTCCGTAGCAAATAGCATTACTCTGATATTTTTATTAATCTTCGATAGACCACTCTGATCTATCTACAAAGTCGATAACGTTATAAAATATTAAAATCTATGAAAACACTATTAATCATTTTTGTCCTTTTCACCGGAGATAATGGCAGCTTTTTCATCAAGTTCGACAGCCTTTCTCTTTGCAACAATCTTTGCAATAGTTTCTGTAGAATGAATCAATCCGTATCTTCTGAATTGCTTAATTGATTCTTGGACATCTGCACCTTCTTCAAGAGCTAATGCAAAGCATTGGCCAAGCTTTGCAATGTAACCATAATTGAGGAGGAATTCCTTGTTGTTTTCATCTAACATGTCCTTTAAGGTTGCCTTTCTGTCTCTAGGAGTGTTGAAACCTTCACCATCCTTTAAAATAACACCTAAATTTGTTAATTTGTCGAAAAGACCAGCCTTGTGAGCTTGGATTAATCCACCATGTTCCTTGATCTTGTACTCTCTGTAGAATTCTTGATATTCGTCTGGAGTAGCCCTTCTAGAACCAGTCCATCCGATAGCAAGCAATTCATCTCTTGTGATCTGGAGACTGACACTTCTGGAAGAAATTCTGAATAAACGAATTGGATTGAAGGTACCAGTGTAGAATACTAAGAAAATGGCAAGGGTCTTGAAGATGTGTAAACTAAAGAAAATACATTGAGCAACAAGTCCAACAGGATCATTAATATCATCAATTAATGCAACAGCTAACTTGCCTTGACCAAAGTAACGTGCAAGCCAACTTAAAAATCTAGACATTTGGTTAGTTAAACAAATACCAGGAGTTGGGGAAATGGCATCTGGCAAGTCAGTGTACAACCAAACAAGTAAAGCAGAGAGGAAAGCATAGAATCCAAAGTAGTTAAACTCCCATACTGGTAAAATAAGTTGACCTGGCCAGATTTTTTCGGAGATTTTGTCGTCAAGATCAACATTTTTGAGATACTTTTTATTGTCAGCTTCGTAGTCAAACAAAAGAGCACCATCTTCTGTCAAATACCCAGGACTGGTTGAAACTTGGAATCCGATTGGTTTTGAGTTGTAGAAAAGACTAGGTCTTAAAGCAATTGGTAACTTTTCGAAAATAACATATAAGTCACGGAATGTGGTAGAAGCTTTGAATTGGAAACAGTAGTCCTTTTCCATATCAGCATTAAATCTGATGTATGCTTCAAAGTAGCCTTCATCTTCTGTTTCTGCTACGTCATTCAAGATTTTTTCATCAGAAGACATGGTTAATTATGCTATAATTGATGAATTAACAAAAGTAATAATTTTTTATTAGAAGTTGAATAATTGCGAAGGCAAGACAATTATAATGGGGAAATATGTGGGTGTACCATAAATTTCAATGTCCACTAGTTTATATGAAGGTCGATGTCCCCACTATTATTGTTACACAATCATATATAATTAGGGTACATGGGAGTTAGAGGGGTTTGTTGCATTAAGAGAACATTAATTAGGTTGGGGGAAAAGGGAAATAGATCCCTTACCACCTCAGAGGCGTTCTAATATTAAATATATTAACTCCAACTTAGGAGATATTTCCAAAACTTTGGAAAATCTTACTTCCAAAACTTTGGAAAATCTTACTTGAGTTGTAGCCTGTAATTCGTGTAACGTTACTTCGAAAATATTTCTCCTTTTTGATTTTAAATACGTTATATTACTAAATTTTGCAATAATGTTGAAATTTTTGCTGAAATTTTTCAATTTTTTTTTGTTGCGACACTAATCCGTACTTTCTAGTCTGATTAAATTAGGGAGCCATCAAACAAAAAATACACCAATGAATATTCACATATTCATTTGTATTACAGAGTATTCGCAATGCTCAGGAGTTGGCTCACGTATATGCGCTTAAATAAGACTGATACGTGCTAAAATTTACAGCCTTGTATTAAAGTCTCTTAGTTCATAATGTACATTTTACAATTACAATTTAATCTACATTATACTTCCCCGAATCAACCTTATACTGTTTCTAGAAGCATATTTCAATATGGATTTGGAAGAATTTAAAATAACGGGTTAAAGTATGTTGAGTTCTAACTTAGAACCCAAAATGTTTACTTTACACCACAAAACAGAAATAGCCTTAAATTGGCTTTTTTTGAGGGTGTCCGCAGGATCTTGGCTGTGTTTACAAAATTCCCGCACGTACTTGGAAGGGATTTTATGACATTTGATTAGGTAATTGGTTCTTCTCTTTTACTTCATTAGTCTAAATAACCATTTCCATATCAAAGTAGGATATGTTTCATGAGGCTGTCTGGTAGGTTGTTTTCCTTTAAAACTCGCAACTAGCCGATTAGATTTTCATATTTCTATCTCCTACTTGTTATGAGATCCTATTTTTCTATTTTTGTAATCAAGCTCTTATGGTCTACACATGATTTTCATTTAAGAGAGGAAATAGTCCTAACTAACCATATTTTATCGTATTCCACAATATTCACGGAATGATTACTTGTTGCATGTCACATTCATAGTTTTTACTTGACTTCCAGTCCCCGACAATGCATTCCTTTGATATTTTGCCATTATACTCGTTTGACGTAATTTTTGGCACCTCCTCCTAACCTTCTTACCTTCTTCCGATGGCATAACCATACCGAACCGATCTCACTCATCCGCGCCTATCGACTAAGCCTGACAAATATTTCGAGTTCCACTCATTTCATGCCTCGATCTCTCAAATCAGGTATGATGTATGCAGAAAAATGGAAGTCGCGGTATATTATTATCTGAATTAGGAAGCCTTCATCTACCCGGTGTTTTTGTGTAAATAAACGCTATTTTTAAAATTTTCATTTCGGGGTTTGTGTTCCCACCATATATAATTCAAAACAATTTCTTGTCGTTCCTTCAAGTTTGGTTTATTCAAGTTAAGTTGTTGAGATACAAACATGTTGTTTAAATCAGTCTTATCTACAGCAGCTGCTGCTCTCTCTTTATTGAACACTGCTAGCGCCGAAGACTTACCTGCCATCGAAATCGTTGGTAACAAGTTTTACTACTCTAACAACGGATCCCAATTCTACATTAAGGGTATTGCTTACCAAAGTGATGTTGCTAACTCGACAGACACTGAATCATTTGTTGATCCTTTAGCTGATGCTTCTGCATGTAAGAGAGATATCCCATACTTGCAAGCTGTTGATACCAATGTGATCAGAGTCTACGCTTTAAACGCCTCCTTAGATCACACTTCTTGTATGCAACAACTTCAAGACGCTGGTATCTATGTTATTGCTGATTTATCTGAACCAGATTTATCCATCAATAGAGATGATCCACAATGGAATATTGATTTATTCAACAGATACGCTGAAGTCGTTGATGATTTCCACAATTACACTAATATCTTAGGTTTCTTTGCCGGTAACGAAGTTACTAACAATGCTAGTAACACCGAAGCTTCTGCTTTCGTTAAGGCTGCTATCAGAGATACTAAAGCTTACATCAAGGAAAAGGGTTACAGAAGCATCCCAGTTGGTTACTCTTCCAATGATGACATTTCTATCAGAGTTGACTTAGCTGATTACTTTGCTTGTGGTGACGACGATGAAAGAGCTGATTTCTTCGGTATTAACATGTACGAATGGTGTGGTAAGTCTTCTTTCAAGACTTCTGGTTACCAAAACATCACTGAACAATACGCCAACTTAGGTATTCCAGCTTTCTTCTCTGAATACGGATGTAACGAAGTTCAACCAAGATTATTCCAAGAGGTTGGAACTCTTTATTCTGATGACATGACTGATGTTTGGTCTGGTGGTATTGTTTACATGTACTTCGAAGAAACCAATAACTATGGTTTAGTTACCATTGATGGTGACTCTGTTTCCACTTTATCTGATTACAACAACTATAAGAGTGAAATCCTCTCAATTTCTCCATCCTCTGGTAAGGCTAACAATGGATCTGCATCTGCATCTGCTACTTCCTGTCCTTCTATTGGTGCTAATTGGAAAGCTTCTACTGACTTACCACCAACTCCAGATCAAAGCATTTGTGACTGTATGGTGAACTCTTTATCTTGTGTTGTCAGCTCTGATGTTGATGAAGAAGATTACGGTAAATTTTTTGGTAATATCTGTGGTGAAGTTGACTGTAGCGGTATTACTGCTAACGTATCAGCTGGTCAATATGGTGCTTACTCCATGTGTAACTCCAAGGATCAATTAAACTTCGTTCTTAACTTATACTACATGAAGGAAGATAAATCCAAGTCTGCTTGTGACTGGAATGGTTCTGCAACCTTAGCTGGTAGCTCTTCCACTGCATCTTCTTGTTCTGCTATCTTAAAGTCTGCTGGTACTGCTGGTACTGGTGCTGTTAGCGGTTCAATTGCTACCTCTAGAGCTGCCACTGCTACCGGTTCCGCCACTGGTTCCGGCTCTGGCTCTGGTTCTAGTACTTCAGGCTCAAGCTCAAGTTCCAGTACTTCCTCTAAGGGAAGTGGTGCTGCTAAGCAAGTTTCAATCGACTCATATGTAAACTACTTAGCAATTGCTGGTTCAATGATCTTTGGTACTGGTTTATTATTTGCTTAAATCCATTAATGTAATTAAGTTTTTGTGGTGAATTGTTTTTTTTCAACTAATCTCTATAGAAAAAAATATACTTGCGTTTTTTAATGTATTTTATATTAACGATGTAGATTATTATTTCAGGATATCAAGACTTATTTATGAGCTAGTTCTTCACATAATTTCTTGGACAATTTTTTAGTTAAACAAGACCTCGATTTGCGAAATTTAATGGGCTCCTAATAGTTCGCAACGCACATTATATTTTTCTGCCAGGGGACAAAATCTAATCTCAACTTGATTGTTACTATGAAGGTGTCCAAAACCATTTACCCACTCTTTTCGAATGTGTAAACAATTGTCCATTATAGAATGTACCTGCATCGCGCTGATGCTTTACAAGTAGTTTTGGACAAATATGTATTCATACAATAAGTATTAATTGTTATAAAAGAGGCGGTGGGTGAATTAGATAAAGTATGTCTAACTGAAAAGATTGAGAACACGGCTTGCAAAACTGTATGTGGTTTTAGAATGATTTTGTGAAACGATAATGCCAAGAAATAGTGAAGAAGGTGGCGCATATACTACGCCTACCATGTCTATGCAAATCTTATCTTGTAAATATCTGAGTTAGCTAGAAAAAGATCGTGAACCTATGGTAATCATAGCTACTATATTCTATTGACTTAATTATAATTTATATAATTCGACAATTGTCTAATTAGCAACAAATATTATCCCTCGTTCTTGCTAAGTTCAAACCTGAAATTACAGAAATAAGAGGTGCTACCATAAATTTAAAACACGAAATCATAGCCACAAGATAAACAGGTAGTTTCGCAGAACCCTAAAAACTTCATTTGAGACTCCTTAGTATTATTAGAAATTTCTGAATTTGAATTATTCTTATTTTGAGCTAGGAAGAATATCTGTAGTTGAAATTCTCTAAATAGTTTTTTGATTAACTAAAATCTTTTGACACATTTTATAAGTTCCAATCATCTATTTTAATCTGAAATAGCTAATCTGAAGAATATACTATGAATCACATTGCAATAACACTTAAAAAAAAAAAATACAATTATCATTTATTTCCACGCTACTGGACTCTTTGCGTAATAAAGAGACCACTGAAATTGTATCTAAGCATGAGATATTGTAGGAGTTACTTTTTAAATTTATTAAAACAAAAATAGAAAATATTGTACTTAAATTTATATTTCAATTGTTGATAAAAAAAATACCTTGCGTGGTGATTTATTTTGCAATCTTTATGCTTTACATTTCAAAGGATATTACTGCTGCCTCCACAAAGCGGTGGCATCCGTCCTCTAGCCCTTAGCATGTCATAATAACCTGTCTGTGTGGCTGGCCCTAATCTCACATATAACGGGTGACCGTCGTAAACATAAGTGTTTGTTTCCGTCATATTTTCTATCATTGATAAATTACTAAAATGAGTGAAGTCAACACGAGCTTCAATATAACAGTCTTCTATTTGTTTCTTCAATTCAGAGTTATCAATATTATTGTCCATTTGGTACCCGATACCCATTAAGTTATTATCTTCTACGACTAATGTGATATTAGGAAAGTACTTCTGAGTACAATTATATAACTTAGCTAAGTCATGGTTAACATCGTCCACATTATTGTAAACTGCAGCGTAGTAGTCCCATTCCCAGGCTATGATTGTTCTGAAAATCCATAATGTAATTGTGATAAATAAAAGCATTGTAAAAAAATATACTTTAAAATCCACTCTTAGATAATACAAGGGTATTATTACCTATTATGGAATATATAGGAATCCTTCCTCTTAGAATGATCTCTTAAAGTTGACCCTGTATAAGAGACATGTAAATTAGGGCAATACTAAGTGAAGAGAATGGTTTTTTCTTCTTTCTTGTAAGTGTTGGTGTCTGCAGTATATACAATGGTAATTGTCAGAAAAAGGGAATGAACATTCTTTTTCGTAAAAAAAAAGGAACTATTTAAAGAAGCAATTGAATGATCTATAGTCGTGCCACTCTAAAAGAGATTTCACCACCAATGATTCTAAATATGGGGGAATCACCAAAGATTTTGACATCTTAGTATATTTATTAAAATAAACTTTAAATGCTCTATACATCCCCGTTCCCATTCGAGGATATCGATCTTTTCAGCATTATATACTTTGATGTTCATATTTCTTGAAATCCTATAGTTAGCCTACTTCCCTAAGCTATCGCACTCAAAATCATCTTCTATGCAACCCCACCATTCATATTAATTCTGATCTCGTATAATCATCCAGACATGGCCACATTAAGGGCTCACGGAAAGATAGATCAAACGTTCCCACTTTAGAAGTCAAAATCGTACTTAGATCTCCCCATCTTTCATCATTACAATCCTACACGCTCTAAGAATTTGAGAAGTGGTTTAACTATTATTAACTCTGAAACACTTATACTGTACGTTAAATAGCTTTTTGCTTTATTACTTCAACCGCAGCTGGTGAATTTCGGCTACTAAAGGATCTTCGAATCTTGTGAGATCTACTTCTATAAAACAGGAACTTATAATCTTGAGCTAACGTAGAAGATGTTAGATAACTGATGGTTCCTCAAGATTATTCTTCCTGAAGATCTTGCTTAACCTATTGAATCAGTCGGTAATCTTGAGTCTTTTAATCACCTAGTCTTCCTTAATTAACAAAAATGAAAAAAAAACTTATTAGAAGTCTGTCTGGAATTTCTTCCTTCATGATAGGCCATAGCTCCTATTATATCATTTACTACTTATGCTATTAATCTTGTTCATAGTAAGGACAGGATAAATACGTATTCTCGAGTCTGTTCCAATTTTATATCATATGAAAGGCTGCTAAAATTTTCGGCAAAAAAAAAATATTACATTGAATGGAAGTAACGTGGCCCTATTTAAAATTTATCTAGAAACTAAGGCAGTTTGTAATGAAAACTTGCATTTTAGATAGAAGGCATAGTTACAAGTAAACTTCTTGACAAATTCTAACTCTACATTGCCTGTCTTTAACTATCAGGAAATTTATTTTGTCTATGTAGTATGAAATAAATACTCGGTGATAGAAAACTATTATGCATGAAAATAAAACGGATAACCGTTTACATTAACGACATATTGATTAAGTAATTTACATTATGTTCCCAACATTTCTATATAAACTACTATAATGTTCAATAAAGTCATAAATTGAAATATGAGCGAATATTTCGCCGATAATTCGGCCTCATATAAAGATAGCTTGATTTAGGATTATTTATGTATGACTCTCAAAGATAAAATTTAGTAAAAGAGTGGCAACACTAAGTTATTATAAGTTAGATTAGATGAGTTTAGATTACATTTGGTGGAAAGAAGCTACGGTATATCAGATATGGCCAGCATCATACAAAGATTCCAATGGTGATGGAGTTGGTGATTTACAAGGCATTATATCTACCCTTGATTACTTGAAGGAGTTGGGCGTTGATGTTGTTTGGTTAAGCCCTATGTATGACTCTCCTCAAGATGATATGGGATATGATATTAGTGATTATCAGAAAATTTATCCAAAATATGGGGACATGAAAGATATGGATCAATTGCTCGATGAAATCCACAAGAGAGGAATGAAGTTAATTTTGGATTTAGTTGTTAATCATACATCCTCGGAACATGAGTGGTTTAAGGAATCAAGATCATCAAAGACTAACCCAAAGAGAGACTGGTATGTATGGAAACCTCCTAGATACGCGGAAGATGGAACTCGGTTACCTCCAAATAATTGGGGTTCTTATTTCTCTGGGTCTGCTTGGGAGTATGATGAATTGACAGACGAATACTATTTAAGATTATTTGCTAGAACTCAGCCAGATCTCAATTGGGAAAACGAAGAAACTAGAAAAGCAATTTACGACAATGCTTTGACTTACTGGTTTGAAAAAGGAGTTGATGGTTTCAGAGTTGATACTGCTGCCATGTATTCCAAAGATCAAAGATTCCTAGATGCGCCAATTGTTTTCCCTGATCTTGAATATCAGCCATGTCAAAAATGGCATCTTGATGGACCTAGGGTCCATGAATTTCATAAGGAAATATTCTCTAAAATTAGTTCTAAATATGATGTTATGATGGTTGGTGAATATGGCCATGGTTCAAGAGAAAAAGCTCTTCAATATGTAAGCGCAAAAGAAAACGAATTGAATATGTTGTTTCTATTTGACGTTGTGGAAGTTGGCTGTGTTAAAAATGATAAATTCAGATATAATGGATTTCAATTAACTGATTTTAAAAAAGCTATTGAAAATCAATCTAAATTCTTCGAAGGAACAGATGGCTGGTCTACGGTATTCATTGAAAATCACGACCAAGCGAGAAGTGTTTCTAGATTTGGTAATACTTCTGAGTACTTAACTAAATCTGCTAAATTACTTGCCATCTTAGAATGTTCCCTTAGAGGTACACTTTTTATCTACCAGGGTCAAGAAATTGGTATGACCAATCTTCCAAGAGAATGGTCCATAGATGAATATCTTGACATTAACACCATAAACTATTACAAACAATATAGAGAAATACATGGAAATGAACCTGATTTTAAAGAAAAGGAAAAAAAATTAATGGATACAATCCATTTACTTGCAAGAGATCATGCTAGAAGCCCTGTTCAATGGGACTCATCTGAAAATGCTGGCTTCTCTACCGGTAAGCCATGGACGAGAGTCAATGATAATTATAAGGAAATCAATGTTGCATCTCAAGTTAAAGATCCTAAGTCAGTTTTATCTTTCTGGAGAGAATCTTTGAAGATCAGAAAGAAATACAAGGATTTGCTTATTTATGGTTCATTTGAAATTTTAGATAGAGACAACCAAAAGGTATTCACTTACTTGAAGGTCAATGGTAAAGATACTGCTTACGTAGTATTGAATTTTTCCAATGAGTCAGTTCCTTTTGAGAAGCATGCTGAAGGTGATTTCCACTTGGTACACTCTAACGTTGATAACGTAGTAGAACAAACGTTATCTCCTTACGAAGGAAGAATTTATGTAGTATCTTAATAATGATATTTAGTACGTGAATGTAAATCAAAATAGATTATATACTTCTTGTTAATAATAGTACGGTCGATTTCTAGAAAACAATTTAAATAAGTACGTACTAACATTACTTTAAAAGATATTGCTTGTATTCCGACGGTAATCCTTCATCAATTTTATTATAGCCATTGAATTTATAGAAAGTCATACTAATTAGATCGATAAGACTATTCCTAAGCTGTAGTTCAAGCAAGTTGTTCTGAATTACTATAATTATACAAAAACAGGATTATCTTAACAATATTTAGCACTACAACGGAGGATATAAGTTCTACCTTTATTGAAATGTTGTAGAGTTCATGCATACAGTATTTTCATCTCGCGTTATCTCAAGTTATATACATGCATCAAGAATGCATGATATGTGGGCAAATATCATCCGGAACCGCGTTTCCGAAATTAATGAAATGAAAGACACGGCAAAGTAAGAAGCACCTTATTTGTAATAATTGAGTTCATTTCTCTAGTGAGATGAAATATGATAACCAGAAACAGAAAATTAGTTCCTTTAAATTCGAGGAAAAGGGCGTCTGCTGCGTATGTTGTCCTTGGAAAAGTTTCTCAGGAATTATGTTACTAACAGAAAAGTAGGTGTGATAGATGTAGAATTAAAAAAATAAAGTGCATAGGTGGTGTACCATGTGAAAAGTGTGTTAGTAGTTCTTCGGACTGTGAAATAACCTCTAGTTGTTCACCTAATAGTCCTGACTATAAGTAAGTAAGCTTTGAACTTAATGTATGATAATGAACTAACCATTTAGTGAAAAATATAAGGCACTTAAATCATATAATATTAAATTGGAAAGAATATTGCAGTTTCTCTATCCAGGCTTAGAGTTATCTTATTTACGAAATAATGTTGATACTTTTGAGAAAAATATTTGTATTAATATTGCTCAGGTAGCAGATGGTCAGCTTTTCTCTAATCTGGTAAATGACAGGAAAATACCCACACCAGATGCACATGGAGAATTGCAATCTCTTAAAAATGTAAGTACCCTGTTTGTTACAAGTACTGACAAGAGTTTTCTTGAATTTATAGAAAAGTCGGATAGTAATCTCTACGTGGAACAATTCCCTTCAAATGGAGATGCTATTGATCATAATCATTTATTTGTCACTACCTCATTAGTTGAAGATTCGCTTAACGTATTGCCCTCAGATAAAGAAATTCTTTATTTAGTTGATGTTTTTTTGAAGGTATGTGAAACAAATTATTTTTATATTCATCCATTAAATTTTTACAACGAGTTAAATGATTATTTAGATATGAAACGTTCTAATAATGTGAAGTATTTGAGTGAGCATTGGAATTTTTTGGTTGTTCTTTTAGGAGTATTAGCAATAGCTTCTGGATTTGACTACATTGCCGAAAGCTCGTCAGTCCCAGAAGCATCAAGGAACTGCGCTCTTCATCCAGGATTTAAATTTTACAAAAAAGCATTACCATTCATAGGTGCAATTATAAATAACTGCAATGCAGATAGCGTTCAAGCACTTTTGCTAATAGGCGTGTTTATGACTACAAATAAATATGATGATATTTCCAGTATTGTCCATCAAGGTTATATATATATATATATATCAACCGAGCTAGCTATATCTAACAAGTTGCATCTCATGGAGACATTTAAGGATTGTCCTTTAAGTGTACAGGAATTTTATAGCAGGATATGGTGGACATGCTATAGTTTAGAGAGGTTACATGGAATTAGGTTTGGAAGAGCAGAGGTAATAAAGATTGATGAAATTTCAGTAGGTTTACCAGCTGATGTGGCTGCTCTTCGAAAGAGAGATGGAAGCTCTAATTATTTGAATCAAAAATCTTTGATCCAATTAACGTTTATATTTTGTGAAATATCTTCTTCAATTTATAATCTAAACAATACTGGAGATGCAGCAAAGTTGATAACATTAGAATCTAGTGTTATAAAATCCATATTTATAAAATTGGAATCTTGGAGAGATAAACTACCTGCGAAATGTAGTCGCATTTCAAATCCCGAAGACCCCGCATATAGATCCAATATGCATTTACAGTTATATTACTTATTAGCTAAAATTCATACTGGAAAACCTTTTCTATTATACAAAGTGGAAAATATTGAAAGATTGGAGAAACAAGAAAGAAATGAGGCTGCATTTGTTGATCATGTTACTGCAATATGCATTGATGCAGCATATAGTACCATAGAAATGCTTTCAATGCTTGAACAGAATGGCAAGCTTGCAGTCTATTCCAAAACAGATTTAAGCTTCTGTATTTTGAGCTTATTTGTAATTATTAGTTTTACAAAAATAGACAAATCGTCAAGTACGTTACTCTTTTTAAGACGAGGTCTACGAATATTAAGAAAGTTGTCACGTGGCTCACAAAGTGCAAATGTTATTTTAGTTCGCTTATTAAAATGCCAAATATTAACAGACATTCTTGATGAACAACAAAGTAAAACTGATGATTATAGTTCTGCGCACATACTTGGAGTAAATAATTTTATTGACTCTTTTCCTGAAAAAGATATAAATATAGATGCTACGAACTTTCAATTACATGAAGGAATCGAAAACTTGAAAATTCCAGGAAATCTGTTTCCTAGTGACCTTTTCAAGATTGATTTCAAAGACCTTATAGGTGAAGTAGATTTTGAGAATTTTGACCTCTAGTATGCAAATTATGCTTAAATTCATGTCTTCAAAAGATATTTTTTGTTCAAATCCAATGACTTTATGACGTATGATAATTATATATATATAACTTTGATAATTATATATTTAACTCAATTGATATATCTTAGATAAACTAGATTTCTATATATCATCTTCTTTTTTTTGTAACATTTTCAATTTTCAATATCAGTTTTGATGTTAGAACAGGAACTATAATAAATTCTACCATCTTTCATGACAAATTCTAAATATTTCTCTGGCTCATCAAACACTGTTATATCGTTCAAAGGATTTTTACCAAGCATAAGTATATCCGCTAAATAGCCTTGTTTTATTTGACCGATCCTGTCAGCAACCCTAATCATCTCGGCAGGACTGACAGTTGCAGATTTCAAAATATCGTGGGCGCTTTATACTTCTCCTCGAATAAAACATTCTTGTGTTTGGTATCCAACTAATGGACCAAGCAAATCTGAACCATAGCACAACTTCACCTCATGCTTTTTAGCAAGTAGCAAAGAATTAAGACCATCTTTCAACACTTGGTGGTTCTTTTTTTGCGATTCAGGACTAAGCAAGGAACGAAATTGATCAGATGCCATTATGTGATATGTCACCAACGTATGTGTCAAATAGCATCCTTTTTCGGCCAACATCTTGGCACTTTCCTCATCTAATAAGTTCCCATGCTCAATTACTCTTACTCCATTTCGCAAACAACGCTTTATACTTTCTGGAGTATAGGAGTGTGCAGTGACATATGTACCTAATTGTTCAGCCACTCTGACTATTGCTCGCATTTCATCATCACAATATTGCAATTGGGAAATCTTATCACTAGGTGATGCTACTCCTCCTCCAGCCATAATCTTAATAAAATCAGCTCCTCTTCTTAATTCTTCTCTAGCTGCTTTGTAGCATTTATGTATATCATGCTTGGAAAAGACAATTGGCAGTTTTCAATACAGTAAGTGAGACCCGATTTATTTTTCAAAATTTTCATGTTCCATTGATAAAAAAAACATTATTTTGATATACGTGTAAACCTCAGTGACATACAACAAATAGCCAAATGTAAGATCTGTGTATAAGAGTGATTTTTTTGAAACAAGGGGTAAGTTATTAAAGCTTTAGTTTAGGGCTAGATATATATTCATCTTTTTGGGTTAAATTGGAACTTGTCTATATTACGTAGTTATAGCCTAACATTCTTTGATATTGATATTTTTTTCATTCTTACTCAATTGACCGTTAAAAAGAAGGATATTATGGAATATAGATTTATCGTCTGCAATTAGTTGTAATCATTATTATGATAAGGTTAGTGAATAGAGAAATCCATAAATGAGTCTTTGGAAACTAGTCAAATCTGATGTTCTTTATAAAGATCATGTATAGAAAGTAAGGAAAACAAATTGCACTACTTACCTTGGTAAGAAGTAATTTCCGATAATAGTCTTCCTCAAGTTATTGCACTTTAGCTTCCAACAGGCGAAGTAAATTGATCGTATTGAAATTCCAAAGTAGAAGGTCTTTTATAATAGAAAGGGATAAATTGGTTGTTTGTAGTACTAAGCAATATCTTAGTATTCCATATGAGTAAGGATTTTGTTAAGTCATACTATACCTGTGGTTATATGATCTCGCAAGATATTTTCTGTGCATATTTTGGTAACCTTACAATCGGCTTGGTGTACTGTATATAATAATACTGTATATAATGAATATTATATGTTATCGTTATTGTATCAAACTAACTAATTGGTTTAATAGGTAAAATAATTTTGCTTTTTAAGTAGACATGAAAACTTATTTTAGACTAAAATTTATTCATTTTGATAGTCGTTGACTCCCCCCTCTCTCTACCAATCAATACTCTCTTATTCTACTGATAGTATATCTTGTTTCCTATATATTAACGAATTCAGTTCATAAAATAGGGTATATATAAGGAATATCCTCTGTTTAACCTTCATTTGAAGATTTTTGGTCCCAATTTATTGTTACACAAAAAGTACATCAAAAATCGAGTAACATGGCAACACTTGATGGATGGAATACTACTTTGGGAGACTATTGTATCTACATATATTTTTTTAACGACAACCAATGAATAGCATACTTGTCCCAATTATAGGGAAAATTTCTTAGAAAAAAACCCAGAATAAGCTCAAATCATTAAAATCATTATTTTATTCTTGGCCACAAAATAATATTGGAAGTTCAAAAAAACTCCTATATCGGTAACTTATCTTTTAGGGAAACCAGACTTACTATGACCCACTTTTATTAATATCATGTATAAATATCCAGTGTGCGTAACATAGAGTTTATTGAAAATTGATTATGATTTTACATTGCAAAACTTTTAATATCTATACGGAAAAAGTGGGGTAAAAAAGAAACAAAATTCGAGGGTAGGTTATACTGTTTGTACATTTTTGTACCACTTTTTTTCTAGCTTAAACACATTAATACTTAACGATTTTGAAATAAAGAGACTTATATTCGTCTACAAAAACTTCCTAATGTCGCCGGAATATCTTAATAGACAATCGGCTATGTTTTGCCGATTAGTTATTGCATGTCATTACCTCATAATTCCCCCACACTAGCGCTAATATTCTCGTTGTAAAACTCGCAAAAACTATATCGCAAAAATATTTTCGGGAAATTATACTACATCGTAAGGCAAACTAAGATATGTTCGAAGATATATAAAAGACTGAAATCGACCAAAATTGAAGATTAATTCAGAAAATAAATTGTATAATCAGTATAAAAAATGACTTTGACAGGACAAAAAATAGCTCGCCACTGGTGGAAAGAAGCATCCATTTACCAAATATATCCAGCATCTTATCAAGATTCTACTGGAGATGGTGTTGGTGACCTTAAAGGTATCACCTCTCGTTTAGACTACATCAAAGATTTGGGTGTTGATATTGTTTGGTTGAACCCTTGTTTCGACTCACCACAAGTTGATATGGGTTATGATATTTCAGACTATAAGAAAATCTATGAACCATATGGTACTTTAGAAGACGCCGAAGAGTTAATTAAAGGAGTTCACGATCGTGGTATGAAGATCTTAATGGATTTAGTCGTTAACCACACTTCTGACCAACATGCATGGTTCAAGGATTCTAGATCAAGTATTAATAGTGCTCACCGTGACTGGTACATCTGGCGTAAACCTAAGTATGATGCTGAAGGAAACAGACAACCTCCTAATAATTGGCTCGCATTTTTTGGAGGAAGTGCATGGGAATATGATGAAGCCAGTGGAGAATATTACTTACATCTTTTTGCCAAGGAACAACCAGACTTAAACTGGGAATGTGAGGGTGTACGTAATGCTGTCCACGATATTGTTAGATTTTGGTTGGACAAGGGAGCAGATGGATTCAGAATGGATGTTATCAATTTCATTTCTAAAGATCAACGTTTCCCTGATGCTAAGGTCAAGACAGGTAGAAAATACGAACTTGGTGATGAGTATTTCGCTTGCGGTCCAAAATTACATGAATACTTGAAGGGCCTTGGGGATATTTTAAAGGAATATAACGCTTTTAGTGTTGGTGAAATGCCTTGTGTTCATGACCCAACTGAGATTATTAGAGCAGTTGGAGGTAACCGTGGTGAATTAAACATGATTTTCAATTTCGAACATGTCGATATTGATCATGGTTCTGAAGGTAAGCTTTACTCTTCTAGAAAATGGCCACTTTCTGATTTATACAAAATTGTCAATAAATGGCAAGAATTTATGCAAGAAAATGATGGATGGAATGCATTATATTTAGAAAACCATGATCAACCACGTTCTGTGTCTAGATATGGTAATGACTCAGATGAATTCAGAGTTATCAGTGCTAAGATGGTTGCAAACTACCTTGCATTCCAACAAGGATCATTATTTGTTTACCAAGGGCAAGAACTTGGTATGAGAAATGTTCCAAGATCATGGGATATCTCCAAATACAGGGATCTTGAAAGTATTAATCACTTCAATGAAGTTGTTAAGGCTGATAGTACACCTGAAGAAATCGAAGATGTTATGTACAACATTAACAAGGTTTCAAGAGACAATGCTAGAACTCCTATGCAATGGGACAATACTACTAATGGAGGATTCACTTCTGGAACACCATGGATAGGATTAAACGAAGATTACAAGTCTGTAAATGCTAGCATTGAAAGTAAGGATCAGAAGTCTGTTCTCAGCCATTGGAAGAAAATCCTTAGATTAAGAAAAGAATTGAAGGACATTTTTATCTATGGTTGGTTTAAGATGTATACTAAACCTGAAGATCCTTCAGTCTTGGCTTACAGAAGAATTGGTGAAAACCAAGAAGTTTTAGTAGTCTGTAATTTTGATTCAAAACAAATAAAATGGACTCTTCCAGAGGGTTATGCAGGCTCAAAGGTCTTGGTTGCAAATTACGAAGACTTCAATGCTACAAACTCAGAAGTAGAATTGAGACCATACGAATCTGTCGTTCTTTTGAAATAAACAATTGAGTTTATTTGAACATTTAATCACAGTTAGATATGAATTGCTTATAGAACAATATTTATAGCTGGTTATATAATATTGAATGATTTTTATCAATAGTATAGTCAATAAAAGAATTATATACTGAAGAATATTCAGTAAGTATCTCGTTAATCCTTCACATGTGTTTAAATACGATAAATCCTTCTGTAATGACGATTTTATAAATTGTGAGAAAGCCACTTACTATCATAGAACCAATTTTCCTAAAGCAGTTTAAAAACTTTAAAGAAGATCAGCAACGGGCTCGTAACCATAATGATTTCGGAGAATCTTTAAAGGAACCGAAATAAATCTTAAACATAGAAATGTAAACTAATCTATATATCTTTTGAAGTTGCTTGCTTTAAAGGCTCTTGAATATTTAAAGAGAAAGTAAACATACAGATTATATGTAGTGAAAGTATAGAAAGTGAAGAGGTCTATGATGAGAATGTAATAGGAGGGATTAAGGGATTTTTTACTTCTGAGTGGTAAAGAACCTGGACTAAAAGTATTAGTAATTCATGCGTTTTAAACAAACGACAACGTAATGATTTAACATGTTATGCTCTATTAGTGAGCTGGTCATTACATATTTAATACCTCATAATCCCCCACAAAATCGCTTATATTTTCGTTATAAAATTCGCAGAAACTATATATCAATAAATTTGGGCGAATCTCACACAGAACCCCGCATTCTATAAAATCAATAAAATGAATCAATTCTGAAATATTAGTTTTATAGAAATTTTAATTCTTCATATAAGAAATGACATTAACAGGACAAAAAATAGCTCACCACTGGTGGAAGGAAGCATCCATTTACCAAATATATCCAGCATCTTATCAAGATTCTAACGGTGATGGTGTTGGTGACCTTAAAGGAATTACCTCTCGTTTAGATTACATCAAATCTTTAGGGGTGGACATAATCTGGTTGAGTCCTTGTTTCGACTCACCACAAGTTGATATGGGTTATGATATTTCAGACTATAAGAAAATCTATGCACCATATGGTACTTTAGAAGACGCTGAAGAGTTAATTAAAGGAGTTCACGATCGCGGTATGAAGATCTTAATGGATTTAGTCGTTAACCACACTTCTGACCAACATGCATGGTTCAAGGATTCCAGATCAAGTATTGATAGTGCTCGTCGTGACTGGTATGTCTGGCGTAAACCTAAGTTTGACGCTGAAGGAAACAGACAACCTCCTAATAACTGGGCTGCTGCCTTTGGAGGAAGTGCATGGGAATATGATGAAGCCAGTGGAGAATATTACTTACATCTTTTTGCTAAGGAACAACCAGACTTAAACTGGGAATGCGAAGATGTACGTAAAGCTGTCCACGATGTCGTAAGATTCTGGTTAGATAAGGGAGCAGATGGATTTAGAATGGATGTTATCAATTTCATTTCTAAGGATCAAAGTTTCCCTGATGCTAAGGTCAAGACAGGAAGAAAATATGAGTTTGGTGATGAATATTTCGCTTGTGGTCCAAGGTTGCATGAATATTTGAAGGGCCTTGGAGACATTTTAAAGGAATACGATGCTTTTAGTGTTGGTGAAATGCCATGTGTGGAAGATCCTACTGAAATCATAAAGGCAGTTGGAGGTAACCGTGGTGAATTAAACATGATTTTCAATTTCGAACATGTTAATATTGATCATGGACGTGGTGGAAAATTTTATTCTTCTAGAGAGTGGCCACTTTCTGATTTATACAAAATTGTCAATAAATGGCAAGAATTTATGCAAGAAAATGATGGATGGAATGCATTATATTTAGAAAATCACGATCAACCACGTTCTGTATCTAGATATGGTAATGACTCAGATGAATTCAGAGTTGTCAGTGCTAAGATGGTTGCCAATTTCATTACATTCCAACAAGGATCATTATTTGTTTACCAAGGGCAAGAACTTGGTATGAGAAATGTCCCTAGATCATGGGATATTTCCAAATACGAAGACCTTGAAAGCATTAACTTTTACAATGAAGTAATAAACGAGAAATCTACACCAGAAGAAATTAAAAAGGTCATGGAAAATATTAATAAGGTTGCAAGAGATAACGCAAGAGTCCCTATGCAATGGGATAGCTCTGCGAATGCTGGATTTACTTCTGGAACTCCTTGGATGCTGTTAAACGAGGACTACGAAAAAGTTAACGCTGCTTCCGAAGTTAAAGACAAAAATTCTGTTTTCAGTCATTGGCAAAAGATTCTTCAAATAAGAAAAGAATTGAAAGACATTTTTATTTATGGTTGGTTTAAGATGTATACTAAACCTGAAGATCCTTCGGTCTTAGCATACAGACGAATTAATGAAAATCAAGAAGTTTTAGTAGTCTGTAACTTTGATTCAAAACAAATCAAATGGACTCTCCCAGAGGGTTATTCAGGCTCAAAGGTTTTGGTCGCAAATTACGAAGACTTTAATGCTACAAGCTCAGAAATTGAATTAAGACCATATGAGTCTGTCGTTCTTTTGAAATAAATGTATTTATTTGAAGTTTTAGAAATGGTAAAATATGAAATTGATTATAGAATAATATATTTAGCTCGTAATATAATCTTGAATTTTTAACAATAATATTACACTATAAATACAGTTTGAGCAAGCTAGATATTATTATTGGAATCAGTGGTCAATTTACTTTAAGTTTTTTTGTAGATATAATACAAGATTTTATAATTTCTAGTCAAACTACCGATTTCGGAACAATTTATTTCGTAAGGTACTATGATACATTTTGCAAGTTAATATGCAGACATTTTTCCAGAGATTTTGCAGATTATGTTGAAAATTTTCATTATAATGCAAAATATAGCCAACGAGCATGCCCAGGAAGGAGAAATATTTTATGCAGGCGATCAGATAAAAATTGAAGGGCAGTCAAGCAAAAAGTGATTCTTG
Organism: Schwanniomyces polymorphus var. africanus; assembly: GCA_030563145.1. NCBI lineage: Eukaryota > Fungi > Ascomycota > Pichiomycetes > Serinales > Debaryomycetaceae > Schwanniomyces > Schwanniomyces polymorphus. The sequence continues at coordinate 137,223 of JAKUBG010000023.1, forward strand.
GCATTTGTAAGAAAAAAAAAGCAAGAACTGAAATCCATTGCGATATCGGAGGCAAAAGAGTATATAATCATGTTAATTGACCTACTAGCTGAAAAGTAACTTCGTCAATAATGATGGATATCAATGACTCAAAAAAATTAGAATTGAGTGCATCAATAAATTCAATGCAAATGTCATCTAAGGACTCTCTTGAGAGGGATGACAATTCCATCAACAACCCAATAAAACTGGAATTAAGTATATCACTGAACTCAAAAGAAAGGACAACAAAGGAGTCTTGGGAGGAACCTCTTGAGAAGAATGACAATTCCATCAATATTTCACAAAGGATGGAGTTAGGAGAATCGCTGGAATCAGAAGAAAAGAAATCAAAAGAAGCTCGGGAGGAATCTTATGAGACGAATGACAATTCTATCAATACTTTTGATGACTTAGAAGAACATAATAAGTATGTTTATCTGAATGCATGGAGTAAGAAGCTGCTTTATGTTGCATATGGAGTATTGATTTTAACAGCATTTGTAGAAACTTTTGCAAATAATTCGACCAGTTCTTTAGATTCATATGCAACATCTAGTTTCAATGAGCATGCTTTAATTGCAACCGTTGCTGTTGTATATAAGATCACCGCTATTTGTGCCTATCCGATTTTGGCAAAGATTGCAGACTTTTTAGGTAGAGCAGAAGGGTTTACATTATCTATGATCTTTTACACTTTGGCTTACATTTTATACGCAAGTTGCCAAAATGCAGATACCTATGTTTCAGCTGAAATATTTTTCGCAATTGGTAGAAATGGGTACAGAATTTTTCAACTTATATTCATTGCTGACACAACGTCTTTGATTAATAGAGGAATCTTATCTCAACTTCCTAACGCTATTGGGGCAATCCCATCATTATATGCAGGTTCATATGTTCAAGATGCATTTTTGGAGCACTCTACTTGGAGATGGGGTTACGGGTGTTTCGCAATTATCTTAGCAGCATCATGTTTTCCATTGGGTGGTATCATGTTTTATTTGGATAGAGTGGCTAAAAAAAGAGGACAAAAGAAAATTTACCAGATACTCGCCGATATTCCAAAGGATGCAAAATGGTATCAAAAGGCTTATCAAATATTTGTAATCGAATTAGATTTACCAGGTGGGATCTTGTTGTTATGTGGTTTTGCATTATTTTTTGTACCCTTCACAGTGACAGGGAAATCATCATCCTATAAATGGCACGAACCTAAATTAATTGTAATGCTTGTTTTAGGATTTTGCATATTCTGTGGTTTTCTTGTTTGGAATTCAAGATTTGCGAAAAAGCCTTTCGTACCTACCCAAGCGTTAAAGTCAAGGACTGTGGTTATTATTGTTGTATTGGTTGCTTTAGATTTATGTGAGAATTCGTCTTTTGCAACTTACTTTAAGACTGTATTACAAGTTGCTGGCTTTTATAGTGCTGGAGAAGCAACCAGAATTGATAACTCAAAGAAGGTTACTGTCGATATTTTCAACGTCTTCGGTGGGATCTTGATGAAATATACTAAGAGGTCAAAAATATATACTTTAATTGGGATTCCCATGTTGGTTTTGGGACATGGGTTATTAGTCTGGTTTATGAGAAGAGGTGACGGTGAAATGGCAAGCTATGCATTATTAGTTATGGCAGAAGTGTTTATCGGTTTTGGAAGGGGGATGTATCAATGTGCATTACAAGTAACAATCCAAGCAATTGCGGGGATTGAAGGGATTGCTATGTCCACTGCATTCTTTTTAGCTTTTCAGTCTATTGGGTCTTTGATAGGAAGTGCAATATCCGGAGGTATATGGAATACTATAGTCCTAAACAAGTTAGGTGCATATCTTCCTGTTGAAAATAAAGGAGAGGCCAAAAAAATTTACAAAAGTATTACAGTTGCAATGTCTTACGAAAAAGGAAGTGACGCTAGAAATGCAATTAATAAGGCTTACAGTGAAACCATTCAAATTATAGGGTGGACAGGTTTAGGCATCATTGCACCCATGCTAGTTTTAATGTTCTTTGTAAAAGAAGTGAAGTTATCTTGTGCAAAAGATATATATGATTCCCAAACTAGTGACGTCGAAATAGAAAATGAAGACGTAGAGAAAGAGTTGAAAGACAAAGAGGAAGAGCCAAGCAAATTCAAGGAATGGTATAGATCCTTCAGAATCCGTTCAAAATAAATGGTAAATTCAACTTGAAGTTTATTTCAATGAAGATAAAAAACAATTAGTTACATTTAATTACAAAATAATAGTTAGTATATACTTATCGCAAATTTTAGCATGATACTTATTATTTAATACAACAAAAGAGAAAGCGATGCAAATATGATCTAACTATTGATACGATATATTTTGTTACACTCTTTATAATAGTTCGACTCTTAATAGAATAATTACACTTTATAATAGTTAGAATGTTAATACACTCATATTATATTATATTTACTTATTGCATTATATAAGATTGACTACTTCATATCAAGTTCGTATCCTAGATACAAATCCGATCCTAAATACCCCTGAGAGCAACGTTCCATAATGCATTAATTTCATTTTTCATGCATCATAAATCTCTCATCACTTGATCTCTCATTGGTACTACGTCACATGCCACATCAAATACTCTGTGATACCTCTTCCGAATCTGGCTGTCAAAGAACTAGAATCTAAATAAGTGTAGGCGATACACGTGCCCGTTACACCGATTTCCACACCTAAAATTATTATTAGGAAATTCATTAAAAGCTTTGGCTCATTTCAACATTATGTCTAATCGAGTTTATATGAACAGAAGAAATTTATTCTTGGGATAAGTAAATTGAAAGAAGGAATCTCTAGCTATTTATTAAAAAGCCCTAAATTATATAGATTATAAAATATACATGATGGCTATATACGTATACACTATTGCACTTAGTAGTTAAGTTGTAAAAAGACCTTCTTCATCGAGATGAAATATTTATATTTCTAATATAGGTATCATCATGAAATGGAAGCGGGACTGAAGATAAGGCATTATGCCTCCATTGGAATGATTACAGTAAAGTTGACTTACCCCTAATAACAAAATGCTTGGCAATAATTATACACAGGCGTTATTGCAATGTCAAAAAAAATAAATTAAGGAACTAAGTAACATGACACAATTATTAGGAATATGTGATGAATTCTTATCTTCTATTGGATTCTCTGAGCGGAGTAATTTGATTATTATAAATATTTTGTATTAAACAAAGAGGGAATTTAATCAACTGCTTCAGGATGATATACGAAAAAAAAATATTCATTACAGTCCATATTTGGTACTGATGTTTCTGGCCCATGCTTAAGGTAAACCTTTGAGGCTTAAATATATAAATAGCCTTAAACTCTATTATATTTTTTACTATTTTAATAGTATATAACTAGTAGAATAGACATTCAAAATACTATATTCTTCAAAAAAATGGTTTGCAGTTTGTTTAATTACGGTGTCGGTGTGGGAATTGCTGACGTAGAAATAGTAATACCAGCCTCAAGTTACTCACCATATGTCAATATTGGTGATTTATACCAATTTGAAGGAGGCGTTGCATGTGCTGAAAGCTTCTATTACTCAATTAACGAATTATCTTCAACTATAGTTTATGTTACCAGCGCTGATGGGCTCTCATACACTGACTTTAGATTTAGCTCTTTTCCGTATAAGACTGTTGTGCAAACTTCAACTCTTACGCTGAATGGCCAAGAATATCCTTTTACTGGTGCAGAAGTATTAGGCGTCACGGCGGCCTCAGGTTCTAGAAGTGTGGCTAATCTAGCATTAACAGCCACTGATTCTTCTTTAGGGTCTATTTTGGTTAGTTCTCAAGCGACTGCTTCTTCGGAAAGCATTTCAGAAAGTCTTTCAAATTCCGTAAGTACATTTTCTAACAGTCAAATAATAAGTAGTATTCCTACTTCACAGTTGCTTCAGACTTCATCAGATTTACAAAGTTCATATTCCAGTTCTTCTGAGGGAAAATCAACTTCAAAGAAGTCCTCAATCGTTTCAACTATGACAGGAAGTAGTGCTTCTGAAAGTGTAACTAATACGAAGGCTTCTTCTTCAGGCATTTCTTCAACTCAATCAAACGTTGGTATCTACAAAATAGTTCCTACTACTCCTCTTGTTTTAGTAGCTGCTCTAATGCTTTTGTAGATGGCCAGTGACATAAAGACTTTACTATTTTCATTTTCTAGAGTTTAATATACATTATGAATAATAAGAAACGCAAAATATAAGAAGTTCTTCTAATATTTTGTATGTCACTTACACAGTACTAATTTATATGAATAATCAATTGTAAACTAAGGATGTAATTGCTGCAAAATTTCAGGTGCGGTATGAATCTTAGAGCCATTAAAAAAAGAAAATCATTTATTTTTCTTACATATTGGGCCGATTTTTATGAGTCTATTGAAGTGCTGAACAAAATCAAGCTTTTCTTGAAAGTAAAACTAAATAAATTATCATCATACGGTTTTTACGAAGTATTTTGGAATATTAAATTTACAACATGTATATAGATTAAACACATGTTATGAAGAACATTCGAAAACTCACTACGTAGATATCCTATTTATTATAGAGCTTAACTAACAAGATATATCCTACCCTCATAAGGAGTTAAGGTAGATTCATCAACATTATCAACATTAGAATGGATTAATTGTAAATCACCTTCAACAAGTTTCTCAAATGGTAACGATTCGGCAGAGAAGTTCAAGACAACATAAACAGAATCGTTATTATGCATCTTCACAAAGGTGAAAACCTTAAGGTTATCCTCATCCAATACCTTGTATTTACCATAAATAAGTAAATCTTTATATTCCTTTCTAATCTTTAAAGACTTCTTCCAGAAAGATAACAAAGAGTTAGGATCATCGACTTGTGATGCGACATTGATTTCTTTGTAATTGTCATTAACTCTAGTCCATGGTTTTCCAGTAGTGAAGCCAGCTTGTTCTGAAGAATCCCATTGTACAGGACTTCTAGCATGATCTCTGGCAACCAAGTTAATAACATCCATCAATTTTTCTTCCTTTTCTTTAAAATCTGGATCATTGCCATACTTTTGTTTGAACTCTTTATAATAGTTTACAGTATTAATATCAAGATATTCGTCAATCGACCAGTCTCTTGGAAGATTAGTCATACCAATTTCTTGACCCTGGTAGATGAAAAGGGTACCAGTAAGGGAGACTTGAAACAATGCAAGTAATTTAGCAGATTTAGCCCAGTATTTTGAAGTGTTACCAAATCTTGTAACGGATCTTGGTTGATCATGGTTTTCAATAAAGACAGTAGACCAACCATCACTGTCTTCAAAGAAGATAGATTGGTTTTCTGTAGCCTTTTTAAAATCCTTTAAATCAAATCCCTTGTATCCAAAACTAACACCTGGAATACTTCCAAGGGTAACTATATCAAATAAGAACATCATATTCATTTCCTTTGCACTAGCACCGACGTATTTTAAGGCATCTTCTCTAGAGCAACCACCTACCTCTCCAACAGTCATAACATCATATTTAGAAGTAACTTGTGCAAACATCTCTTTATGGAACTCATGGATTCTTGGACCATTATCAGTCCAAATTCCAGGAGGCTGATATTCGGCGTCTGGAATAACAATTGGTGCATCTAAGAATCTTTGATCTTTAGAGTACAAACCAGCAGTATCAATTCTAAAACCATCAACACCCTTATCAAACCAATACTTCAAAGCTGTATCATAAATCGTCTTTCTAGTTTCTTCATTTTCCCAGTTAAGATCTGGTTGAGTTTTAGCAAATAATCTTAAATAATATTCATCGGTCAACTCATCATATTCCCATGCTGAACCTGAAAAATGAGATTTCCAATTATTTGGAGGTAACCTTGTACCATCTTCAGCATACTTTGGTGGCTTCCATATATACCAATCTCTCTTTGGGTTAGTCTTTGAGGATCTTGATTCTTTGAACCATTCATGTTCAGAGGAAGTATGGTTGATAACTAAATCTAAGACCAATTTCATTCCTCTATTATGTATTCCTTCGAGTAATTGATCCATATCATTCATGTCACCATACTTTGGATAAATTTTCTGATAATCACTAATATCGTATCCCATATCATCTTGAGGAGAATCATACATAGGACTTAACCAAATGATATCAATACCCAAATCCTTTAAGTAATCTAAAGTGGATATGATACCTTGCAAATCACCGAAACCATCGCCGTTAGAATCTTTGTAAGAGGCAGGCCAAATTTGATACACGGTAGAATCTTTCCACCAAACGTAGTCAATAGTCATTCTTGTTAATACTATCCGTATGGAAAATTTTAACTTTTTAGATTCTACGTCATATTTAAATACTCCTTAGCTCCCCCTAAATTCAGCAGGAGCTAAATTCAGCAGGAGCTAAGGAGTCTGCAAATTGCGAGTTGCGAGAAATGAAACGAAAGTATCAACGATTATTTTTGCGCATAGGGGATATCTCCACAAAAATTACTTCATTGATGTTATATTTCGTATATGTTGAGAAATTTATTATTTAGTCTTTCCTTCTTGGTATTTCTTGTTGAATTGTGGGGTAGGCGAGATGACGAGATGACAAATGGGACGAAATTCTCAACGATTATTTTTGCGTGAAGGGAATGTTTCCACATTTACACACTCGACCTAAATTAAGTCAATGATGTTATATTTCATATGCATTTGTGGGATATTTAATTTAGTGTCCATCTTTCATAAATCTCGCTTTTTTCATTGATCATTTGAGCCAATAGCCAATACCCCTGTATACATTTCTCGTAACTAGCATAATATTTTCGCAATATTACATTGATCTTAGATCTTTAAACTAAACAGCGATATTTCAAATAATAACTTTAAAAATATGTTCTAACAACTTCTATTTTAAGAATTGGATTACGTATCTATTTCTGTAACTATTTGGCAATGTGGTTACAGAAAAATTGTGTTTGTTAGATTGTTAGTACAATCATAAGTAAAATGCAATAGCTATTTACACCACCATAATATCTATCAAGTATCATTTTTCAGTATTTAAAAAAATTTTTATAAGGATGCAAAAGTTTGATGACTAAGAAATATGGCGAATTTAATGAAAAAAAAACAAGTTTATGTTGTTTCTACACATTGGCGGACTTGGTGAATGATCAAAAAAATGAAAATTCCTAAGTTTTATTAGCTTGCTAAGCAATACCTTGTATATAAAAATAAAGATTAATAAAAATTATCACTATTTAAAGAATACTCTTTTTAGATCACTATTATCTTTTTCCACTCGTTCATTTTTGGTAGAGAAAAACGAAAAGGAATAGTCGATAATATACACCTTTCCATCTTTAGAATAAAGAATGTTTCTCTCACTAACATCATTATGAATAATTCCATTCTTATGTATTATTTCTAACTGTTCAACAGCCTTTTGATACGTAGTTTCGTCTTTAGGCAACTCTACTGTATCGATATATTTAAAAATATTCGTCATTCCTTTCCTAAAGAAACCTCTCAGACAACAAAATGATAATTTTAACTGATCATGATCATATGCAATGGAATTGAATTTTGGATCTTTTTCCAATATCTTATAACATCTTCTTTCAAATTTGTAATTTTCTTCACATGCAAGTATCTTTCTTTTTCGAAGATTACTTTCTGTCGTTTCCTTCTTAAAAACATCATCATAGAGTAAAAAATCATCATTAGGATAATACCATGGATCATGAATTTTTATAACTACTCTATCGGCACTTCTGACTTCAGGATTCAAGAACTCAGATAAATAACTAGTTTCAATAGAATATACCTGACTGTAGCGATCATATCCATGTTTTAAAATATCAAATTTATTTTGAGGTACAATTATTTCCTTTGCTTTGATAGTGTCGCTTGGTTTCGAATAGTCAAATAAACTACTATTAATTGTATCATGTTTGGAGGAAGGTATATCGGAAAATATTGAACTAGTTTCTTCGCTACTGTCGTCTAAATATCTATGTTTCATGGTACCTTCCGCATCAGGCCCGTAACTTTGACTTAATTTACTGGGGGTAGCGGATTTAGTTCGCTTTGCATTCATACGATTTGCATATTCCTCGTCACTTAATCTACAATACTCAAGAAGATTAGTCATTTCCTCTTCTATCTCTTTGAGTCTATCCCCATCCACAATCGATTTATTAAAAAAATCGAGGAGAGCTTGTCTGAGGGTAACCTTGGATGTATGACAATTTTTAACAGTATAATTAATTGGAATATCTCTTGAATTCTGAATACTAGCCTTTTCTCCTGAATATTCATTTAAGTAAACTTTAGAGCGCTTCAAATCAATTTCAAGAAAAACAAATGTATAGGAATCTGTTAAAATACCTCTATTACATTTATGGCTCAACATGGCACATATTATCTGCCTTAGAAACTTATGCAAAGCTAAATCTTTTCTTGATATAGACTCTTTTTCTTCCTCAATATAGTCCTTAAATAAGTCCATCGGATTAAATTCTCCATGAGGACCATAATATTTCGGATAGATAGGAAACTGTTTGTATTCAAAACAAGAATACATCTTAGTACCACTTTTTGGTACGAAGAGAGCTAAATCGACTTCTGTTACATTTGACAACTTTTGACGTTTTATTTTTGGTTTTAATGGCTCAGATTTTATATCACAAGATTTCTTTAATGCATCTTTCAAAAAATCACGAACACATTCAAAAATCAGGTTCCAAGAATCATTTATATATTCTAATTCCCTATTTGTATCAATATTGTTATATTTTATTTTAAGCGGTACAAGGGCTTCTAAAACTCCATAATCTATTTTCCCAAATTCAAATATTTCATTCATTGTTTTCTTTAATTCACGATCATGGATTTCTTTGTGGTCTTTGAAACTAAAGTTACTCATACTTAACATGAATGTATTACTTCTTTCGCTTCCATGAAATGGTGGTATATCTTCCATCCTTTCATACTTCTCTGATTCATACCAATATTCAAATATCGGTAGACTCATATAGAATCTGAAGAACTTTAGCAATAATGCTTGATCAGTACTTATCGATCGTAAATAATATGAAATAAATGATCTGAATCTTTGACGAAAGTGATCAAGCTCTTCTTCTTGGTTGTCTTCCAATCCACATATCAATCTCAATACAGAATCTGAAGTCGCAGGTGAAGTATTCCATTCTGAATTCCATTTAAGGTAATCATATGTTTTCTTGTGATCAAGGATTTTTGATCTAATCAATTTAGTTAAATGTTCTTTCGCTTGCGTTTCTAGCTTTGCTATATTTATGGTCATTGCAATGATTTCTTCTAACTAGATGCCATTTTTCAAAAGTATTTAATTTAAAGACATAAAAACCTGGGGTAGAATTATATTTATTATTTTCAGATGTTAAAATAACCATTTTGTGTAATATAAAAATATCTTCCTTTTTATTATGCTAACTGTTGGGAAATTTTAGTATCTAGAATAGGCTCTCAGACTATATATGAACTTATAGACACATTATGATATAGAATAAAATGTCATATCATTATATTAATATATGATAACAAGTAATTCTTTTTTTAAATAAGAAGATTTGCAACACATGCTAATATGATGTATGATGCATGGGCATATATATAGATGTTACTCTAGGAAGCTCCCCTATTGTTCTAGCCTAATTAAAAACATCCATATGGCCAATTTGAATTCATCTGTATGATTTCCTCTAAAAATTTTATACAATTAAGAATAAAAGCTTAACTTAACCAATAATGGAGGAGATTAAACTCAGTAAGTCAGAGAAATAAATCTGGCTACTTACTGAGGCAGACGTCCAAAAGAGTTCTGGAACAGTGTAATGAATGGAGCCAATGCCAAATTTGATCAGTTTAACTTAAATAGCTTACAGCACATTGGATCATCACAAAATGCGTAATATACAAGTCATTCTAAATACATGTAGATGTACATATGAGTTGAATATTATGCATTAAGAAGAGGATGAGTATTCTGCTTGAAAAGATGCGTATGCTGCACAAACTAAATATTTTAGAATTGTCAAAAAAGCTCATATACAATACCGCAGAATGGTGCATCATCTTAGATATTGGATATTAGCACTCCTCGTTTATAGCAAAATTCAATTTGTTAAGGAACTAGTATCGAACTTATCCATATCTGATATCGATTCAGTGTGTACCAAGAATGATTATCTATTGAATGTTCTAATTTGTATTGCTACTAAATATATGGTCTATATGAAAGCTAGTACTATAGAAGGTAATTATTATTATAATGTGTATATCATGCCAATATTACGTCAAATTTATCTAGCTATCATGAATATCTCAAAGTTTCTTGTTAGTAGTCGAATAAATAAATACTGGGGCGTAATATGTGAAATCTTATGGCGATGTAGATCAACAGAAGTTGGTTCAAAATAAATATTACTGAGTTAAATAATAGGATAAAGACTAGCCATATGGTCATGAAATATGAAATGCATAGTTCACATGTTTAACTGAAATGGGAACTTTGTGGTCAACCTTTGTAGAATATGATTGAAGCAGAAAAGAAAAGACTATCCTTATATTCAACTTTAAAGGTGAATAGAGCAGACTATGCTAAAAAAAGTTCCGCAGAGAGAATTAAAATAAAATAGCTCATTAGATCAGATTTAAGCAAATAAATTAGATATAACAACATAAGATACGGTAATTGTTGTTCGACGAATTAACTGTAAATCAATATGGTGCAATGTAAAAAAAGTGGAAACCATATAAATAAGTCCTAGAAATAAACATTTAATGTACTTTATTCTCAAACCCAGAATATCTAAAGCCCTCAGAATTCTAAAATAAAAAGCAATAAAAGTAAATACACTTGATAAACTTTAAAAAGTGTAGGACGGAAATTTGTCAAATATTTATTAATTTAGCTTTAGAAAAAATTCTATCATTCTCAGAAACTGAAGTAAAGATTGTTTATGAGTGCTATACCTGTTTTCAAATATCATATATTAGAATAATACCAAAAGAGCGAATCATTCAGATTTTAAAAGAGTTAAAATTATGGATTCAGGTAGATTTTTAATTTGAATCCAAGATCTTATCCAAAATGGCTAAAATAAACCTCTATCCTCCTAAATTTAACTATACAAAGTATAATCCATTTATGCAACTAATTAGCATTAAAATAAAGTAATAACTTATTCATTTATTTATATTACTGGTTTATCCATTACTCCAGTAATATAGTTTTGAAATCTGGATTGAAAATAGATAATAGATAGGGATACATAAGTATAATTAAGCATCTCGGAGTATTGATACATTCTACAAAACGTGAAACAGTGCTCTCTTTTTATGAGATTAAAACACTTAAATGCATTAGAAATGACACCTTAATAAACTACCTTTATTAATGATATTAATATATTTAATTATTTTTATTATCTTATGACTTTAAAGATAATAGAGCTCAAACTGAATTAAGCATTATACTATTTTGGATATAGGGACAAATAAGAAGAAGTTCTGAGATGCTTTTATTTTTACTCATTCTTCCAAATCCAGAAAAATTGAAACGTCTGCATTTCAACTTCACTTATAATTCTTCTAGTACATCCCAATACCAAGAATCATGTACTTACCTATCCGGAACATAGTGCTATGCAATATTAAGAAATATTGACAGGTGTGCATATAAAATTTGACTCATAGAATTTTTCATTTCAGCAATATATGATTAATATAGTATTAGAGGTATTATTAGAATACATGAACATGTTTGTAAGTATAGAAATGAATTAACGGTAAAAATAAGTTACTAATTATAAAGACTAAAACACAACCATCTTTTGAACAATTTTGTTCAATTGTTGACTCCCAAAAGGAGGTAGAAGAAAAGCCAAACTTGTACCCAATTTACAGATATGTTAGGAATGTGGATTTAAATGTTAATCAAGTATATTTGAAATTAGCTAGGTTAAACTCAAAAGACAGAACCCCATCATTTCTTTTTGAATCGGCTTTAAATGGTGACACAGTGGACAGATATTCATTTATTGGTATCAATCCAAAAAATATTATAAAGACAGGTGAAGATAGTACCAAATACCCTGTGGGCTATTGTAATGTCGACCCTATAACAGTTCTTGAAGAAGAAATGAAAAAATACAAACAGATGCAATTACCAGGTATTCCTAAATTAAGTGGAGGAGCAGTAGGTTACATTTCTTATGACTGTATTAAGTATTTTGAACCAAAAACTCGTAAACCTTTAAAGGACGTCTTGCAAGTTCCAGAAGCGGTATTAATGTTTTGTGATTTAATCATTGCTTTCGATCATGTTTACCAAAGATTTCAAATTATCAACAATGTTCAAGTGAAGGAAGGCGATGATCTCAAAGCAAACTTCGAAAAAGCAGAAAAGGAAATTGAAGAAATAGAAAAAATATTACAAACGAATGAACCGATCGAAGATATTAACCCTAAGCAAGGGCCAATCAAAAAAAACCAAACTTTCACTTCTAATATTGGACAAGAAGGTTATGAAAATCACGTATCTACCTTGAAGAAGCACATTTTGGCTGGTGATATCATTCAGGCTGTTCCTTCACAAAGAGTTGCAAGACCTACCTCTTTGCATCCTTTCAACATCTATCGTCAATTGAGAAGTGTAAATCCATCTCCATATTTATTCTACATTGACTTATTGGATTTCCAAATTATTGGTGCTTCACCAGAATTGCTTGTTAAGTGTGACGAGAAAAACAAGATTGTCACCCATCCTATTGCTGGTACCATCATGAGAGGTAAAACAAAGGAGGAAGATGAGGCTAATGCCGAAATATTGAGATCTAGTTTAAAGGATAGAGCAGAACATATCATGTTGGTCGATTTGGCCCGTAATGACGTCAATAGAGTGTGTGAGCCTTCCACTAACAAGGTTGACAGACTTTTGAAAATCGAAAGATTTTCCCATGTTATGCACTTAGTGTCTGAAGTCAGCGGAACCTTGAGACCTGACAAATCTAGATTCGATGCATTCAGGTCGATTTTCCCAGCTGGTACGGTAAGTGGTGCTCCAAAGGTCAAAGCAATGGAGTTAATTGGAGGTCTTGAAAAGGAAAAGAGAGGTGTTTATGCTGGTGCTGTTGGCCATTGGGGTTATGACGGTAGATCAATGGACACATGTATTGCGCTTAGAACCATGGTTTACAAAGATGGTGTTGCTTTCTTACAAGCTGGTGGAGGTATTGTATTTGACAGTGATGAGTACGATGAGTATATAGAGACTATGAATAAGATGAAGGCCAATAACAACACAATTGTTGAAGCTGAAGAATTCTGGGGTGAAAAACTAGGCTTCATCGAGTAAATACGATATAGGTAATTCACATGATCAGCCGGCCGGTCGATCGACAACAACGATTCGACCGCCGATCGTCGAGTCGGACGATGATCATCTTAATATAATAGACAGTACTAGGTACACATTGTAGACAATACCATGATCAACAACCAAGGTGCGATGGTGGATAACATAGGCGGAGGAGACACTAATCAAGCAGATGATGGAAGTGGCGCCAAAAATTTCTCCAGAACGCCAACGTCCTGGGACGCCCAAGATGACATCTTGTTGATGCATCTTAAAGACCAGCAGAAATTGGGATGGAAGGAAATAGCCAGTCACTTCACAAATAGAACCCCAAATGCATGTCAGTTTAGATGGAGAAGATTGAAATCAGGAAACTTGAAGAATCCTCCTAAATCGGCAGCCGCTCTAGGTGCCACTGGCAATGACAAGTTTGGCAACGCAACTAAAAAACCAAAGAAAAGTGCCAGTAACACCAGTATCAAGACTAAAAGCGAGTCATACAGCTCTCCGGGACGATTCCCATCAGTATATTCGCCTATTAGCAATACAACATTCACAGGATATGACAATAACGTCAGTAATGCTTTAGCAGGATTAAATGCATTATCAAACCCAACTTCAAATGTTTCAACTCCAGCACCGAATTTCCCAGCAAATTCAAGTACAAATAATAATACAAGCAATAACTCTCCTAGCTTGCACTCGCCAAATCCAAATATTCAAACAACTAATACAATTGGACATGGTCATTTTGATAACTCACCAAAATCGGATACTCCTTTGGATCCTCAACCGTACCATGTTGCAGGAACAACTACAGGTGGTGGATATTATGCTGAAATATCGATCGATCCGACAATGAATTTACCTCATAATCAACCACATCCACATCAACAATCAGGATTGACCCCAAGAAATTCAACTTCTCAAAGTGGTAGTAACTCGTCAGGATCAAACAATAATAACCACCAGAGCTTGGGGGTTGGCCATACTGGAGGTGTGAATATACATAATAACTCAATTATTCAAATTTCTCGTGATGATAGAAATTCTGTGAGTTCTCTAAGAGATTCTGTGTCTTCGTTGCCATCGAATTCGATGAATATTCCTCATCATCAACTGAGCAATAGTGCATTAGCACATTTACCTATTTTGTTTGGCGGAGGGAACAGCATAAGTGGACCATCTAGAAATTCAAGTATAAGTGGACCTCCTGGTCTTTCTCATCATGCAACTACATTATCTAGTATACGAAATTCAAGTATAGTTGGGCTGCTGGGTTTATTTTCAAGAAAAGGGTCTGTAGTAATTCTGCATCCGAATGACAAAAGAGACGATGATAATTCTAGGAAAATAGAGATCAAACATAGTAAGTCTAAACCAAAACCATCAAAACAAAGCAATTCCGCATCTAACAACCTATCAATATTTAAGATTCCATGGTCAATGGAGGAAGATGAACTATTAATAAACCGTCGTAATAGAGAATTATCTTTTGCAGAATTATCAATTTTATTACCACAAAGGACCGAAGGGGAAATATGGTCTAGGATTGACTATTTGGAAAAATTAAGAAATGGACATAGAGATACACCTTCAACAGATCATAGAAAGAGAAGACAGTCTTCAATAGGATTAGATGAGGATGACTTTTATGATGATGTGGATGACGTAATAGGTGGAATGCATGACATAGGTGATGATGATGATGAAGATGATGATGTACTAGTTGATGACGAAGTGTCTGTAAATATATCTCATAGAAGAAAGAGAAGAACAAGTTCTGCTGTCAATCCTTTAAGCATAGCGGAGTCTATGAAGAAAATACAATAATATTGCTATAAAGCAATTAAGACATATTTAGTTCTATGAAATTCTCATTGTAGAATATTATATTCATTAATTAGGATTTAATATAATTTTAAGTCTTTAGTAATCTGATCGATGACTGCTTTTGGCGCTGGACCAAGTCCCAACACCGTAGCGCTACCTGCAGCAATTTGGGTTCTACCAGCATCATGTACTATGTACGAATTAATTCCTAAAGAAATTGCTTGTGCAAATAAAATGTCCATTTCTTCTTGATTTGGAACTTGTAATGTAATTTTTGCTTGACCATTTATACCCTCCCATCTTTTAACCATTTCTGGGTTGTAGGAGTCGCTATATGGGTTGGTAATCTTTTTATATAAAGCCAAAGTAGCATGCAGACACTGTGCTGCAGCTTTACCTTTGCCCATTTTTAAATCTTGACGCACAATTAATGTCATTCTTACTTCTCCTGGAACCTCATTTAATGCTAAGAAATTGACATCAATATCTTCTGATTCCTCATCACTATCGTACTCACTAGAGTCATCGGGCCCATCCTTCAACAGTGACCTAATTTTAAATTGATCTGATACTATCCTATTAACCCAATATCCGGCCAAAAACGATATGATCCCCACAGAAGCTAATTGAGTAAAGGTAGTGCTTGTCATTTAATGATGATTATTAAAGAATAAATTTTTATTGAATTTTGTGCTAAGTGAGATTTTCAGGGCTACTTCGTGATTACTCCTATGTGTTGCAAAAAAAAAAACTAGACGATTTTTATTCATATCTAGATTAATGTTACGAGATGGGAAGCATATGATATGAAAAAGATTATAAAATGCTACAAATAGTGTAAATTATAAGTTTGTTAATACATGGAAACTAAAAGCTTCGGAATAAAACCTATAGATAAATTATTTATTTGATGCTTTATTGCAATATATCTGATGTATATCTTTATTTCATACAATTAATATTTCCATAATAGTCCTCTGAAGTCATATGAGAGATTGTAAGTGCTATTATTTGATATAAGGGATCCATGAGTATATACTCGGTAGCATGAAAATAGTATATTATTAACGACTTTAGTGAATTTAAATGAAGAGTTTTTAATAGCCCTAGACTGATAGTACTATTCTAAGCTAAAACTTTTAACTTCTTGGATTTCTTTTTTCCTTTATGTTTAACCTTTTCTACTTTATCAGTGTATTTTCTCCAACTATTAACCCTGAGGTCTCGTTCATCTTCCCATTTATTGTCAAATTTCTTCTTTAGTTCCCTTTCCTGTTGCTTGGCTTTTATTTCTGCTAGTCTAATGGCTTCTTGACGCTGTTGATAATCTTTTTCCACTTTGACAAATTTCATCTCTTCATTCAAAATCTTCATTACACCTTGACGGAGTTGTTTCCATGGCTCACTATTAAAATCCGTAGATTTATCTGAATAGTCTTTTCCAACGTCATTATATATATCAATTAATCGTTTCTTCTCGTTAATTAGATCTATAGGCGTATCATTTTGTATTGTAGTTTCACTGTTCTCTTGCTCTTGTATTGATAACACTTGTTCTGCTTTCTTTAGTCTATCAAATGCTAACTCAGAATCTTTGTTACTTGTCTTATCAGGGTGTATAAATAAACTCTTCTTCCTGTATGATCTTTTTACTATGTTATTTAAGTCATCAATGTTAATCATCAATGGATTAATCTCTAGTATTGAAAAGTAATCCCATTCACAACAGGATAGAACTCTAGATATTTCTTCATCTTGATTTAGCTTCAATGCTTCAATTTGTAATGTCTTATCTAATGAGTCCATTTTGCAAAAAATCTTAGTAGTTCTGTGATTTCAATCCGATTTCAAATAAAAATATATTGACTTTTACGGTATTTTATGATCAAAAGACTAGCAATATTTAGAAAGATGACGACTAGTACTGTATGGAAACCAAGTTACTACGATATTGGTGTTAATTTCTCCGATGGCATGTTTCAAGGTTATTACCATGGAAGTTCCAAAAAAAAGCATCCAGAAGATGTCGATAGAGTTATACAGAGAGCCCATTTATTTAATGTCAAAAAGATGCTTATAACTGCATCTTCTATACAAGAAAGTGAAGAGCATTTTGAATTATGTAAAAAATACCCAGAATTTAAATCAACAGTTGGAGTTCATCCATGTACGGTTGCTAGAGAGTTCTTCACTAAAGACTCAGAGAATAATTACACAGAAACTCCTGTTCCTGATTTGGATTCTAGATTACAAAAGTTAAAAGACATTGTTAAAATTGGCGTTGAAAAAGGGTATATAGGTGCTTTTGGTGAAATTGGTTTAGATTACGATAGACTTCATTTCTCTACCCAAAATCAACAAGTTACAATGTTTAAGAAGCAATTAGAAGTAATAGCTTCCCTTAAAGAATTAGAAATACCATTATTTTTGCATATGAGAAGTGCCTGTGATGACTTTATTGACATTTTAAAGCCATTTCTCGAAGATGGTTCCATTAAAAAGGGACATGGTGTTGTTCATTCATTTACTGGTAGTGAAGATGAATTGAAAAAGATTATCGAGTTAGGATTTTATGTTAGTGTTAATGGTTGTTCATTGAAAACTGAAGATAACTTAAGAGTTGCATCTTTGATTCCACGCTCAAGGTTGTTGATAGAAACTGATGCTCCTTGGTGTGAGATTAGGAAGAGCCATGCTAGTCACAAATTTGTCTCACCATATCCGAACAAGTATTATCCAGAGGTCATAGTAAATGCTTCAAATGAAGAAACTTCTCTCGAAAATAAAGAAGAAGAGAAAATACCTTTAGAATTAAATGGAAAGGAGAAAAAAATAAAGAAATCGAAATCTCCTACTCCCCAAAAAGAGATAAAATTAGACCCTTACGTGCCATTTCCTTCGATCAAAGTAGATAATTTTGAGAAACATAAGAAAGCTGTTGAAAGTGGAAATGAAAGTGATAGTTTTTTTACTCAACCTTTCGGACCATATTCATACCCATTGATTAAGTCTCGAAATGAGCCTATTTTTGTAGGACAGGTTGCTGAAATTATGGCCTCATTATACGGTATCAAGGATGATGAGGAAATTGAAAAGTTTTTAGATGAGATGTATGAAAACTCAGTAAAATTATTTGGTTAAATTATATTTATTATAGATTAATATTAGTATACAATTATTACAGTAATTTTTCCTCGGCATATCTATCATTGTGCTGAGTTTCTTGTTGACCTACGACGTAATTCCATGGGCGCATTATGAGCTGGCGTAGATTCCATTGACCTTGTTGACCTTGTTGACCTCGATCTTAGCCGTGGAGGTTCAAGTATACCTAATGAGCTAGTTTTATTAGAAGACCTAACCCGTGATGATTTCCTAATTTGACCATTATTAGTAAATTTGGCTTGTTTCCGACGTCCAATTAATTGAGTCAGATATTTACTGTATGGTATATCAACCAAACTATCATCCATACGATCGTCTTCAAGATAGTTGTTTGACTCGGTAACCTCGCCATCGCTTGCTGAAACGAAAGATACGTCGTTCTCATTCTCTTCGCGTTCTTCATTATCTCCATTTCCATCTTCAATATCAACATCTTCAATTTCGTTGATTTCTTCGCCGCTATCATCATCATCCTCTACAGACACTACATCATCTTCTTGATCTTGCTCTTCTCTGTCGTCGTCATCATCATTATCATCATCGTCGTCGTCGTCGTTAACATCTTGGTCTTCATATTCCTCAAATTCTTCTTCATCATCTCGTGACTCTTCCTCTTCATCATTAAATATTTCTCCATACTCCTCAACTTCAGTGGCTTCTCCAATATAATTACTAGATGAAGGGAGTCTAACATTGTTTTCATTTGATTTATTAGGTTTTCGTTTAATATTAAAATCCATTCCTGGGTAACAGACCATGTACTCCTCAAGGTTTTTGTCGGAACCTAAGGAGTCATTATTATTAGATTGATTTTCTCTATTCATGTCACGGTAAAGCTCAATTTCCTTGATCGCTTCCTGTTGAAATGTGTAAGGGTTATTAATATCATCTTTTAGGAAATTAACGATTAATGAAATACTGTTATGTGGTACTACTGGTACAGCATTATTCAGTGCAGTTGGCGCTGTGGGATTTTGCAACATTGCCGGTGCAGAGTTTATTCCACCAGAAGGACCAAAAAGCATAGGCTTCCACAATAACTTATTATGATCAAGTGTTACATAATTTTTACTTTCCAATTTTTCAATAACCTGTCTAATTTCGTTCACATTTATCACAATAGCATATTCATTAGTGATTGGGTTCTTTACTAAAGAATCCAATTGTTCTAAACCTACCACTACATCAGATGGTATCATTCCAGTTAGTTTCGATAAATTCTCAATTGATATCGACACATCAGATAGCCCATTCTCTTGCCCTATTAAGTACTTCTTATACAAATAATCAAGCTTCTGAGCAACTGTGACTTTCCAATAATTTCTATAACTTAATAAACCAAGATCACTCAAAGGTTTTTCAGGCGTTCCAAACTTAAATTCGTTTCTGCTCAATAAATAACTAAAATCTATCAACAAATTACCATAACCTTTACGCTGATAAATAGGTAATGTCAATATACAAGAAACGTTGTAATCGAGATTGTTTAATTTTTCCTTAGAAAAGTATCCCACAAAGTGATATTTAGTTGGGTCTTCTTCGTCAATCTCGGTAAGTACATAAAAGATAAATGGCTCCACATCGTAATACAATGTTTTAGAATTTAAGAATAGTTTAGCCAAAAGACAAAGGTTTTGACAATAACTAATATTTTTTCTTCCATCTACTTCCCAAATAGATACTCTTTTTTCTAAATCTTTATAAATTTGATTACCAGGTGGGTGATTATTTGACAAATTACAATTTTTTAGCTGATGTCTAGTAAAAGACAACGGTGATATCATATATTTCAAACAGTGCTCGCAAATATAAAGTATCTTGGACTGTGAGTATTCTTCGGGATACGGGGCTGTATACCATGTATCAATTTCGTAATTACGAAAATGGATTTTCTCGATCTGAGATTTCAAATAATTATTTGATTTAATAGCAGGAGACTGCTCTTTAGAATCATAGTCATTACCAATATTATCTGAGTTTCCATGTGCATATTCACGGTCAAGTCTCAACTGTTCTTCTTTCTCAAGAAACTTATTAAATACTGCTCTATCCGCTTTTGTGGGGTCGGTGTCATTTATAGTACAATCTGGAAATTTCAATATACCTTTATACGGTAGTTCCTGTGAAATCAGCTTTCCTTTATCTCGCTTTAAATCATAATTACCCTGATCTATATCAGTGTTTCCATTCAATATTCTCTTTTTAGATTTTAGTATACTTTTCATTTTTCTATCATTCCTATCATATCGTATTCCCACAATGAAGTTTGATCTATTACGAGGGTACACTTTAACACCACGTCGTATTTTTTGGGGTGTATTTGATGTTATTATTGGCTTAATTGAATCTCTAAATAACTTTTTAAGTGAGTAATTGTTGTTAGTTCTCTTCCGGTGAGACCTTTCATCGAGGCTGCCTATTTTAAGATTTTCATATTCCCTGTGATTAGTTATCTTCAACAGCTCTAACAAATGGTTACTTGTTGGAGGCATGATAAGAACAAACCCCAAATATATGTAATCTAGTATTAATATAAATGTAGCCGCCTTTAATATGACACTTCTTGGTCTTCCTGATAATAGATTTTTTTGATGGGTTGTTAACGCGTTAAATATGTACTGCACATAGATGATTCTCTATTTCATAATTTTGCATTTACACAAGAATATTGTAGTCCCTAAATTCATGTACGGAAGTTTCCTCTACATATCTTATAATGATATGGTACGTACTCCGAGTCATGTACGATTAAGAAATTGTACATGAATCTTAAATTTCATACATACCACCTATGAAATCTTCAATCATGTAAGCATTCTTCCATTAAAGGAATAGAAAAGGATTTGAAAAGAGAATTTATTATGTACTGGATGAGTTATATTTATTATAACTAACCTAAGCAGGACACCAAAGAATTATAAATCAGAGGTACTACAGAAAATAAAATCTATCTAGTGATTATCATGAGCAAGTAAATTAAAATTTAATAGGATAAAGCGTTTATTGACAAAGCATAAATCGTTAGTATCAGTTAATCCTGAAGTATATCATTACCATGAATAGAATTGATAGTCTAATAATATTAGTATTAAAAGAATTGCTTATTAAAAAAATATAGCTATAAAAACAGAGGTCATAAGCATTAAGACCGTTTAAAAAAAATTATAATTAACATTCCAAATCATAAAGCAGATAAGAATATATATAGGCATTGAAGACATGAAATAATATGTAACCCCATAGTACTAGACAATTTGAAATATGTATATTTTCTTTAGAAAAAAAAGTAGGAAATTAGTTCTTTCCATCCTCGGTTTCATCTTCGTCTTCAACTTCTTCAACATGTTTATCATGAGTATCATCAATATCTTCGACATCTTCTCCAGACATTCCAAAATGTGCTAATAATGATTGAGCTGAAGATGTATCTAAATAAATAACACCGTTTTCGTTAGTAATAGCATTACTTGCTAACAAGTTCTGTAATGAAACAGCGCCATTGGCAAGATTGGCTTGGTCTTGTCCATTTTCTACGACTCCATCTTCTTCATCTTGCTCTTCACCATATCTGCCAAATCCACCTCCAGTACGTAAACCAGACAAACCGCCAAACATAGAAGGACCAGCACCACCTCCTCTAGAAGTATTATTTTGTGCTTGTTGACCAATTTCATAGTATTCACCATACATTTCCTTATATATATCCAGATATTCGGCTGAAATTGGCCCATATTCCCTATTATCAGGATTCTTTTGAGCAAATTCTATTCTATTGATTATCTTTTCATACCATTGATCTAAGGTTTCATTCTTGGTTACATCTAATAATGCAACAATAATTATAGACATGTTATCACAACCAATACCTGATCCATCACTGGTAGGGGCACAACACAACTCCATTATTTCTTCACAAATGGTAGTAAGTGGCTTACGTTCATAAATACCCCTTCTGACACATTCAACACAGTTTTGGGAAGTTAAACAGTCCCAAATACCATCACAGGCTACAACCAAAAATTCATCATTTTGATAATTAATACCATGTTGTATTACATCTGGATAGCAGGTAACGATTTGTTCTTCAGCTGGTAAATCAGGGTTCTTTTTGAATTCAAAATCTCCAATACCACGAGATAATGCTAAGTTTCCATTAACTCTACCCATATCAACGTAACCACCAGCAGAACAAATTCTAGCCTTTTCACCTTCATTAGAAGGCTTATGATCATAAGATAAAGCTTTAGCATAACCATTAATGGACATTATAGTTCTGGAATCACCAGCATTACCACAAATAATCTTCGTAGGAGTAATTAGAGCAGCAGTAGCAGCACACCCACTATCATCATCCTTCATGTCGTAATCTTGCAAAATAGCTTGGTCACAACTCAAGAAACCTTCTTTAAAGGCATTAATGTAATCCTTCTTGTTAAATGCTTCTGTGGATCTAATGATATCTTGTAAGTGTTCACCAACGAAAAGGGCAGCTTTTTCACCACCATGACCATCATAAACACCAAACAATGATACGTGTTCTGTATCCTCATTAGAATTTAAACCAGTAGATGAATTATCCTTGTTTACATTTAAAACAGTAGAATGTGCATCTTCCATATTTATTCTCCACCCTTGCATGGACGATAAACCGTATGCTACATACTTATCACTTCCGTCTTTTGAGTGCTTGTCAGTCACTGGTTGTGAAAGAATTTGACCCATGGTTACTCAATTAAATATCTATATTACAGGAAAATGAAAGCTATGATTCCTGAATATTTATCACACCTATTTTGTTAGAAATTCTTTTCTGATTAGATATTGAATATGGAAATTTTTTTATCTCTTTTTCCTTGACTATATTCAACTAAATTTGCGTTTCTCAATTGAACTCTCTCAAAGCAACGTCTTAATAAAATATGCTGATTAACACTATATAAGTTTCACTGTAAAGAACAAAATCTATCACTGTTTACTGTCACAATTCTTTTAATTTGAGGTGCCATCATCGTCAATTTTTTTTTTCTTTTGCGAACGAAAAAGTGGTCACGTGATTATTTCCCTCTATTTAAATTTTCACTGACTAAATCACTGAGAATATTTGTGTACCCTAAAGAATACGGGTATGACGAAAATAGAGGCGTCCCGAGATGACAACTATGAGTACAATAGAATCCGCATATGGCGGCTTTCAATGCACTACAAGTTCCTTCTAAGGTCACGTTTTAACCTTACATTTTAGGGTGGCGAACTCTGATCTATCATAATCTGACAATCAGGAGGTTTTCTGCTAGAGTCTAGATGGTGCATGAGAGAAGGAATTCCACTGCTTGAAATAGATTATTAATATCCACGCACTATTGTTTTTAGCGATCTACTGGTTGTGATAAACAAGAATGTCCTGTGTATAATATATAACCTTTTATGTCAGTCATTTTTCATATAATAACATGTGATTAGTGGCTAATTTAAGGAAGAGTATATTAAAACATAAAAATAAAAATGGACAAAATATAAAGAATAATCTATCAAGGGCACATTAATATATAGATTGTAACAATTTTTTATTGTCTAACTTTAAATGTGAAAAGTTGGACTAGTTACATATAAAGCGAACGGGATCCCTACTTAGTAGAGAAGCACGAACATTCGGTAGCGTAATTTGTTTTCTTATTTTGTAGTAAAATTTTTGATTAAAATTATCTTTTCAATGAGTCATTTAATCGTGTCTATTCATTGATAAGATCGACATATTCGTTTAATCATAATCATAACACATAATCATCAATTAAATCAACAGTATATCTGGGACAATTCATTTTGGACCCCAGATGCCCGAAGAATTGTCGTAGTTGTTAGATAAATTTAATGAGTTAAATTTATTATTTAATGAGTCGTTAACGTTCGTAGAACTTGAATTTGAATAATCGTCTAGGTTTGTGGTAGAAGACTGTTGTAAGGAAGTGAAACTTCCAGCCAAATGGGAGTGTTGGCCAAAAGGTTGAAATCTGGCATTAATGTCTGTAGAAACTAGAGGAGTGGTAGGTTGGGAAGTGTTTGGAACATGGGGGAAAAATTGTTGGTGGGCATGTTGAGGAGTCGGAGACTCGGTGATATTAGCATGCTGAGAAAATGTACCAGTCAATGGGGTAGTGGAACGCATATCAACAAAAGATCTACTATTTGTATTTCTCAAAAGAGCAGCAGCACTAGTAGGTCCAATAGTAGGGGTTCCAATTTGAGATTGGTTGTTTTGGGTTTGGTTGTTTGAGCTAGATTGTAATTGAGTTTGGCCCTGAGGCTGGTGTTGAGGTTGCTGATACATATTAAAAGGCTGAACCTGTGCGAATGGCCTAGTTTGCTGATTGGTGGCTAATTGTTGAGGTTGTTGAGATTGGTTTTGGTATTGAGGGAAATGTTGTTGAATAGGAGTAGAAGATTGTTGTCTCAATCTAGGCATTTGTATAGCAGATTGAGATTGGGATCTCAATAATTCAGGATGGCCAGCATTGCTAAATTGACCAGGTTGACCTTGATTTTGATTCATTACTGAATTAGTATGAGAAGGAGTATGTGGTAGTTGTGGTTGATAAGTTAAATATTGGGGGACATGACCAGGCTTTCTTCTAATTATGATTAAGCCATTGTCAAAAAGCTCTAACAATCCCAAATAAACACATAAAATAGATAAAACCTTTCTTGAACCCATCCCTAATTGAGTAGTGGAGAATGCCAATTCAAAGACAGATCTTGTAACATCATCTCTGAACAATATTAATTGATTATAAAGATCTAATGTTTCTGGATCATTCAAATTAGTTTCAAGAGGTGGGGAAGATATAGCATTAGTAGATGGCAAGTTAACGAATAATCTTTCAGTTGTAGATGATTGACCATCGTTTACACTTAAATTCTTTGTAGCTGCAGTTGTTGAAGCTGCTGACATGAGAGAAGCTAAGGAAGCATTTGATGTAGTGCGATGCTGTTCTTCTAATTGGCCCCTCTTTTCTCTCTTTTCTCTTTCAATTCTTTCTCTTTCCTGTAATGGTAACATCTTTTTATATTCAACTCTTAATTTTCTACCACCAATTTCTCTACTATTTAATTGATTTACAACCATGGAAGTTTCGTCAGTAGATGTAAAATTTGCGAATGCTAAACCTCTGAAAACACCATTATCAAAATGATAATTGAAAGCATACGGTAAAGGCAAATTTAATTTCGTCATCACTTCAAGTAATTGTTCTTTTTTAATTGCGAAAGGAATGTTCTTTATAACAATTGCAGTTGGAATCAATTCGTCATCATCATCATTAGTGGAAGTACTTTGATTCGTCTCGTCGTTGTTTAAATTGATGGATTCATTAAACTCAGATTTCTCCTTCTTTAAATTTGATTCCATTGACTTTGCATCTAATGTATTCAAAGTAGATTGCTGTTGTTTTTGCTGTTGTTCAACCCAGGGTCCTACATTAGATTGCGCTGAGACTGGTCCGGAAGAATTTTGTGTTTGCTGATTCAACCAGGAGTTCTGTAAGCTAATGCTATTCCTGGATGATGATGATAACCTCTGGTTCCCCAACTGTGGAGTTGAATTTCCGTTATTAGTCCCATAAGTCGAGGATGAATATCCTGATGCCGATGACAATGAGGATAATGATGGACGACGTTGAATGTTAGGATCCATCTGATTAGGGGTAGATGATAAATTTCTTAAATCCATTCTAGTGAATATTTGATTAATCCTCTGTTAAGTTGTAGATTATCAATTTGTTTGTAAATATAAAAACTCTGCAAATTTTCGAGAAAACTTTAGACCTAATTTCAAAAAAAAAAATACAATGATTTAAAATAAAAAAGAAAAAGGAAGTACTTAGTTAGTTTTTGATTTCACTGACTATTTGTAAGTGTTCCTGATAGATAAACAAAACTATGTCACTTAGTTACTTGTCAATAAAATATTACATATATTATTTTGGAAGGGGCCAAAGAAAGTTTTTTTTCAAATCTATTATTATATGCACTCCTGATTATTTAAAGGCGACCATAGATACGCTGATTTTGTTTTAGTATACGTTGTTACATCGAGTGATCATGGCTGGTGTAATATCAACATCAATTAAACTGATTAAAAGCTTATAGTTTTTATTTCTACATGTAATAATTCTAATAATAATGAACACTAAAATAAATGATATTTAAGCTAAATGTAGATGATCTCAAGTTCTAGAATGAATCAGATGTAGTATTTGTTTAGTCATTGTATGGCAGGAATTCTAATTTTCTAATTTTTAAAGATCAACATTCTCTCTCTTTTGGATCTACAAAGGATAGGCGTATTAATGGTACCATCCAGAGGTTTACATGTAATTTGGAGTCATGGTTATCCTTGTAGTATCTATCGTGATGGCTAAAGACGACGTGTGTTTTTTGTTCACGTGACATATTCTGTTACACAAAATCTAATTTATCAATTCGTCCAATTTTTTAAGTTGACTACGTATTTGCTGTAACAATATTAAATAGAAACTGAATTAATATGGTATGTATGAGTACAGATTTTTATCAGAATGCAAACTAACAGATTAGTCGTCATCATCAGTTGCCCCAGGAGGATTAAGGAGCGCCGCAAAGAGAAAGACCACCGCTGAAAAGAAAGCACAATCATCTAATGCATTGCCATTATCTACCAGGGCAGCAGGCGCTGGTGGATCTTCATCCACTATGATGAAGTTATTTACTGATGAAGCACAAGGTTTAAGAGTTGATCCTTTAGTTGTTTTATTTTTAGCTGTTGGTTTCATTTTTTCTGTCATCATCTTACACGTCTTTGCTAAGATCACCGGAAGATTTTTATAATTCTTGAATTAACTATATGTTGGTAATAGCCGAATTGGAGTTGGAATGGATTACTACATCACATTGAGGTGTATATATATATAATTAATGACGCTCGATATGTGCTATTTGAAATATCACTAATATACAAGCATCTATTTACATGTTTTCTAAAAGAGATTTGATTACCTTAGTGAATCCATCTATATGAACATAGTGTTTCACATCAACTCCTTTGTCATTGTAGTCTACTTCCCAATGGAAATCTTTTTCGTCATAAAGTTTTTTCCATGCCATATCATCTGAAAATCTTGAACCTCTAACCTCTATTTCAACAATAGGGAATTTCTTTCCAAGAATAACAACTAATGGAATACCTATTAAGTGTGAATGATTCACTTTTTTTCCAATTCCAATCTTTTGCCTATTATCTAGCCTGTATTCGATTTGAGAAGATTCTAACAAGTCATATACTTCAAGAGGTTGTGTTTCAAGACTATTAGCTTCTATTACTGTTACATCCCATGGCGATATAGCAGATGGCCATCTTAATCCTCTTTCATCCTTATTGATTTCACCAATAGCTGCTATAATTCTGCTAATACCAATACCATAACAACCCATCATTATATTTTTTTTCTCTGCCTTACCGTCTGGCAAATAAGTATCTACTGTACAGTCGAGATTGCTGCTATATTTATCACCTAAGTAGAATGTATGACCTACTTCAATTGCCCTTTTTAAACTTAAGGCTCCATCGTCACATTTACCACATATTTCTCCTTCAATCGCAGATACTATTGGCACATCTGTTAATGTAGTTATTAAAGATCTGTTGATAAATTTTATTGGGAAGTCTGGAAAATTTGATCTTGAAGTCAATCTTGCATCCATAATTCGTACGATTCTTTTAGTTATTAAGGTTTCTTCATCTGAGAATTCTTTTAAAATTGCTTCTTGATCTGAAATGCTTAAATCTATATCTGGAACCTCATTTTTTATAAAGTTTTCTTGGAGCTCTCTAGATGTTGGATAATACGCACAAACCAACGTGCTCTTATCCTTAGTCATGAAATATCTAACAGTTACATCTTGTATATCCTCAGCTGTGTCACTGTAAGATAATGTCTTTTCTACATTGGAAATACTACCACAACTATCACAAGAAAATAAACTATCTTCTCCCGTATGATGCACATAATGCCATTCATGACTCAACGAACCTCCAATTTCTCCGGTATCTGCATCTGCTTTTACAAATGGTAATTTTAAATCAGTAAATATGTTCACATATGCATCTGTCACCAATTTATATGTATTCATTGCATTACTTTCATCAAGGTCGAAAGAATAACCATCTTTCATTATAAATTGTTTGCCACGAAGTAATCCACTTCTTGGTCTCTTTTCATCTCTGAATTTTGTATTTATTTGATAGTAAAGAACTGGTAAGTTTTTAGGGCTATTAACTTGTTTTGCCACTAACGACGTAACTTCTTCTTCTGCAGTTGGTACAAGACAAAATTCAGATTTGGAGGAGTCTGTTAATTTGAATATTTCAGTATTGTTCCAACGATTTGTCTTCTTCCATAACTCAGAACTAGAAAGAAGAGTTAAACTTGTTTCTTCAAATCCAATATTATTCATATGAGTTCTTATTACATTAGATAGTTTCTGTACCATAGTGTTGCCCATAGGCAACCAATTAACAAGTCCTGCCTTAGGATAATTTATGAAATTCAACCTGGACAAAAGCTCATGAGTAGGTACATTCTTTATGTTTTTGAGAGACTCTATATTAGAACAATAGAAACTAGGCACTGTTCTTATCTTTTTACTTATAATTGAACCTTTCAAAGTCATCTTATCTGGGCATAGATAGAAAATTACACAAGTTTATTATTTTTCGATCGCACTGTTTGGAATAATTTATTTCTTAACTACGAGCAGTTACATACTGAAGAAATTACTTATATAAGTCTTTAATCTTGGTGCTAGCTTCATTGTAAACATCACTTCCATAGGACTTCAAATGATTGAGAGAGCTTTGGAAATCAGACCTAGCTTTTTCCAACTTCTCATTCTTGTCAGGCTCTGCGGATCTCAGCAACTTGTTAGTCAAATCTTCTAAATTAGTTCTTGCTCTTTCAAAATTGTCAATAGCTCTTTGTTTTTCAACTTCAAACCTATCACCAAGAGCCTTCTTGGTTTCCTCTAAAGAAGATTTGGATTGCTCGTATTGAGCGGAGATATCCTTGGAAGCTTCATCAGCTTTCTTTGAACCCCAAGAAGTCCAATCATCGGCCTTATTTTCTGCTGAATTTCTGAGTCTCTCTGCCTCTGATTTAGCTTCGTCAGACTTCTTAGATCCCCAATTGAACCATTCGTTTTTCTTTCCTTCTAAATCTTGCTGAGTCTTGTCTAATCCATCGGCTGCATCATCAGCTTTCTTGGAACCCCAATTGAGCCATTCCTTTTTAGTTGCTTCGGCCTTCTCTGTGGCTTCATCTAATTTCTTTTCTGCCTCGCTCTTGTCGCCTCTGAGCCAGGCACCCCATGATTTCTCCTTGACTTCCTTATCTGGGGAAACTGTAGAAATATTAGTGGTTGTTTTATTAAGATCACCAATTGAGTTCACTGTATCAATATATTTATGTACACCACTCTTCAAGATATTTTTGTCCTTTTCAGAAGCGCTTGCTTCATCCACGGCATCTTTGTATTGGTCAGTTTTATGAGATATATTTTGATACAATTTCGTATCCTTCAAATCTTTCAATTGTTCAGAAAAGGAAGGGTGATCCTTCATTTGCTTCCTTTGTTCTTCGATTCTTTCATTTATCTCCTTTGAAACGTCAGATGAAAACTTCTTTACCCCATCCACATCATGATCGATCATGGCCTTATTTCTAGGGATGATTGGTTTGACATTTCTGTCATAGTAGTAAACACCACCTGCAATTGCTAAAGTTCCTAAAATGTACTTAGAAGACATTGTTGATAAAAAGTAAAACTAATTGAACTTGTGTGACAACATCCATCATTTAAATGAACATGGGATTTTATTCTTGCTTGGGGTTGGTTGCTACCCGCATACCGAAAACGGAAATAATGATTTTAGTGCATATTCAATTGTTTGGTCATTGGGAGGTCATCATATATTGTGAACATTAGCAATATCATACATTACCAATGATCTAGTTAATATAGTGTACGAAAACGACTTACAATACATAGATACTGTTAAACAAGATAGATTGCATTAAGGACGATTGCTATGTTTTATAAGCTTAGCCTCGCTTGATTCTGGAATAAATCTTAAATCTCGGATTTTAACTTGTATTGGTGGTCTCAGTAGAGCATAATTTGCAGTCATTTTCAGGCAATATGGGTTGCATTTCACTAAACGTGTTAAATTTTTTCACCCCTATTCATATGAGTGCCCTATACTAATTAAGTAATTCTGTAACCTGAATATAATGGATAAATATTAGAGACCGATTATTTGTGATAATCATCCATTTCGGAAAACTTTTGATTCGAACACTTTTAAATTGTAGATATTATCTCTAATATTGAAATCGTATTTGTATCACCGAGGTTAATTCGGTTGCTGGATTTGAGATCCAAATACCTCACCTCAGCAAACATCAATACATCAAATAAGTTACTTACCATTTGAGAGTGTGTTAATGCCGCTTCCGTTAAAACATATTTTTAGGACCGATTGGGGAGGATATCGGATTCGGATTTTAAGGATAAAGTATTTATTTCATATTATAAAAGTTGTATCTACATATATATTATAACTTGAAGTAAACTTATATTGAATATATTAACACTAACCTTATTAGACACCCAAGCTTTTAGCATTTAATAATTAATTGTATTACCGTATTAAACTTTCATTTTCTCATCCATCATCAAGTGTTCTTCCTTATCAACAAACTTCTTAATACCTTCTTGTCCAAGTTCTTCCATCATTCTACCAGCATCAAATGCATCAATTTCAGCCTTTTTGAAATCTCTGGCCTTACAGTTATTTGAGAACAATGCATCCATTTCAGCGAATGTTTTACCTCTTGTTTCAGGCAACTCAAACCAACACCAAATAGCAGACAATAAGCATGCACCAGCCCATAAAAATCCAGTTTTTGCTTTCCAACCCCAAGCAGTTGCATTAACCATGTAAGGAGTAAGAATTGCTGTAACAATACCAGCTATGTTATACAAATTTCTTGCAAGAACAACAGTTTTGGCCCTTAAAATTGTAGATGGAAGCTCTGCAACCAAACAATAGCAAATTGGTCCAATTGTAGAATCATACACAAAAGTGAACACTAATAACATAGATCCAACACCCCATTCAGCACCAGTTGAATCAGCACATCCTAGTCCACCAACTACCATTAAAACACAACAATTGATACATAAACCTGCAAAGTAGATATCAAATCTACCAAATTTTTGTGATAAGAACCATGATAATATAACACCACAAATACCTAAAACATATTGGACAATATTAAAAGTAAAAGCATTACTTGGTGACAATCCAGCTTGTTCGTAGAAAACAGTTGAGTAACCCATTAAGGAGGAGCCTGTCCAATTTTGAATAACCCATACAATACAAGCAATTCTGGTTCTTCTGAAATTATTGCCCTTGAAACAATCAAGGTAAGTGATGTTACTAGTTTTAGCATTTTCGGCCTCAATTGTAATTTGTATCTTTTTAAGCATCGCATCAGCAATAACTGATTTATCGGGAAGATTTGGACCTTCAGACATAAGTCTGTTTAAAGATCTCTTAGCCTCTTCGTCTCTTCCCTTCTTGGCCAACCACCATGGTGACTCTGGTGCTAAATAAATACCAATAGCAATTGGAATTGGCCAAACCCATTGGATTGCAAATGGGATCTTATAAGCATAGGAATCTGTGTGACTTGATAATCCTTTAAGAATACCTGAGGAAATCAATTGTCCAAACACCCAACACATATTAACGTAGGTGGTTAAATAAATTCTTAAAACTAATGGACACACTTCTGAGGCATATGTGACTGTCAAAGTCTGAAATGCACCCCATGGTAAACCTAATAATAATTCACCGGCGACCAACATACCAATATCTTTTGCAAAGAAGACGATAAAAATAAAACATACAACCATGAACAATGAACCAATTAAGGTGTATCTGTAACCAATTCTATCAGCAAGAATACCGGCTGCGAATAAACCAAGAATTTCACCAACATTGACACACATTGACAAAACAGTTTGCCATTTAGCAGGAATAACATAATCTTGTTCGCTTTCATACCATTCACCATATTTCTTTGCAAAGGCCGGAAATCCATAAAATGATCCTATAAGATTTGTATCGTAACCTTCCATAATAATAGCAGAAGATAATATCACAGACCACATTGCTGCCCTTGGATAAGTTCTCAAACCTTCCATTAAACTCATGGATTTTTCAGTCCTTTCACTGTCCTTAGCATCATTAGATATTTCTAAGAATTTGGAAATATAATCATCCACTTCAAAGCCTAAAGAAGTGTCTGATATTTTCTTTGTCATGGGCTCATTTATTTGCTGTTTTTCGTCAGGTTTGCTGACATCTTCGATAAAAGAAGTAGACATTATTAGTTTACTGCTATAACAAGTACTAATTAAATCTTGCTAAAAGATAATTGGTAAGCCTTTAGGAGGGAAATTGAAACCGTTTTATATTCAATCTTCCTAGCTTATACGAAAGTATTCAAATACCTTTACGTAAATTACCGAGAATTATATAGTGGGGTTAACAGAAAATAAACGCACTAAGTATCTTGTAACTGGAGCCGCTGCAAGCTTGTAGATGATACATGAGTGTTGATTTTCATCTTTTATCGTTTTTGATCATGCTATAAGAAAAGTTTCACCGAGAATTTGATCGATGAAGTTCCAGGTAATCCCAATATCAAAATGAACCAAGAATTTTAGAACATGTAACTTTCACATAATCTTATCAGGGCTCAAAATTATTACAGGATAAACTTTGCATCCATTAATTACAATTAAAAGAAATTAAACAGAAGTAGATGTAGTCAAGCATATACTTGGATAGTATTATTATATGTTATTACTAACAGAAATTAAGATAGATATGTATCATATTTGAATTAATAAAAATCAATAATGAAATAATTAGAAAAAAAAACCACAATAATGATGGATCTATATTAATGTATAGTCGAGAACGCATACATAATTTCTCCGCTGGCCATTACCAAGAAAAAATGCTCGTTGTTATTTGATTCTCGCTTTTCAAATTCTGCCAAGATCACCAAAACTTCTCACGTGACGGATAAATAACTGCAAAATCCTAGCTATCCTGTTTAGTGCTGATGTTATGCATTAAATCTGATCAGCGGAAATGGGTATACAGAATGAATAATCTGAAACTTTATATCAAATATACCATATATTATTAGTTCTAATAAAGGATATATAGCCCATAGGTTGTTTTACTTGACAAATTTGGTGGTACCACTAAAAATGAAAACCTCCCGAAAGATGGGAGGTTTTTGCAAATACGACCTAATGCAAGTTTTACGGGGTTTCTTACCCTCTAAATATTTTTGTAGAGCTGTCTATCGACTTGGTATGGTGCAAAGTATTTTAGACCTTGTATCTCTAACTAACCATCTAGGAAAATGCACACTTACGATTAATGATGGTAATTTACATTAATTATAAAGGTATTAACTATGAAAATTAGTGGTTTGTGTCATACACTTTTAATATGACCTCCGCTAATATTATTATGATTGATTATGCTTTGATCTTTTCTTCGGAGATATAGTTCTCTTCCTTGTCAACAAAGTTCTTAATACCTTCTTGTCCAAGTTCATCCATCATTCTACCAGCATCAAATGCATCAATATCAGCTTTCTTGAAAGCTCTAGCTTTGAATCCATCTGCAAATAATGCATCCAATTCTGCAAAAGTCTTGCCTTTAGTTTCTGGTAATTCGAACCAACACCAAACTATACCAATGAAACACATACCAGCCCAAAAGAACCCTGTCTTTGCCTTCCAGCCCCAGCCTGAAGCGTTAACCATATATGAAGTTGTAAGCGCATTGAAAATACCGGCCATGTTATAAAAGTTTCTAGCAAGGGCGACCGTTTTTGCTCTTAAAAGTGTGGATGGTATTTCAGTGACCAAGCAGTAACAAATAGGACCTACTGTTGAATCGTAAACGTAGGTAAAAATCAATAACAATGTTCCAACACCCCATTCGGCACCGTTAGAATTGGAACATCCAAGACCACCAATGAGCATTAAAATGATAAACTGGAGAATCAATCCACCAAAGAAGATATCAAATCTTCCAAGCTTTTGGGATAAGAACCACGATGTAAGAACTCCTAAGATTCCTAGACAATATTGAATAATATTGAAAGTAAATGCATTACTTGAAGATAATCCAGCTTGCTCGTAGAAGACAGTGGAAAACCCCATAATAGCGGAACCTGACCAATTCTGTATGACCCAAACAAGTGATGCTACTCTTGTCCTTCTGAAGTTACCAGGTCTAAAGCAATCAAAGTAAGTAGTATTCTTAATTTCTGCTCTTTCGGACTCGATAGTCATTTGCATCTTCTTTGCCATTGCTTCAACAATAAGAGACTTTTCAGGACCATTTTTAGTTTGACTCGTAAGTCTATTCAATGACTTTTTTGCTTCTTCATCTCTACCTTTTCTTATTAACCACCATGGTGACTCTGGTGCTAAATAAATACCAATAGCAATTGGAATTGGCCAAACCCATTGGATTCCGAATGGTATCTTATACGCGTAGGTGTGTGAGTTTCCTTCTAAACCTTTAAGAATACCTGAAGAAATCAATTGTCCAAATACCCAGCACATATTAACATAGGTGGTTAAATACACTCTTAAAACCAATGGGCAAACTTCTGATGCATACGTAGTTGTCAATGTTTGGAATGCACCCCATGGTAAACCTAACAATAACTCACCCGCAACTAACATTTTAATATTAGTAGAAAAGAATACTATAAAAATAAAACAAATAGTTAAAAATAATGATATAATTAAAGTATATCTGTAACCAATTCTATCAGCAATAATACCAGCGGCATATAACCCCACAATTTCACCAACATTAGTACACATTTGTAGAATAGTCTGCCAATGTGGAGACACTGCATATTTTTTTTCACCTTCATTCCAATCACCATACTTCTCTGCAAATACAGGCATTCCAAACAATGAAGCTAAAAGATTTGTGTCGTAACCTTCCATAATAAGCGCAGAAGATAATATTACTGACCACATAGCTGCCCTAGGATATGTTTTCAACCCCTCCATTAAACTCATAGATTTTTCCTTACCTTCACCATCCTTGGCTTCATTAGAAAGTTCCAAGAATTTTGAAATGTATTCATCAACTTCAAATCCCATAGAAGGATCAGAGATTTTCTTGGTCAAAGGTTCATTTAAATTCTCCTTTTCTTCGGGCTTTCTGACATCTTCTATAAAGGTAGTCGACATTTTTTAAGTTTACTATACTACTGAAGAATTTGGTGAATTAAAAGAGTGATTTGTCATATTTATATACTTTTTTTTCTTTCTGGCATGATAACAGGAATAGTAGTATTATCGGAGAAGAAGGCCATACCGCGATTACAATTGGGGGGTATAGAAAATAAATGCACTACCAATTAAATAAAACGAGCCGCTGCTATAATAATTATTAACTATGCATTTTATGATATCGCATAAGTGGTGTATTCCTCTTATAACTTCAGTAAAAGAAAAGTTTCAGCGAAAATTCAATCGATTAAGAACCTGCTATGACAACACATTTGCATAACAAAGAGCCCGAGCTCAAATGCAATTTTAACCATTTCTGCAGAGGTTTTGCATAACTATAACTGAGTCGAATTCCGGTTTTACTTTAAACATTTATGCAAGGTCTTTTCAAAGACATATCAACTATACGTATAAAATGTATGTATTAAGCCCCACCTGAAAAGAATTAGAAATCCATACCTAGTACTATTGCTGCATAAGCATAATGAGTAACTGACTTCCTTTATTGCAACAATAGAGTCCCAGGAAAATTAGATATACATAACAAGATCATTCAACGCTCTATATCTAATTGTGCTCCTTAAGTATATAACACTGTAGTTTATTTGGAATAATTCAGTCTAAAGAAATTCGTTCTTTTTTTGAAACAAGCTTTTTTGTTTACATATACAATTGTTTATGATTAGTTCTGTGTTGGATTTTCTCTTCCTAATATCTACTCTTAAAGACTATAAAATAGCCTGAAATCTCCAATTTATTTTGCGTAAAATAGTAACTATCACTATCGGATTTTTATGAATGCACCTACGACACAGGTGCATATTTACGACCAAAATTATAGAAGACATCAACTATTTTAAAAAAAAATAATAAGGTCTAATTCTGGGGTATTTTGACAAGACTATTCTTCTTTGTGCATAAAGTATTTTCAGACGAATATTCATATCTAAAATAGTAAGTATATTTCGGTAATTCATTTATTATACAAAATTGTTATTAATAATTCAAGTATATTTACAGAACTAAATATTTTTGTTACGAAAGCAGCTTACTTACATATTTGTAACTAAATTAACTAATCTATCAAATTATCAGCTTATTTTTCCTCAAAAATAAAGTTCTTGATACCTTGTTGTTCAAGTTACACATCTTTCTACCAGCGTTTAAAGCAGCAACTTAAGCGTTCGTGAAATCTTTATTCACTGCTCTCTATGCAAATAATATATATTTCAATAAATGTTTTACCCTTAGCTTCAAGTAATTGAAATCAACATAATACTATATCTATGACGCATACACCCGCCAAAATAATTCAGAGTATATTTTTCAATCCATTCGGGTATGATGTTATAAATGTACCAAATATACATGCCAAGTTGTAGGAACTACCTCTATGTTCTATCGCTTTAGTTCGTAAAAGTAGAAACTATTTAATTAGAATGACATACCGGATAGTCGTATATGCTTCATAGGCTTCTATATGAATACAGGTGATTTTCCCTCGGTAAATAACATTAGAGCATTACACATTCTAAAGTAGATATCGAATCTATAAAACACCTGAATACTTTCCTTGGTTAGATTTTACCATTGGATGAGGTGGATAATGAAATTATGAGTCAGATTATTGGAGAAGACGGTGTAACCTATGATTTATAACCCAATCTAGAGAGTATTTTTTTTTTTTTTTTTTTTTTTTTTTGAATGGTATAAACCTCTGTTGGCATCCGCTCGCATTATATATTAGTCATAAAACTATTGATTTTAGAGCTAAGAACAAAATGAATTTATTTCCTGATCAGGACCTTTTAAATATGAAGCAAACTAAAATAAGAAACAATTCATGAATATATTAAACTTGTATTGTATATTTTTACTACATAATTCAGACTTCGACATATGAATCTTTACTAAACAGAAACGTTATTTACCTTCTTTGGATTTGAATCTCCGTCCTACAAAAAGCCTTATTAACAAATTATTTTAAGTCTAACGTAACTCTCAAGTGAATAAAGTGTTCTTATATTTCACAACTAACGAATTTTATTATACAGATATTTTTTCCTCGGAAATATAGAGCTCTTCCTTGTCAACAAAGTTCTTAATACCCTCTTGCCCAAGTTCTTCCATCATTCTGCCAGCATCAAATGCATCTACTTTAGCGTTCTTGAAGTCCCTAGCCCTAGCTCCATCTGCAAATAAAGCATCCATTTCAGCGAAAGTCTTGCCTTTAGTTTCTGGTAATTCGAACCAACACCAGATGATAGCAACAAGATTAAATCCAGCCCAGAAAAATCCAGTTTTTGCTTTCCAACCCCAGGCAGTTGCCTCAACCATATATGCTGTAGTAAGAGCATTAAATATACCAGCAATATTATATAAGTTTCTTGCCAATGCAACTGTTTTAGCTCTCAAAATCGTAGATGGAAGCTCTGCAACTAAGCAATAACATATAGGGCCAATTGATGAATCATATACAAATGTGAATATCAA